>CAUJNA010001280.1:607056-815062 GCA_963377175.1 Effrenium voratum | reverse complement strand
TCTAATTGAAACTCATCCAAGTTCCACCCAGACCCCCAGGACTCACCTACAGAGGGTCCCGGTGACTGGTTCCACTGTTCCAGGTGGGGGGGTCACATTAAAGAGGGTCCAACATGAAGCGACAGCGCAGCGCAGAGGCGGAACATGCCTGAATATTTGCTAGCGAGCGACCGCCAGCTCTGGTGTGTGTGTGTGTGTGTGTTTTTTTCGTGCGTGAGTGCGCGCGCGCTGAGACTTTGGTCAGGGCCCGAGCAAGGCGAAGCCCGCCAGTGGGGGCCTCGATCACTGCTGAGTGGCTCGTGGCCTTTGCAGCGCTGGTGTGCGGCCAGGCAAGGCCAAAGCCAAGGCAAAGGGAAAGGGAAAGGCAAAAGCAGCAGATGACTCACGCGAGGCGACGTGTTGGGTCAGTCACAGCATTGTCAGTTGTCACGAAATCAACAGCACGGATCAGATGTCCACTGGTAGCGGCGCAGGCGCGACCGGCGAAGAGGCAACGCAAAGCAAATTCAGAGGAGGGCGCCCCCCCCGACACGTCTGGTTGGGAAGCAGTTGCGGCCTGTGGCAACTGTGTGGCCAACGTTTTTTCCAGGAAAAGATGCTGGAGAAACAAGCCGAGGACAAGCCAGCTAGCACGCAGGGCAGTGGTCAGCCAGCTGCGGAATTGTGTTTGCGAGAGTTAGGAGCGTGATGCCAAGGCGAAGATTCTGAACGGTGGCATGATTTTAGCTCCGCCGTGGCGCGATAGCGCGTTCCCTGTGGCTCCCAGTGTCCATTGCTGCTAGTGCTCGTCTAGTGCTCGTTTACTGCTATTCTATCAGGGGTGGCTCGTGGTCTCCCTATTCTGGCGCTCGTCCAGTGCTCGTCTAGTGCTCGTCTAGTGGCCGTCTAGTGCTTGTCTTGTGTGCCCGTCTAGTGCTCGTCTAGTGCTCGTCTAGTGCTCGTCCAGTGCTCGTCTAGCGCTCGTCCAGTGCTCGTCTAGTGCTCGTCCAGTGCTCGTCTTGCACTCGTCCAGTGCTCGTCTAGTGCTGCGTCTAGTGCGCGGGGTGGCTCGCTCTCTCCCTATTCTGGCCCTCGTCCAGTGCTCGTCTAGCGCTTGTCCAGTGCTCGTCTAGTGCTCCGCCCAGCGATCGTCTAGCGCTCGTCCCGCGCTCGTTTAGCCTTCTTCGATCCCTGGCCAGTGTCTAGTACTCGACTAGTGCTCGTCCAGTGCTCGTCTCGTGCTCTGTCTAGCGCTCGTCTAGTGCTCTTTCTAGTGCTCTGTCTAGTGCTCGTCTAGTGCTCGTCTAGTGCTTTGTCTAGTGCTCGTCTAGTGCTCAGTCTAATGCTCATCTAGTGCTCGTCTAGTGCTCCGTCTAGTGCTTGTTTAGTGCTCTTCTATCCCCGAAAATCTTCTAGAAGTTTCCGGGGGTGGCTCGTGCTCTCCCTATCTGGCGCTCGTCCAGTGCTCGTGTAGTGCTCGTCTAGTGCGCTCGTCCAGTGCTCGTCAAGTGCTCTGTCTAGTGTCTAGAACTCGTCTAGTGCTCTGTCTAGTGCTCGTCTAGTGCTCGTCTAGTGCTCGTCTAGTGCTCATCCAGTGCTCGTCTAGTGCTCTGTCTAGGGCTCGTCTAGTGCCCGTCTAGTGCTCTGTCTATGCTCGACTAGTGCTCATCTAAAGTGCTCGTTTAGTGCTCTTCTATCGGGGGTGGCTCGTGGTCTCCCTATTCTGGCGCTCGTCCAGTGCTCGTCTAGTGGCCGTCTAGTGCTCGTCTTGTGCTCTGTCCAGTGTCTAGTACTCGTCTAGTGCTCGTCCAGTGCTCGTCTAGTGCTCTGTCTAGTGTCTAGTACTCATCTGGTGCTACTGCTCTGTCTACTGCTCGTCTAGTGCTCGTCTAGTGCTCTGTCTAGTGCCCGTGTAGTGCTCGTCTAGTGCTCGTCTAGTGCTTGTCTAGCGCTTGTCCAGTGCTCGTCTAGTGCTCGTCCAGCGCTCGTCTAGTGCTCCGTCTAGCGCTTGTCTAGTGCTCGTCTAGTGCTCCGTCCAGTGCCCGTCCAGTGCTCTTCTATCGGGGGTGGCTCGTGGTCTCCCTATTCTGGCGCTCGTCCAGTGCTCGTCTAGTGGCCGTCTAGTGCTAGCGAGCGACCGCCAGCTCTGGTGTGGTGTGTGTGTGTTTTTTTCGTGCGTGAGTGCGCGCGCGCTGAGACTTTGGTCAGGGCCCGAGCAAGGCGAAGCCCGCCAGTGGGGGCCTCGATCACTGCTGAGTGGCTCGTGGCCTTTGCAGCGCTGGTGTGCGGCCAGGCAAGGCCAAAGCCAAGGCAAAGGGAAAGGGAAAGGCAAAAGCAGCAGATGACTCACGCGAGGCGACGTGTTGGGTCAGTCACAGCATTGTCAGTTGTCACGAAATCAACAGCACGGATCAGATGTCCACTGGTAGCGGCGCAGGCGCGACCGGCGAAGAGGCAACGCAAAGCAAATTCAGAGGAGGGCGCCCCCCCCGACACGTCTGGTTGGGAAGCAGTTGCGGCCTGTGGCAACTGTGTGGCCAATGCGATTTGCCAGGAAAAGATGCTGGAAGAACAAGCCGAGGACAGCCAGCTGAGCACGCAGCAGTGGTCAGCCAGCTGCGGCATTGTGTTTGCGAGGTTCCAGCGGTGAGTGCCAAGGCGAAGGCAGGTCAGTGGTGCATGAATTTTTGCGCCGCCGTGCGCGATAGCGCGTTCCCTGTGGCTCCCAGTGTCCATTGCTGTTAGTGCTCGTCTAGTGCTCGTTTACTGCTCTTCTATCAGGGGTGGCTCATAGTCTCCCTATTCTGGCGCTCGTCCAGTGCTCGTCTAGTGCTCGTCTAGTGGCCGTGTAGTGCTTGTCTTGTGTGCCCGTCTAGTGCTCGTCTAGTGCTCGTCTAGTGCTCGTCCAGTGCTCGTCTAGCGCTCGTCCAGTGCTCGTCTAGTGCTCGTCCAGTGCTCGTCTTGCACTCGTCCAGTGCTCGTCTAGTGCTGCGTCTAGTGCGCGGGGTGGCTCGCTCTCTCCCTATTCTGGCCCTCGTCCAGTGCTCGTCTAGCGCTTGTCCAGTGCTCGTCTAGTGCTCCGACCAGCGATCGTCTAGTGCTCGTCCCGCGCTCGTTTAGCCTTCTTCGATCCCTGGCCAGTGTCTAGTACTCGACTAGTGCTCGTCCAGTGCTCGTCTCGTGCTCTGTCTAGCGCTCGTCTAGTGCTCTTTCTAGTGCTCTGTCTAGTGCTCGTCTAGTGCTCGTCTAGTGCTTTGTCTAGTGCTCGTCTAGTGCTCAGTCTAATGCTCATCTAGTGCTCGTCTAGTGCTCCGTCTAGTGCTTGTTTAGTGCTCTTCTATCCCCGAAAATTTTCTAGAAGTTTCCGGGGGTGGCTCGTGCTCTCCCTATTCTGGCGCTCGTCCAGTGCTCGTGTAGTGCTCGTCTAGTGCGCTCGTCCAGTGCTCGTCAAGTGCTCTGTCTAGTGTCTAGAACTCGTCTAGTGCTCTGTCTAGTGCTCGTCTAGTGCTCGTCTAGTGCTCTGTCTAGTGCTCGTCTAGTGCTCGTCTAGTGCTCATCCAGTGCTCGTCTAGTGCTCTGTCTAGGCCTCGTCTAGTGCCCGTCTAGTGCTCTGTCTAGTGCTCGTCTAGTGCTCATCTAGTGCTCGTTTAGTGCTCTTCTATCGGGGGTGGCTCGTGGTCTCCCTATTCTGGCGCTCGTCCAGTGCTCGTCTAGTGGCCGTCTAGTGCTCGTCTTGTGCTCTGTCCAGTGTCTAGTACTCGTCTAGTGCTCGTCCAGTGCTCGTCTAGTGCTCTGTCTAGTGTCTAGTACTCATCTGGTGCTACTGCTCTGTCTACTGCTCGTCTAGTGCTCGTCTAGTGCTCTGTCTAGTGCCCGTCTAGTGCTCGTCTAGTGCTCGTCTAGTGCTTGTCTAGCGCTCGTCCAGTGCTCGTCTAGTGCTCGTCCAGTGCTCGTCTAGTGCTCCGTCTAGCGCTTGTCTAGTGCTCGTCTACTGCTCCGTCCAGTGCCCGTCCAGTGCTCTTCTTTCCCCGGAAATTGTAGCTCGTGGTCTTCCTATTCTGGCACTCGGCCAGCGCTCGTCTAGTGCTTGTCCAGTGCTCGTCTAGTGCTCGTCTAGTGCTCGTCCAGTGCTCCGCCCGGTGATTGTCCAGTGCTCGTCCAGTCTTCTATCCAGTGCTCTGTCTAGTGCTCGTCCAGTGCTCGTCCAGTGCTCCGTCTAGTGCCTGTCTAGTGCTCATCTAGTGCTCGTAGTGCTCGTCTAGTGCTCGTTTACTGCTCTTCTATCGGAGGTGGCTCGTGGCCTCCCTATTCTGGCGAATTTGGTCGCATGTGGTCGCATGGGGTCTAGCGCTGTCATGTCTAATTGACTTCGAATTGAGTTTGGTCGACTTTGGTCGAGCGCAGTGGTCCGATTTGGTCGGATTGGGCAGTCCATCGCCAGACTGAATTCGACCGGAAAATTGTTGAAATTTTCCAGTCATATTCTCTAGGCTGAATTTGGTCAAATTTGGCCGGGTTTGGTCGAGCTTGGTCGGGCGTGGTTGAGTTTGGTCGAAATTGGTCGAAATTGGTCGAATTTGGTCGAATTTGGTCGAAATTGGTCGAGTTTGGTCGAATTTGATCGAATTTGGTCCAATTTGGTCGGATTGGGCAGTCCATCGCCAGACTGCTCGTCTAGTGCTCGTCTAGTGGCCGTCTAGTGCTCGTCTAGTGCTCGTTTAGTGCTGGCGCTCGTCCAGTGCTCTTCTAGTGCTCGTCTAGTGGCCGTCTAGTGCTCGTCTTGTGCTCTGTCCAGTGTCTAGCACTGGTCTAGTGCTCGTCCAGTGCTCGTCTAGTGCTCTGTCTAGTGTCTAGTACTCATCTGGTGCTCGTCCATTTCTCGTCTAGTGCTCTGTCTAGTGCTCGTCTAGCGCTCATCTAGTGCTCCGTCTAGTGCCCGTCTAGTGCTCCGTCTAGTGCTCGTCTAGCGCCCATCTAGTGGTCGGTCTAGTGCTCGTCTAGTGCTCGTCTAGTGCTCGTCTAGTGCTCTGTCTAGTGCTCGTCTAGTGCTCCGTCTAGTGCTCGTCTAGCGCCCATCTAGTGCTCGTGCTCGTCTAGTGCTCGTCTAGTGCTCGTCTAGTGCTCTGTCTAGTGCTCGTCTAGTGCTCGTCTAGTGCTCATCCAGTGCTCGTCTAGTGCTCCGTCTAGTGCTCGTCTAGCGCCCGTCTAGTGCTCGGTCTAGTGCTCGTCTAGTGCTCATCTAGTGCTCGTTTAGTGCTCTTCTATCGGGGGTGGCTCGTGGTCTCCCTATTCTGGCGCTCGTCCAGTGCTCGTCTAGTGGCCGTCTAGTGCTCGTCTTGTGCTCTGTCCACGTGGTCTCCCTATTCTGGCGCTCGTCCAGTGCTCGTCTAGTGGCCGTCTAGTGCTCGTCTTGTGCTCTGTCCAGTGTCTAGCACTGGTCTAGTGCTCGTCCAGTGCTCGTCTAGTGCTCTGTCTAGTGTCTAGTACTCATCTGGTGCTCGCCCATTTCTCGTCTAGTGCTCTGTCTAGTGCTCGTCTAGCGCTCATCTAGTGCTCCGTCTAGTGCCCGTCTAGTGCTCCGTCTAGTGCTCGTCTTGCGCCCATCTAGTGCTCTGTCTAGTGCTCGTCTAGTGCTCGTTTAGTGCTCGTCTAGTGCTCTCTGTCCAGTGTCTAGTTCTCGTCTAGTGCTCGTCCAGTCCTCGTCTAGTGCTCTGTCTAGTGTCTAGTACTCATCTGGTGCTACTGCTCTGTCTACTGCTCGTCTAGTGCTCGTCTGGTGCTCTGTCTAGTGCCCGTCTAGTGCTCGTCTAGTGCTCGTCCAGTGCTCGTCTAGTGCTCTGTCTAGTGCTCGTCTAGTGCTCGTCTAGTGCTCGTCTAGTGCTTGTCCAGTGTTCGTCTAGTGCTCGTCCAGTGCTCGTTTAGCGCTCTTCTAGCCCCGGAAAGTTTCCAGAAATTTCCGGGGGTGGCTCGTGCTCTGCCTATTCTGGCGCGCGTCCAGTGCTCGTCCACTGCTCGTCTAGTGCTTTGTCTAGTGTCTAGTACTCGTCTAGTGCTCTCTCTAGTGCTCGTCTAGTGCACGTCTAGTGCTCTGTCCAGTGTCTAGCACTGGTCTAGTGCTCGTCTAGTGCTCGTCCAGTGCTCTGTCTGGTGCTCGTCTAGTGCTTCTCCAGCGCCCGTCTAGTGCTCTTCTATCCCCGGAAATTTTCCAGAAGTTTCCGGGGATGGCTCGTGCTCTCCCTATTCTGGCGCTCGTCCAGTGCTCGTCTCGTTCCCGTCTAGTGCTCTGTCCAGTGTCTAGTACTCGTCTAGTGCTCTCTCTAGTGCTCGTCTAGTGCACGTCTAGTGCTCTGTCCAGTGTCTAGTACTGGTCTAGTGCTCGTCCAGTGCTGGTTTAGCGCTCTGTCCAGTGCTCGTCTAGTGCTCGTCTGGTGCTCTGTCTAGTGCTCGTCTGGCCCTCGTCTGGCGAAGAACTCGTCCAGTGCTCGTCTAGTGCTCTGTCTAGTGCTCGTCCAGTGCTCGTCTAGTGCTCGTCTAGTGCTCTTCTATCCCTGTACATTTTCCATAAATTTCCGGGGGTGGCTCGTGCTCTCCCTATTCTGGCGCTTGTCCAGTGCTCGTCTAGTGCTCCGTCTAGTGCTCGTCTAGTGCTCCGTCCAGCGCCCGTCTCGTGCTCCGCCCAGCGCTCGTCTAGTGCTCGTCCGGTGTTCGTTTAGCGCCCTTCTATCCCCGGAAAATTTCCAGAAGTTTCCGGGGGTGGCTCGTGCTCTCCCTATTCTGGCGCTCGTCCAGTGCTCGTCTAGTCCCCGTCTAGTGCTCGTCTAGTGCTCTGTCCAGTGTCTAGTACTCGTCGAGTTCTCGTCCAGTGCTCCTCAGGGCCTCGAGGATGACGAGTCTTTTGCCGAGGTCAGCGCCTTGCTGCGTTGATTGATTCACCCCAGCAGGTGCCGGGCCATGGCCACGATGTTTTTATTTTTTGGGAAAGGTTCCCCCTATCCTTCGCATGCATGGCGGTAGCGCAGCCAGCCCCATGACTAGGACGAGCATCTTGAGCTCATGGTTGCCCCTGCCGATGGCCAGCCTTTCCGGTTTGTCCTCCTCGTTGCAGCGTTCCCCAGCTCAGTGTTGCAGCTGCCAGGAAGCCACCCCCCCACCCTCTTCCGCATGCGGCTTGACCAACCAATGCGGCCCCTGCCTTGCAGAGTTTTGGGAGCGTCCGGATTCGGCGGTGTCCGGTGTCAGGCGACTGGCACGCACGTATGGCGCGTGGCGAGGACTGAGCGGCGGACTCAGCCATGCAGGCCTCAGACAAAGTGAGCGCTTCCTCAGCATCAGGTCCGGAGACAATGGACTTGCTGACGCTGCTGCGTGCCCAGTTCCATGGTGCCAGCTGGATTCATCGTTGCTTAAGACAAAGGTCCGACCCCGAACTCGGCGTGCTCGCCGGACTCTCAACTGCTCGGCTGCGCGCAAGGAAGCTTGAGGCTGACTGCCTCAGGACTTGGCAGCAAGTCCCATGGCCGTTGGGTTGCGGCACACGCGTGTCCTGTCCTGCGATGTCGCGAACCCGGTGCAGGCTGACCTGTCTTTGAGATCCTTTTTAGTATCAGGAGATGTAGTAGTCGTCCGCAATGTGGCAGGGTGTGAACACGACATCAACTGTTTGCTGCGCTTGCCACGAAATCTGTACCCCCCCCAGGTTGCCGAAGTGCCGCGCCTGCCACGTCTAGTGCTGTGCAACTTTTTGCTGCTCTCCCTCGTGCTGTCCCCGTTCCGCTCGTCCCGTGCTCGTCTAATTAGTGCAGCGCTCGTCTAGGCCTGGGGCGCTCGTCTGGTGCTCGTCAAGTGCTCGTCTAGTGCTCGTCTGGCTGTCGTCGAGTGCTTTGTCTAGCGCTCGTCAAGTGCTCGTCTAGTGCTCGTCCAGTGCTCGTCTGGCGCTCAATCTAGCGCTTGTCCAGTGCTTGTCTAGTGCTCGTCTAGTGCCCGTCTAGTGCTCTGCTCTGTTCAGTGTATCATTTGGGCATTGACATATCTTTTTGGCTGCCTTGGCAGAGCGATTGTGAGGATGCCCGTGTTTTGCCAGCAGAGAGGGAGCGCTGTTGCTGTTGCTAGCTTATTTGCCTGGTTGGAGGCCAGCGTTGCTGCTTTGGAGCAGATGGCGGAGTCACGCTTGCAGGCGGGGCCAATCCAGAGCTCGTCTTGCTCGTCCAGTGCTTGTCCAGTGCGCGGGTGAGTGGGTGGGCGGGTGCGTGTATGTGTATGTGCATGTGTGTGTGTGTGTCTGCGCCGTGTGCGCGCTGCAATTTCGGTCAGGGACAGGGTGGGGAGAAGCCCGCCGGCGCAGACCTCAATCGTAAAGAGAGAGAAGGCATCAGATTGCCACGCGCTCTTGCAGCGCTGGCGCGGCCAGGCCAAGCAAAGGCCAAGGCCAAAGCAAAGGCAGAGGCGAGGGCGATTTCCACGCGCTTTTGCTTGAGCGCGCGCTGAAATTTGGGTCAGGCTTGCTCAAACCTAATCCCCAATGATTAGCGGGTTGCGGATTATGCGGACTGCGGATTATGCGGCATACGGATTAGATTGGACGGTTTGCGGATTACGGAGCATGGTTTGCATGGATTTCGCATGCTCCAACATGCGGTCGCGACCCGCAATTTGCAGCACGGATTCCGGATTAAGAAGATCGTATATGCAAGCAGCTCGGCTTGCTTTGGCCTGTGCACCGCCATGTAGTCAAAGGGAGTTTAGAGGGAACTTCCGCGCTACGGAAACTAATTTAAGAAAGGAGTCAAGACAAGGACACGCACGTGCGCGTAAATATGCGTGCGCGTGTGGCTGGGGAATAGACATGCTCTCCTCAAAAAGTACAGCCCTCTGCGTGCTGTCGAGTGTCCGGAGAGCTGAAAGCTAGCCTGTTTGCGTCGTTTCGTAGCGTGAGCCTTTCCTGCGATGAGCCGCGTAAGGGGAGAGTTTGGGCCTGTTCAGGCAAGCTGCGGCTTGTCTTTGGGCAGCCCTTGGCATCATCTGCGCGGGGCACCGCGGCGGGCGTGTGCCGACCTAGCCCGCACCACGGTCCAGCGGGCTGTGTTGCTAGTTGGCGATTGCGCTGCGCGGTTCACGCATTCACCACAATCCAGCGGCAAACCCTCAAGGCAGCCGCGCGCCAGCAAGGAGGAACAGCCAGCCAGGCCAGGGTGGCCCTGCTTTCCCCAACGAAAACGCCAAGTTCGGTGCGCGCCAAGGCAGCCAGTAGCCCGTGCTTCAGGCAGAAGCAGGTGCAGCTGGCGCTGAAGCGCGTTCGCAAGGGCGCGAGCTGTACGCTCCAGCACCCGACGTGCGCCAAGTGGGGCGATGCTGACTCCAACCTCCTGGCTGCAAATTACCATCCATGCCATGCAGAGGAAGTTGAGAGCACAGATGGTCGAGTGAGAGCAGTTCAGCCGGTCGTTGCCGGGAAGGACACTGCGTTGGTGCTAATGTCGGGCCAGCAAGTTGCCGTGACAACTCAAAGGATAGCCTGCAAGGAGCACATTGTCCTACGGATGGGAAGTGGCGAATGCTGCTAGGAGGCTTTGTGGTGCAAACACTTGGCGCGGTGGCTACGCATTGGAGCGCAGACGGCGGCAGGTACAAATATAGGACAAGATTCCTGGAGCTAGCGTGTTGCCTGGCTTCGGTCGAGAATGCCCGCGGCTATTCGCATCTCATTGACTGTTTTCTCCGGGCGGCGCAGGCAGTGAGTTTGCCCTTCGCTGCTGGCTAGCCCACTGATCCAAGCTCCACCCAGACCCCCAGGACTCACCTACAGAGGGTCCCGGTGACTGGTTCCACTGTTCCAGGTGGGGGGGTCACATTAAAGAGGGTCCAACATGAAGCGACAGCGCAGCGCAGAGGCGGAACATGCATGAATATTTGCTAGCGAGCGACCGCCAGCTCTGGTGTGTGTGTGTGTGTGTGTGTGTCTTTTTTTCGTGCGTGAGTGCGCGCGCGCTGAGACTTTGGTCAGGGCCCGAGCAAGGCGAAGCCCGCCAGTGGGGGCCTCGATCATTGCTAAGTGGCTCGTGGCCTTTGCAGCGCTGGTGTGCGGCCAGGCAAGGCCAAAGCCAAGGCAAAGGGAAAGGGAAAGGCAAAAGCAGCAGATGACTCACGCGAGGCGACGTGTTGGGTCAGTCACAGCATTGTCAGTTGTCACGAAATCAACAGCACGGATCAGACGTCCACTGGTAGCGGCGCAGGCGCGACCGGCGAAGAGGCAACGCAAAGCAAACTCAGAGGAGGGCGCCCCCCCCGACACGTCTGGTTGGGAAGCAGTTGCGGCCTGTGGCAACTGTGTGGCCAATGCGATTTGCCAGGAAAAGATGCTGGAAGAACAAGCCGAGGACAGCCAGCTGAGCACGCAGCAGTGGTCAGCCAGCTGCGGCATTGTGTTTGCGAGGTTCCAGCGGTGAGTGCCAAGGCGAAGGCAGGTCATTGGTGCATGAATTTTTGCGCCGCCGTGCGCGATAGCGCGTTCCCTGTGGCTTCCAGTGTCCATTGCTGTTTGTGCCACTCCGTTTGTGCAGGAGGCAAAGGGCGGCGCAGCCCAGAAGGTTGCCACATCGAGCTCCTGCGCTGTTCGCGTGTGCGCGCTCTGCAGCCAGACAAGCGCGCAGGTGGCTTGGTGTTGCGGCTTGGCTTCACGGCGCGGCTCGCTTGAGAGGATTGTGTGATTTTGGCACGTGGCCACTGTGACCTCCGATTGCTATAAAAAGGAAGGTTTGTCCATGAGGGCTTGATTCGCCATTGTTGATTTGCTTGCTCCCCTCTGCTGGCAAAGACAGTTGTCTCCCCTTTTTCTACGCGCGTTATGCAGAGGGAAGACAGTGCGGTGCTCTTTTTTTCTCCTTTATATTTTTGTGGGGCCCCCGAGCAAAACCGGACGGTGGGGTTTGCGGTGGTTGCACGCGTTTCTCGTACATGGTGTTGCGACATTCGGCAAGAGCCCATGCCCGAAATGTTCAGGCTCTGGCGCACAGGTGACGAGCCAGGCATAGAATCTAAGCCATGTCGAATGGGTCCTGTCGGCCAACTTGTTGCAAATTGCCACCGGTCGGTCAGCTACGGTGTTTTCATTGAGTGTTGAGCAGCGCTGTATCCGCTTATGTGGCCATTTCTTACAGCAGGGTCTGGAACACGATCTCCGCCACAGGCTATCGGTACCAGACGAAGCCGGTCACAGGGCGCGAGCGGGAACCAGCCGGCCAGCGTTGCTCGCGGTGCTCCCTATTCGTGCCTGGGCGAAGTCATCCCTTCTCCCAAAAATTCGCGCCGTAAAGACGAAAAATGGTCTCCATGCTTCTGCATTACGAGCCGGGCCTATTGCTATTCCCAGATCCAAGACAGACATGGACTTCGAGACGGAACAGGGAGCTTTGTTGCATTCAGCGTCGCTGAAGTGGTTGAATTTTGTTGAAAGAGGCAAATGGAGAACCCAGTGAGGCGAGTTGCATGGCTTTCCTGTCCGCAGCATTTGGAGTGAGTGTTGAGGGTCAACGTTTCCGACTAAGAGTTTCGTATTGTGACATTGTGCATCCAGGCGTATTGCCTTTCAGTGGGAAAGCAATCCTCCCTTTCCTGGGCTGGAGAAAGGTCCAGAGTTGACGTTTCTGCGCAAGAGTTTCGTGCTGCACAGCTCCCTTTCCATTTCTTTTTTGGGTGTTTTTGCTGCCGGCCGAGATGACCCCGAACACGTTTTGGATCTGGGGTCGGTCGGTTTAGCCTTGCTTCAGCAGTGGGCCAAACAAACTTAGCATCGTAAGCCCTATTCTCCGGGGGAAGCGGTTACAGGCAGACTGTGCAGAGGGCGCAGCAAACATTTTTCTTTCCCACGGTTTTGGAGTTGGGGAGCGCCGTGAGGCGCAGAAGGTGTTGCGGATGGATGCCGCGCAGCGGCCTGCGTGCTTGAGAGGAGTTTCAACGATGAGTCAGTTCTGGACGACTGTTGCGCACGCTCCCTTCAAAAGGCAGGTGCTGAGTCAGCTGAAGCAAGAGAGAGGAACAGATTGTAGTCTGGCCTACCAGCACCTGGCGTCCCAGCAGGGCGCGGTCTCTATGACGGAAGAGGCGCCGGGGATCTATTCAGTGCTCTGAAGAAGTACTCTTATTGGTACCCCGCAGGTTCGAAGAACCCTGAGATAAACGCATCTCGGAACTCTCACAGGGGTCCTGCATTGCAAGACGCTGTTGCTTGGACTGGCGCTTTCTTCTCATGTTTGTTAGTGCGCAGCGTGTGCAGCTGCCTCTTCACGAGAAATGCAAAGCGTTGGCTCTCATTCGTTCAAGTGCATAAGCTGAAACGGAACGCCAAGCGCCAATGCTCGGGCTTGAGAGCGTGGCAGGTGGCCTTGACATGGTCGTCCAGCATGTACGACGTGTTCTCCCTGTCCGATTTCGAGGCATTGTATGGGCCGGCGCCCGTGGAGCAGATCCGGGAGCGTGTCCTGCCGGACGGTCGGGCTGAGACACTGGTCATCAAGTTCGCCACGGAGTTCAATGTCCCGTGCCTTGGGCGGAACATGCATCGCCTACTCATGCCTGTTTACGTTTCCTCCACCTAGCTGGTAAGCTTCCAAATTATTTGAGGTCCACGGGGCAGTGAAACAGCCGAAAAAGGGCCGCGGGGTCCCAGCTGGAAGGCTCTAACTGCGATTCCCGCTGCCCACCTCCACGGGCGCTTGGCCTCTTGACTACTCTGTCCAAAGGAACTTTTTTCGGGCTGATACATTCAGAGTTTCTCCGGACGCCTTCAGCCTTCGGGGCGTCTCGCCCAGCGTGAGGCAACTCCGTTTTGGCTTGTGACGCGTTTATCGCTTGTCTTTTGCTCCTTTGTTCCTTTGCTGACTCTTAGCGCTGTCTGTGGCAACCCGCCCTTGTCAGAGTCACAGTGGCCAATGCCTGTCAGGGCGTCTTGCTTTTACTTGTGAAAGCAAGGCGCGCTGACACGCGCCTTCACCTGCTGAGGCCTGGCGCGCTGAGGGTATCTGGAAGCTCGACGAACAGCTTCAAGCTGTGCAAGTCGGAGTCGGAGGGCGCGGATGCAGTGTTTGCGGCGCTGAGGCCGCTTGTCCGAAATTGATGAGTGAAGCAACAGCTCCATTTTTCCCGAGGGCATGTGCGGTGTACATCTGTCAGCTTATCCTGTGAGAGCTTCAGCTGCGCTGACGCTTCATGCGCACTTCGGCTTGCGTGTTTTCATACAAGCGCTGTGTCACTGAGACAATTTTGCGGGGAGTCGTGCGTTGGGCAGCCCCGGTTTGTAGGGTTACGGCCAAGAATTGGCCTATTTCTGTGAGATTCTGCTGACATCCTGGGAAGGCTTTGCAAACACTTTGTCCAAGGGTTCGCAGAACCCCGTCTGTTTGTGAAGTGATTTTTCAGCGTTTGTCAGATATCGGCCTGGCGCGGCCCACAGCCTTGGCACGTATACTGACGCCCTTTACTGCACGACCAAGCCATGTTGGCAGTAAGAGAAATTAGCCTGAGCTGTTTTGTGTTTGCGCGGGTCCCTATCTTGGAGACAGACACGTACGGGCATGGCCATAGGTAAATTGGGCAAGGGTACGGCTGCGCGGGGGTCGAGACAGCAAGAGGAAACTTGGCCTTGGCCTGCTCAGGCAAGGGGCGCTGCAGATGGCGCCGTCATTGCCTGATGCAGCTGCGGTCTGCCCCGAGGCAGCTCTGGCGCGGGCTGCAGCAGATGTGCGCTAACTACGCCCACTCCAAGGCCCGATGGGCTGCTGGGCGCGGCTACTTGCTGGTTGTTCTTAGTGGCCACTTGGTACGAGCCAAGCTTTCCTTGCGCCCCTTTGGGTCGTGCCTCTCATGTTTTACTTTACTCATATTCTTCACCGATGTGAGCAGCAGCCTACGCAGTTGCTGACCAGTAGCATTTTACTTGCAGCGATGTACGTTGCGCGCGTTCGCAGGACTGGCTAGCTTATCAGCTGAGGGGCTGGATCGAGTGAGGCGCAGCTTTTCCTGCGAGCAATGTCAGTTCGGTGTGCTAGCAAGCGTGGTCGCCGCCCCACTGGCTGCTAATTTGCGGCGCGATCCAATCCAGCCTTGGCTCTTACCATGAAAAGCCCTGAGCGCAAACTTGTAAATATTTGGTTAAACACACTTCCAAACAAGGGTCTGTCCAGAACACTGGTTCGTGGTAAAAGCTTTCAGTGAGAACTCACGCATTCGCTTTTGCAATTTGCAACCAGGGGCGCCCTAGCCAATAGCCTTCGGCGCATGATCCTGCGCTGTGTGCTCATTAGCAGTGTGATCCAGCCCAGTCTTAGCTCTTACCGCAAGCACTTCTCAGTGTAAACTTGTAAACACTATTTGGGATAAACATACTTTGAAACAAAGGTCTTTTCAGAACACTCGTTTCTGCATGTGTTCGTGGTGAGAGCTTTCAGTGAGAACTCACACAGGCGCTTTTGCAACCGTGTTTCTGTGTGTTCTCGGCTGCTGCTGCTGCTGCTGCTGCTAGCCAGCAGGGCCAGTAGCCTATGTCAGCTTCGGTGTGCTAGCAAGCGTGGTCGCCGCCGCGCTTGAGAAAACCTGAGTGCAAACTTGTAAACACTATTTGGGAAAACAGACTGCCGGGAAAAGAATGAAAATAAAGCTTCCGGCAGTGCTTCACAGGCCAGCTCGCAGTGATGCGCCATTGGCAAAGTCACGGCGGTCGCCGTTTCTTGCATGGCACAATGCCAGCAGCAGAGCCTCCAGTGTCTGCAAAAAAACGTGGACCTGGCACTGGCATGCCGGCTAATTCGATCATGCATTGGAGTGGCGCGCAAGGCCACATCTACAGTTTGCAATGGGCCACAGAATGTGCTGGAGCTAGGGAGAACTAGCTCATGCTATCACTTGGCACAATGCCAGCAGCAGAGCCTCCGGTGTTTGCAATAAACGCACTGGCATGCTGGCTAATTCGATCGTGCAATGGACGCGTCCTTCGGCCCGCCCACCCGAGGCTGATCTGCTTTGGCATGTGCTCGGAGGCCAGAGACTTAAACAACACAAAACAATTGAGTCTCTCTCAAAATAGGCTGACCTTTTTGGCGACTATGTGCCTGTGTGACTTTCCTCTGTCGGCTTACCCGCCCACCCCCCCCCCCCAGGCTCACTATCTCTTGTGGTGAGGTGTCCTCCTGCAAGAGATAATGCCTCCCTCCACGTGTAGGAACCCCACCCTCAGAGCCGCTGTAGGCTGCATGTGTCTTATGCCCCGCACTCCTGTGAGACGTTGCTGTTGCGGTTTTTTTTTCTGGGTCTTGTACCGCCTGAACGACTGCAGTTACATATGTTTCGTGTGTTTTCGGTCTCAACAGAGAGGGCAGCTGACACCCGGAACCCTAATCCCTAAACCAGACTTCCAGAACCCTCGATCCTAAACCCTAGGAAACCCTTACCAAGTTGAGGTTGTAGTACCTGTGGCAGACCAGCTTGCTGTTTACCTGTGCCTTGCATGTGAACTGAGCATGTGACGTTTCTTTTTCTTGTTCTACGCAGCCATGTCTTCTTGTGTGTGTACGTGTGCCACAGGGCAGGCTCTTCCTGCAGCCCTGCGCGTGCTCAAATACCGCGCACTGAGCCATGGCCCGGCCGGAGCCATGGAAAGAGCTGGCCCGCGACACATTGCCGCCTGAGAAAGGCAGTGAGTGCCGCAGGCACCTCCACCTGTGGAGAGACTTCGTGCGGCATTTGCTGAGCAGCAGAGGCATCATCGGAGCCGTGGATAGGGCCGTGGTCGGCGACACCTGCAAGGCATGGGCCACATGCACAGAGCACGCTGACTTGCAGGGGGCCAAAGATGCAAGAGGGAGGCAGGCTCGGCACCATACCTTTTACATCACTTTGACACAGAAGATCAGCTTGGCAGATGACCCAGAGTGGGAAGCTTGCGTCTATGAGCGGGGCACATGTGCTGGAGCTACTGCTCGTGTTGTGCGCGGGCAGACCGTGCGTCAGAGGCTGACTGCGCAGCGCATCGCCCATCTGACGCCTTCGCAAGGCTTGGCGTCCCTGCTCGCAGATGGCACGGATCGCAGAGATTTGCCTGGATTGCGGACAGTAGAAGCTGCCAGGCGGCGTCTCAAAGCCGTCCGCGCCAAAAGACGAGGGGATGCCAAAGCGCATTGTTCGCCCACCGTGCTGAGGCTGGTTGTGGAGGCTCGGAACTCCTCCAATTCTGGGGTGCATTATCGAGCTCTGCAGACCGAGGGCGTTGCCGCGACCGTGTTCATTTTGGAGGAAGAGGTCAGGGCAATCAGAAAGTGGGTGGATGAGGGGGGCAGCCTGATCTGGTCGGAGGACGCAACCTACAAGATGAACTGCTCCGGTTGGTGCCTGAGCACTATAGCCTGCCCCGCGCTCCATCTCACCGGTGGGCTTTGGAGGACGACGGAGCTTTCATTGGGCCATGCCTGGACCCCGAAGGAGAGCGCGGCTTTCTGTGGGGACATCAAGGAAGCGATCCTGGGCATCTACGAGGAGCGCGGGCTGGACCTCCGAAGGCACGTGCAGGCTGCCTTCTACGACAACTCGCCCGCACAAAGAGCCGCCCATCGCGCGCAGCTCCAGGGTGTCCCCTACCGCAGGGATCTTCGGCATCAGGTTGCAGCTTGCCGGCGCAGGAAAGGGCCTTTGTCGCGAGGATTGAGTGCTTGGGCGCAGAAGTCGGCCTTCTACCCGCCGTTGGTTTTCGACCTTGCCGCGCAGGCCCTCCTGGACCGCCTGCGGGTGAAGGAAGAGTATGACTGGATGTCTTACTTGACTGACGTGGCCTTTTCCAAGCAGGGCCAGCTGTGGTCTGCTGAGTGGCAGTGCTGCATAGCTGTCGCCCGGCCAGGGTTTACGCCTGCAAGCGTGGGCCAATCCAAGGAGTCGCAGTGGGCCGCTTTGAAGCGGTGCACTGGCAACCTTGCCAACACGGATCTGGCAACGGCTGCGCCGGAGGTGGAACTGGCTCTGCGCGCGCTGATGCACGAGCGGAACACCCAGGCTGGCGGGGACTTGGTGGCCACTTTGCGCTCTGCTCCAGATCGGCCTGCGCATCAACTGCTTTCGGGGAGCTCTCGGCCAGCATCCCGCGCGGAGGACCCTTTTCTGAGCTCTGTTTTGCTTGTGTGTTGGTGACTGGCGGTAGCGGGGCCGCAAGTTGGGGCCACAGGGGTCGCTGCCAAGTACGCTTGCTTTTGTCGAACCCTTGCCTTTTGTCGAACCCTACTGCGGCAGGACAGCATGGGCCATCAGCAATGGGCGAAATCGGCTTGGCAGTTTGCGCAGAGGGCCCCGTGGAACTTCCACCGAATCGATCAGGAGCTGATGGACTTTGACAGACACTATGTCATGTGGAAGTACGAGCCAAGCCACCAGGTGGACCAGAAGACAGCTGAGGCCTTTGCTGCTTTCATGAGGGCTGAAACCAAGCCAGAAATCCTCTGCGCCGCCAAAAAACTTCACATTGTCAAAGATGATGGCTCCGTGTCCTTGGCCATGCTGGAAGAGATCGTGCAGGAGCTTGTGCTTGTCAGCCGGCCGCGCACCAAGCGCGTGCAGCAAGAGGACTGCTGGGGGCTGCCCTACCTTTGCTCTTGCTCCACGTTTGCATGCCGGGGGCAATGCGAACATGATCTCTTCGTGCAGTGGATTGAGGGCACCGGCGCGGTAGAGTTCCACAGCTTGCAGGACTTCACCCGGACCGACAAAGTGATCAAGTGCATGCCGCAGCCAGCTGGCAGGCCATGTGATGCGCCAGGCGCATGGGAAACAATACAGGCTGTGCAACAGAAGAGGGACAAGGCCAGAGCCAAAGCAGCGCAGAAGAAGCGCAAGGCCCGGGCGGCGCAGTCAGCTGCCGAAGATGCTATTTGGACTCCGCGCAAGGCAGCCAAAACTGAGGAGGCGGACAAGACCGTTGCTGGCATGCTGGCAGGTCTGACCCATGCCGCCTTCATGAGGCACTACGAGGCACTGATCAAAGTGGGCAAGGCAAAAATGCCGCTGGGGGAAGCTTTGGCGAGTGGTGTCGCCAAAGCTGTGCACGCGTTGCACGGCGATGCCAGGACTGGGCCAAACGTCCACGAGGTTGTCTGCGAGTGTTGGAAGTTGCTCTTGCTTGCTTGCACTGGCAGTGTGGGAAGCAGGTTGATTACCCGAAGTCGGCGTTTTGACTGGGATTTCTTCTTTTGTTCTGGTCTTGGGGCTCACCAACTCAACAAAGCTCGTGTTGAACTCGACTGCTTCCTTCCAGGACCACTCCTCCGGCAAAGGTGCTTGCCAGGCAACTCCTGGATGGATGGGTCCGGGAAAAGAATGAAAAGAAAGCTTCCGGCAGTGCTTCACAGGCCAGCTCGCAGTGATGCAGCATTGGCAAAGTCGCGGCGGTCGCCGTTTCTTGCATGGCACAATGCCAGCAGCAGAGCCTCCAGTGTCTGCAAAAAAAAAACGTGGACCTGGCACTGGCATGCCGGCTAATTCGATCATGCATTGGAGTGGCGCGCAAGGCCACATCTACAGTTTGCAATGGGCCACAGAATGTGCTGGAGCTAGAGAGAACTAGCTCATGCTATCACTTGGCACAATGCCAGCAGCAGAGCCTCCGGTGTTTGCAATAAACACGGACCTGGCACTGGCATGCTGGCTAATTCGATCGTGCATTGGAGTGGCCCGCAAGGCCACATCTACAATTTGCAATGGGCCACAGAATGTGCTAGAGCTATACAAAACTAGCTCCTGCCATCGTAGACCGCAAAAGCCAATGAAGGCACACGCATGCAGTGCAAGTGCCAGTCATCTTCCCGTTGGGTGCGGGCAGAGCCGACCATCTGCCTATCAGATTGCAAAGTCTTGGCAAGGGCAGTTTCAAGTGGCGGCACGTTGCCTGACCAGGCTTTGGCACTCCCTTCTTCTTCGGCCAAGCCTTGACAGGCCAGCGGAGTCCGTGTTCTGTCAGATTGCTGAGAGCTCGAGCAACTGCTGTGTTCCTAGCGTGGCGGCCGGCCAAGTGTTGCCCACGAGGTCCAGCTCCGTTATCGCGGCCTTCGCGGCTGCCAAGCCTCCGGGCTTCAGCAGTGCGGCGGCCGCGCTCGATGCGCCGCTTGGCGGCAGTGTTCCCCGTCTTTTGGTTGGTTTGGCGAGCGGAGACCTAAAAAAAAAACATCAACACCCCGCACCGGAATTAGGCTGCCCAATTCTGAGAACCCACCAGAGGTCAACCCGCAGTCACCTGTGGCGTCGGATGGTGTTCTCGAGCCGAAGGATCTCATCTTGGGTTGTGGGGGCCGGTGCCCGACGCGTCCTTCGGCCCGCCCACCCGAGGCTGATCTGCTTTGGCATGTGCTCGGAGGCCAGAGACGGCTCTTCCACACATTAGACCCAGCTTAAACAATCTTAAACAACACAAAACAATTGAGTCTCTCTCAAAATCGGGGAAGCCGTTTTGGACCGGCTCTTCATGGAACAAGGAATGGTAGGCACTTCCCAATAGGGTACCCCTCTTGTTCGAGACAAAAAAAAACAATTTGTTTGTTTGTTGTTTGCGGGCGCCGGGGGTTCCCACGGAGGCCGCAGCTGGCTCGACTCTTGCTGGGCAGCATCACAAGGCAGCAGAGGCCCGGGCAGCTTGCGACCAAACTTGCTAGAAGTCCATTAAAGTTGACAGCGCTCGACCCCATGCGACCAAATTCGACCAAAATCGGCCGAATTCGACAAAACTCGACCAAACTTGAACAAATGCGACCAAACTCGAACAAAAATCCAACCGAACTCGACCAAACTCGGCCAAACGTGACCAAACTGGACCGAGCTCGGCCAAACTCGACCCAACTCGACCAGATTCGACCAAATTCGACCAAATTCAACCGAACACCCTACCAAACTCGACCAAACCCGCCCAATCCGACCAACTTGGACCACTGCGCCCGATGGACCGCCCAATCCGACCAACTTGGACCGCTGCGCTCGACCAAAGTCGACCAAATTCACTCAAAGTCAACTAACGTAGACAGCGTAGACAGACAGCACTCGACACCATGCGACCAAATTCAGCCAACTCGACCAAACTCGACCAAATTTGACCAAACTCGGCCGATATCGACCAAACTCGACCAAACTTGAACAAATGCGACCAAACTCGAGCAAAATCCAACCGAACTCGACCAAATTCGACCAAACTCGACCAAACCCGACCAAATTTGACCAGATTCAGCCCAGAGAATGTGACTGGAAAATATCAAAAAAAATCCGGTTAAATTCAGTCTGGCGATGGACCGCCCAATCCGACCAACTTGGACCACTGCGCTCGACCAAAGTCGACCAAATTCAACTCAAGGTCAACTAACATAGACAGCGCCCGACGCCCTGCGACCAAATTCAACCAAACTCGACCAAACTTCAGCAGATTCGACCAAAGTCGAGCAACATCCAACCAAACTCGACCAAACCTGACCAAACTGGACCAACCGCGACCGAATTCGACCAAACTCAACCAAACTCAACCACACCCGACCAAACTCGAGAAACTCAACTCAACGTCAACTAAAATAGACAGCGCTCGAGACCATGCGACCAAAATTCGATCAAATTCGACCAGAGGCGACCAAACTTGACCAGATTCGACCTAAATCCAGCAAAATCCAACCAAACTCGACCCGACTCGACCAAGTTCGACCAAATTTGACCAAATTCGAACAAATTCGACCTAATTTAACCAAACTCGACCACACCCGACCAAAGTCGACCAAACCCCACCAAATTTGACCAAATTCAGGCTAGAGAATATGACTGGAAAATTTCAAGAACTTTCCGGTTGAATTCAGTCTGGCGATGGACTGCCCAATCCAACCAAATTGGACCACTACGCTCGACCGAAGTCGACCAAACTAAATTCGAAGTCAATTAGAAATGACAGCGCTAGACCCCACGCGACCACATGCGACCAAATTCGACCAAAATCAACCAAAATCGACAAAACTCGACCAAACTTGAACAAATTCGACCAAACTCGAGCAAAATCCAACTAAACTCGACCGAACCAAACTGGAGCAAACTCGACCGCATTCGACCAAATTCGACCAAACTGGACCAAACCCGACCAAAGTTGACCAAATTTAGCCTAGAGAATTCAACCGGACAATTTCAAGAAATCTCCGGCTGAATTCATCCAACAAACTTGGACCGCTGCGCTCGACCAAAGTCGATCAAACTCAACTCGAAGTCAAACTTGTGCATAGGCCCAGTTCTTCCGTGGCACCAATTCTTGTCTATCATTTTTCTTTGGTGGTTTCCCTACTAGTCAATCCCCAAAAAAGGGTTCCCTGTTTCAGCCAGGGCTGCTGAACAACTGGGAAGGTTGAAGAGGGGGTTGAATCGCCCCGCCCTTGGCAGGAATATTGCATTCCGACTGGTGCAATGCATCGGAATCGGCCTTTTCAAGGCCCCGTTTCTGGCGCCTGGGAGTTATGAGTGTCGATGCATTGCCAAGGATGCGTTGCTAACTCGCTGTGGTTTTTCGTCCCATTTCAGAGGGCATTCTCCACTTACAACAGTTCCCACGTTCAACTGCCAGGTTTATTCGTGGCTTGGTTCGCTTCAGCATCGGCCCCGGCCCCTGCTTGCGCCGGAAGCATGAAAAAAAGTCAGATGCTCTTGGGTCCCTACAGTGGGTCTCCTCAAGAGGAGTTTCGTCTTCCAGGTGCCCTCATACAAGCGCCTTCCGTTAGTGAGAGGAAGTGTGGCCTACACTGCTTTTGTCATATGTTTGTTCTCGTTGGGTCTTTGGCTTTGTTGATTTTCTGGTGGAGGCTGAAAACCCGTGATTCTGAGTTGATGAAGTAGGGGTCCGCCTGGAGGAAGGAATACAGGGATCTCCAGATCTTTCTCATCCGCGGGTACTTTTTTCTTCGGGGGTCAACGTTGCTGACCTGCTGAAGTGGTGGACTTTATGTTGCTTGCAACGCTCCCTTGGGGATGACTAGTATAGTTTGACCAACGGTGGGATCGGTGTATTTAGGGTGGCGGTGTGTTTCGGTGGTAGAAGCAGTTTTATGCCTTGGGAATGTATCAACATAGACACCAAAATTGCATTATTTTCTATTGGCTTCCGTTTAAACCAAGTTGACACGGGCACTAGGGTGCCCTCAAAACAACGCGACGATTTCGGTAGAATCCGCTTGCTCAACGAGCACATTCTCCTTTGCGCCATTGGCTACCGGCCGTGAGGCGCCTCCGGCGCGCCTTGTGCCGTTCTTCCCGTGGCGGCAAGGTATGGCCTGTGTGTTGGATATGAGTCCCTTTTGGCCCTTGGCTTGGAAGCTTGCTATTCTGGGAGGCTTGTTAACTGAATGGCTAGCGGCTGGCACACGGTTTAAAGGGAGTGTGTGAGCACGATTAGCATGTGGCCAAAACGGTCCTTTTCACTTCAAGGTGGCCAAAACATTGTTTACATGTTCAATAACACTCAACCGAAGTTGAGAGACACGTGCGCTTTAGTTGACTTGACAGGGTGCCAAGGATTTGCGCACACACGACTAGGGGTTGCCATTGTGAGCTGTTTGTGTGAAAGCTGAACGCAGCACAACGCTGCAATTGGCTCAATATGAGCTTGCAATTTACAGCAAGCCAGAACTTACAGTCAAGTCCTGCTAGCTTTTCATATGTTTTCACTCTGCAATGCTATTTTTCTCAGTGGACAAGCTTCTCTATATCACACTTTAACCTTGCATGTCCAACAGGGAAAGCAGAAGACCTGAACCACTCACTTCGAACCTGTAACCTGCAACCACAGGAGCCATGCATATCCAGCTTGAGCTGGACATTCCTTCCCTCCTGCGGCAGAATGAGCCGCTGTCGGCTGACCGCAGGGAGGAGATACATGTGGGGCGGTCAGCTGCTGGTAAGGCCTCGGTGTCTGATTCGCAGCTGCATCGGCAGCGTGGGCGCCTTGGCCGTGCTGAGAGGGAGGCTCTCAGGTCCAGCGGCTTTGTCAGCGACCTGGTTGCGCGGCCGGAAGCTGTGGAGGCCCTCGAGCAGATCAGCAAGCGGCGCAAGCTAGAGGCGGCATCAGGGGCGTCGTCGTCGAGCAGCCACGGTGAGGTGTCCTCCCGTGGTAGCGAGGCGCGGCGTCTCTGGTGGCCGTTCTCGGACGCTGCGCGCGGCCGGGTCGCTGCCTGGTTGGAGGTGCCGTGCCAGGCGAAGGGGAAGAAGATGCTGAAGCATTGGTGGCATCAGATAGGCGATGCTGTCGATGTAGGGCCGCCAGGGCACGAGGACGTCAAGATGCTGCTTGCTCAGCTGTGGCAGACGCGTCCGGGCCCGCACGGCTCCCTGGCTGACCTTTTTGGCGACTATGTGCCTGTCAGCCCAGGCGTTGGCTGCGTGCCCTTCCGTGCAAGGTGAAGGAGGGGGCGCAGTTTCGCGTGGGCTGGCACGGCACAGTCGCTGAAGCTCTCTACATGATTGCTGCTGCTGGCCATCTCAAGGCCAGCGCAGATGAGAGTGAGGGTCACCGCTTCTTCCCTGGGCACGCTGGCGTTTATTTACATACGGACAAGAACAGCCACCTCATTCACAGCTACGCGCGCTTTGCACCCACGCCTGTGCCTGGCTGGTTTTTTGAATGCTACTTCAAGGTCCTCTATGATGTAGAGGGCTCTGTCAAGGGCAAGAAAAAAACCAACCAGGTCATTCAGACAGAGGACTCCGTGCACATCGAGAGCTTGTGGGTGGCCGTCAAGACGCTGTCCCAGATCGAGCAGGGAGCCTGGGTGGCGAACGAGTGGGACCCGGCGCTGGAGGGAAGGCCGCCACACATGCGTTCGCAGCATCCTGCCTCGTAGGCACTGTCCTCGCAGCTGATCCTGTCTTGGACACTCGTCCTGGGTCCTGGCAGCAGATGTTATGCTTCTTGCACGGGGTAGCCAGCCCCGGGGAACTAGAACTCCAACCCTAGTGCCATGTGGTTTGCAGCATGCTGCGTAGCTGACACGTGTTTGTGAGCTTAAGCTGGTGGCTCTGCGAGGGGGTCGTTGATGCATGACTAGTGTGAGCAGATTCGCCAGAACTATGCGCTTTGCCGCCAACAGTCTTCCTGAAATGAGCCGGTAAGCCTTGGGCAAGTGTAGTTTGAAGCGTGGAGCCAAAACCAAATACCAGGTTGAGCCCCCAGCGTCCCAGCGTTCGGTGTGCCACAGGTGAATTTGCGTTGCCCAGAGTGAGCTGCAAAATGCACTTTGAATGGTTTCGATCCGTTGCCTCAAGCAAGGCTGCATAAATGACGCATGGCTTCACGAGCTTGAGCGATGCCACCCTGGCCGCGGGGGCACTGTGCCGGGCCGATGGGTGTGGCCACGAGGTCGCACTTACATAAATGCAATGAATGCAAACCCTCAGCGGGATCATCCTTGGAGACGCACCTTGGCCATAATCCTTCGAGAGTTGTCCTTCCCAAAACTTCTTGGCCCAGAAGTGACTGCCTGCAGCCAATTCGAATTTCGTTGGAGTTTCTGCGCTTAGCAGCCGCTCGGAGGTGAAAGGCTGCGGAATTGCTTTCGGCTTTCTGCGTTGCAGCTCTTCGCCACTGCTTTTCAAGTCTATGTGTTGCAGAAGGGCTCCGCCGGCCGGAGTGGTTCCGATCCATGCCCGTGGAAGCGTAGCTGAAGTGCCTTTGTGATCGCGAGCCTCAGTGCTTCCGCCGCTGCCAGAGCCGCCCCCGCTCGCTGCCCTGAGCACGAAAAAAAGCCAGATGCTCTTGGGTCCCTACAGTGGGTCTCCTCGAGAGGAGTTTCGTCTTCCAGGTGCCCTCATACAAGCGCCTTCCGTTGGTGAGAGGAAGTGTGACCTACACTGCTTTTGTCATATGTTTGTTCTCGTTGGGTCTTTGGCTTTGTTGATTTTCTGGTGGGGGCTGAAAACCCATGATTCTGCTAGTGCTCGTCTAGTGCTCGTCCAGTGCTCCGCCCGGTGATTGTCCAGTGCTCGTCCAGTCTTCTATCCAGTGCTCTGTCTAGTGCTCGGCCAGTGCTCGTCCAGTGCTCCGTCTAGTGCCTGTCTAGTGCTCATCTAGTGCTCGTAGTGCTCGTCTAGTGCTCGTTTACTGCTCTTCTATCGGAGGTGGCTCGTGGCCTCCCTATTCTGGCGAATTTGGTCGCATGTGGTCGCATGGGGTCTAGCGCTGTCATGTCTAATTGACTTCGAATTGAGTTTGGTCGACTTTGGTCGAGCGCAGTGGTCCGATTTGGTCGGATTGGGCAGTCCATCGCCAGACTGAATTCGACCGGAAAATTGTTGAAATTTTCCAGTCATATTCTCTAGGCTGAATTTGGTCAAATTTGGCCGGGTTTGGTCGAGCTTGGTCGGGCGTGGTTGAGTTTGGTCGAAATTGGTCGAAATTGGTCGAATTTGGTCGAATTTGGTCGAAATTGGTCGAGTTTGGTCGAATTTGATCGAATTTGGTCCAATTTGGTCGGATTGGGCAGTCCATCGCCAGACTGCTCGTCTAGTGCTCGTCTAGTGGCCGTCTAGTGCTCGTCTAGTGCTCGTTTAGTGCTGGCGCTCGTCCAGTGCTCTTCTAGTGCTCGTCTAGTGGCCGTCTAGTGCTCGTCTTGTGCTCTGTCCAGTGTCTAGCACTGGTCTAGTGCTCGTCCAGTGCTCGTCTAGTGCTCTGTCTAGTGTCTAGTACTCATCTGGTGCTCGTCCATTTCTCGTCTAGTGCTCTGTCTAGTGCTCGTCTAGCGCTCATCTAGTGCTCCGTCTAGTGCCCGTCTAGTGCTCCGTCTAGTGCTCGTCTAGCGCCCATCTAGTGGTCGGTCTAGTGCTCGTCTAGTGCTCGTCTAGTGCTCGTCTAGTGCTCTGTCTAGTGCTCGTCTAGTGCTCCGTCTAGTGCTCGTCTAGCGCCCATCTAGTGCTCGTGCTCGTCTAGTGCTCGTCTAGTGCTCTGTCTAGTGCTCGTCTAGTGCTCGTCTAGTGCTCATCCAGTGCTCGTCTAGTGCTCCGTCTAGTGCTCGTCTAGCGCCCGTCTAGTGCTCGGTCTAGTGCTCGTCTAGTGCTCATCTAGTGCTCGTTTAATGCTCTTCTATTGGGGCACGTTGCGTGGCCAGGCTTTGGCACTCCCTTCTGCTTCGGCCAAGCCTTGACAGGCCAGCGGAGTCCGTATTCTGTCAGATTGCTAACAGTTCGAGCAACTGCTGTGTTCCTGGCGTGGGGGCCGGCCAAGTGTTGCCCACGAGGTCCGCTCCGTTATCGCGGCCTTCGTGGCTGCCAAGCCTCCGGGCTTCGGCGGTGCGACGGCCGCGCTCGATGCGCCGCTTGGCGGCAGTGTTCCGCCCGTCTTTTGCTTGGTTTGGCGAGCGGAGACCTAAAAAAAAAGATCAACTCCCCGCACTGGAATTAGGCTGCCCAATTCTGAGAACCCACCAGAGGTCAATTCGCAGTCATCTGTGGCGTCGGATGGTGTTCTCGAGCCGAAGGGTTTCATCTTGGGTTGTGGGGGCCGGTGCCCGACGCGTCCTTCGGCCCGCCCACCCGAGGCTGATCTGCTTTGGCATGTGCTCGGAGGCCTGAGACGGCTCTTCCAAACATTCGACCCAGTTTAAACGACAAAAAACAATTGAGTCTCTCTCAAAATAGGGGAACCCGTTTTGGAAAGGCTCTTCATGGAACAAGGAATGGTAGCCGCTTCCCAATAGGGTACCTCTCTTGCTCGAGACAAAAACAGAGCATTTGTTTGTTTTTTGTTTGCGGGCGCCGGGGGTTGAAGGACCCGTTTCAGGGCGTGTCTGAAGGTTTCCAGTCGGGTAGGGATTTATGCTCATAAGCCAACGCATTTATTTGGGCTCTGAGAGAATTACACACCCGCCCGTTGCCCGTGCTTCCTGGCATCTTTTTTGCATACTTTGTCTCCCTCTCTTTCTCTCTTTCTCTCTTTCTCTCTTTCCCTCTTTTGTTTGTCTCTTTCTCTCTGTCTTTATCACGTCGTTTGGGAGCAAAACACGTGCACTTGTTTTTTTGAGGACGCCAAAAAGGAAACCACGCAAGCAAGTGCTTTTGGAGGGTACCAATGGTTGTTCCCTTTTTTTGAGGGTACCCTGTTACTTTGGAAATCAAAAGGAAACCACAATTTTGGGGACCAAATCCCAGTTTTAAAACATACCCCAAAAAGGAGAAGGAGACAAAGATATGGCCTGTGTGTTGGATATGAGTCCCTTTGGGGTTCGCGGGCTCCTGTAAATGGCTGGTTCCCTTTTGGCTTTCCTAAACATGCGCACGGGAGTCCAACCCATTCCCGTATCCCCTCCTTTCCCCCATAGCCAAATGCGCCTGATTCAGAACTTCGGTCTCCGACCCACAAAGGCTCGAAAGGAAGCCTTCATTTAAGGCGTCGAAAGCTTTCTGCCCTTATGACTATGTGCAATGGTTTAGACTGACCCCTTTCATATTTAGTTAGCATTGCACCCTTTCATACCAGCTTTTGATCATTTGTGTATTCTCCCGGGAGTTTCAAAGGCTCAGCCGCCCGATTCCCGCGGTTTGATCTCCCATCGGACAGCCAGCCTCAGGTCTTGGAGCAGAACATTCGAGTTCGATGGCTTTCACCTCCGTTTGACGATGCCTACGAAATAAAAAGTGGTGCGTGGGCCAGCGGAAGCCCTAAAGCGAGGTGTGGGGCAGCAGCAACCCTAAAGCCAGGTTGGGCCAGCAGAAGCCCTAAGCCCTAAAGTGATGTGTGGGCCAGCGTGTGTGGGCCACCAGAAGCCCTAAACCCTAGAGTGATATGAGCCACGGACAAAACCTACGTCGACCACTTTATCAAGAGGGGTTGAATTATATGTCCAAACTGCGCGATACCCTGTGGAGCCCCCAAAAAAAAACGATAACCCTCAAGTTGCGACTTTCGAGCGGGAGCTGCTGAAGTGCATTTCGCGTACAAGACTTGCACTATAAAATTGCGATTTTCGAGCTGGAGCTGCGGAAGTGTACCTCGCGTACTAGACTTGTACTATAAAGTTGCGATTTTCGAGCTAAAGCTGCGGAAGTGTGCTTCGCGTGCTAGACTTGGACTACAAAAAACAAAGTCGACCAAAATCGTCCGAAATCCTCAAGATCGTCCAAAATCGACCGGCTGAATTCGACCAAACTCAACCAAAATCGACAAAACTCGACCAAACTCGAACAAATTCGGCCAAACTCAAGCAAAATCCAACTAAACTCGACCAAACCAAACTCGACCAAACTCGACCAAAATCGACCACATTCGACCAAACTGGACCAAACCCGACCAAATTTGACCAAATTCAGCCTGGACAATTCAACCGGAAAAATTCAAGAATTTTCCGGCTGAATTCAGTCTGGCGATGGACTGCCCAATCCGACAAACTTGGACCAATGCGCTCGACCAAAGTCGACCAAACTCAACTCGAAGTCAATTATAGTAGACAGCGCGCGACCAAATTCGACCGACTTCGACCAAAATCGACCAAATTTCAACCAAATTTCGACCAAACTCGACCAAATTCGACCAACATCGACCAAACTCGACCAAAGTCGGACAAATTCGACCAAACTCCACAAACTCCACCAAACTCGACCAAACTCGACCACACCCAACCAAACTCGACCAAACCCGGCCAAATTTGACCAAATTCAGCCTGGAGAATCGCACTGGAAAATTTCAAGAATTTTCCGGTTGAATTCAGTCTGGCGATGGATTGCCCAATCCGACCAAGGTCCACATTCGACCAAAATCGACCAAATTCGACCAAACTCGACCACACCCGACCGAACTCGACCAAATTCGACCAAATTCGACCTATTTCGACCAAATTCCGCCAAACTCGACCAAAATCGACCAAATTCGACCAAACTCGACCACACCCGACCGAACTCGACCAAATTCGACCAATTTCGACCAATTTCGACCAAAATCCACCAAACACGACCGATTTCGACCAAATTCGACCAAATTGGACCAAACTCGACCAATTTCGACCAAATTCGACCACACTCGACCAAATTCGACCAAATTCGACCAAACTCGACCACACCCAACCAAACTCGACCAAACCCGGCCAAATTTGTCCAAATTCAGCCTAGAGAATGTGACTGGAAAATTTCAAGAATTTTCCGGTTGAATTCAGTTGAATTCAGTCTGGCGATGGATTGCCCAATCCGACCAAATTGGACCACTGCGCTCGACCAAAAAAGACCAAACTCAATTCGAAGTCAATTAAAATTGACAGCGCTCCACCCCGTGCGACCAAATTCGACCAATTTCGACCCAAATCAACCAAATTCGACCAAACTCGACCGAACACCACACCCGACCAAACTTGACCAAATTCGACCAAATTCTACCAATTTCGACCAAATTCCACCAAATGACTGTCAAGAATTTTCCAGTGGAGACTTGCCCAATCCGACTAAATTGGGCCACGAACCACTGCGCTCGACCAAAGTCGACTAACATCAAATTCAACCCCTGACCAAGTGCTCGAGGTTCGATTTCACTGGCGGGTGTTGGGATGCGATTGGCGGGCTTGGCAGTGCGCGATTGGCGGGTTGGCAGTCCGTGATTGGCGGGACGGGACAGTTTGCGATTGACGGGCTCCCCGTATCCGATTGGCGGGCTACCCCTCCTTCGTGATTTCTGCGGATGCCACCAAACAAGAAAGGGGGAGGACTTTTCGTCAAATGAGCCTCATTCTGATGTGGCAGCGATCCTTTCAGCCCTGACTTCAACCGCAACTCATGAAAGAATTGGCATGGTATCACCCAGAAACGTCACCAAAACCAAATGAAAAAGGTGACTTCGATCTCCTGCCCTTCAACAACCTTTCCGCGACTGGAAAACTGTCTCGTGTTAGGACCACCCCTTCCAGGATCGAACCATTGCTCGACCCTCAGAAGCCACCCTAATGTCGTCACATAAAAATAGGGTGAGGGATTAAAAAAACTTTTTAGGCATCAACAAAAATGATTCCTGAAGATCAAAAACACTTTTAGGGGTCAAAAAAACTTCTTCTCTTAGATTTCCTACTCAAGTGAAAACTCAGAGGATCAAAACAATCGGGGATCCAAAAAAACTTCTTCATTTCGTGGCATGCACAGCACTTTCGCAAGGTCAGGTACAGGCTTTGTGGCGGGCGCAGCACTTTCGCAAGGTCTTTGCGGAAAGCCCAGCCCTTTCGCAAGGTACGGTGCAGATTTCAGCACCTTCGCATGGTCAGGTACAGATTTCGTGGCAGGCCCAGCACTTTCGCAAGGTCAGGTACAGATTTCACGGCAGGCACAGCACTTTCGCGAGGTGCGGCACAGACTTCGCGGCAGGCGCAGCACTTTCGCAAGGTCAGGTGCAGATTCCGTGGCAGGCGCAGTGCTTTCGCAAGGTCAGGTACAGAGCGCGTAGCAGGTGCAGCACTTTCGCAAGGTCAGGTACAGATTTTGCGGAAGGTGCAGCACATCATGCGGGGAACCCCCCGCTGATTTTTAGAAAGTTTTCAGAGATTAACGCACCCTTTGTTGAATCATCACTTCTTCGAACATCATGTTGGGGGCTGCCGCCGCCCCAACCCCCCGCTGATTTTTAGAATGTTTCTAGAGCTTAACGCGCCCTTTGCTGAATCATCACTTCTTCGATGTTTCTTTGTTTCTTTGTTTCTTTCTTTCTTTCTATTCTTTCTTTCTTCCTTGCTGTCTTTCTTTATTTCTTTCTTTCTTTCTTTCTTTCCTTTTTTCTTTCTTTCTTTCTTTCTTTCTTTGTCTCTCTCCCTCTCTCTCTCTCTCTTTCCCCTTTTTTTCTGCATGTTTTTTCTCTGCATCTTTCTCTTCATCGCTTGCGAAAGTGCTGCGCCTGCCACAAACTCTGCACCGTACCTTGCAAAAGTGCTGCGCCTGCAGCGAAATCTGCACCTGACCTTGCGAAAGTGCTGCGCCTGCCGCGAAGTCTGTGCCGTACCTTGCGAAAGCGTTGCGCTTGCCGCGAAATCTGTACCTGACCTTGCGAAAGTGCTGGGCGTGCACGAAATCTGTACCTGACCTTGCGCAGGTGCCGCGCCTGCCGCGAAATCTGCACCGTGCCTTGCGAAATGTTCGAAGAAGTGATGTTTCAACAAAGGGTGCGTTAATCTCTATAAACATTCTACAAATCAGCGGGGGGGTTGGGGGGGGGCGGCAGCCCTCCTTTAATGTTCGAAGAAGAAATGATTCAACAAAGGGTGCGTTACTCTCTGTAAACATTCTACAATCCGCCGACCCTTTGCAAAAGCCAAGTTAGTCTCTCCAAAGGGGCGAGGCGTGTTCTAAGTGGTGGTTAGGGGGAGTCTGAGGCCCTAACCTCTAACCCTAAAGTCTAACCCTAACTTCTAACCCCGAACCTCTAACCCTAACCTCTAACCTCTAACCTCTAACCCTCACCTCTAACCCTAACCTCTAACCCGAACATCTAACCCTAACCTCTAACCTCTAATCTAACCTAACCTACCAACCCTAACCTCTAACCCTAAAACCCTCTAACCCTAACCTCTAAAACCCCTAACCTCTAACCTCTAACCCTAACCTCAACCCAACCTCTAACCCTAACCTCCAACCCCTACCTCCAACCCTAACCTCTAACCCTAACCTCCAACCTCTAACCCTGTACCTCTAACCCCAACCTCTAACCCCAACCTCTCACCCTAACCCCTGACCTCCAACCCTAACCTCTAACCCTAACCTCTAACCCTAACCTCTAACCCCAACCACAAACCCTAACCCTAACCTCTAACCCTAACCTCCAACCCTGACCCCAACCTCCAACCTTAACTTCTAACCTTAACCCTGATGACGCCGAAGACAACAATGATCTGATGATGATGGATGAGGAGTTTGATGATGATGCTGATGATGACGATGCTGATGAATGATAATGATGATAATGATGATGATGATAATGCTGACGACGATGATGATGATGGATGATGATGATGATGATGCTGATGATGGATGATGAGGAGTTTGATGATGGTGATGCTGATGATGCCGATGATGATGATGATGATGATGGGTGATGATGATGATGATGATGATGATGATGGATGATGATGGATGATGATGATGATGGATGACGGATATTGCTGCTGATGATGCGAAGATGAAGATGATAATGCTGATGAGTGATGAGGATGATGATGATAATGATGAGGATGACGACGATGATGGTAATGACGGTGATGATGATGATGCTGAGGTTGATAACGCTGATGATGGTGATGAAGAATGATGATGATGGTGATTATGGCGATGATGATGATGATGGATGATGACGATGGTGATGCCGATGATGATGAGGTGCTGATGAAGAATGATGATGAGGATGATTGATGACGAACACGATAATGCTGATGATTGATGATTGATGATGAAGATGGTGATGATAATGATGGTGATGGCGATGATGCCGATGATGATGATGATGGGTGATGATGGTGGGTGATGATAATGATGGTGATGGCGATGATGCCGATGATGATGATGATGGGTGATGGTGGGTGATGATGATGACGATGATGGATGATGATGGATGATGATGGATGATGATGGATGATGATGGATGATGATGGTGATGATGATGATGATGATGATGATGATGATGATGATGGATGATGATGTGATGATAATGGATAATGCCTTTTTTGTGATGATAATGGATGGCAGCTTTTGCACCCCCAGCTTCACAAGCATTATCCTGCAGGTGCCTGGGGTGATGCTTTGCATGCTGGGGATGCGGGAGCTGCCTTTTTTTGGTCTTGGAGGCCCGGGAAAAAAGGCAGCTTTTGCATCCCCAGCTTCACTGGGGTGATGCGGGATGCGGGAGCTGCCTTTTTGGTCTTCGAAAGTCAGGAAAAACGGCAGCTTTTGCATCCCCAGCTTCACCAGCATCATCTCTGCAAGTGCCTGGGGTGATGTTACGTCTGCGCGGGATGCAGAACCTGCCTTCTTTGTCTTCGAAAGTTGCTCTCGACCTCCGACCTAAGCCTCGGGCTTTTCACCCCTGAGATCTTATTCTCTTATATTGCACCCTATGCTTCCTCGACAATTCTTTAAATAGCCTCGACCATTAAAAAAAACGAAAGGCTATAAAAGTAATGTCCCTCGACCATTAAAAGTAAGTCTAGACAAACTTGGCTAACTTGAGACGGCTGGCTCCTGACACCCCCGCGCGCTTCTGATAGTGAGAGGTTGAAGAACTTTATGGCTGCCTTTTGTGAAATAAGCTAAGTATGTTTTAAAGTCGCTGCATCCCGTTGCAATCACACGCCGTCACCATGCTGTGTCAATTTGGCTTGTCACTCACATGCCCGTGCGTGCTTTTCCGCTTCTTGTCCACAGCTCCACAGAGTCTGATCACGTGTCGTTTGTTGATTGTTTAATCGATTTCGAAAGAAAATGAGGCGTTGACAAACCATGGACAAACCGTGGAAAGTACGCTTTTTAGCGTGGAAAGTACATGTAAAACCGTGGAAAGTACATTTAAAAGCGTGGACAACCATACTCCCAGGAGCCCACAACGCATGCCTGATCGGCAGCGATGCCCCGAAGCCACTAAGTTTGCAGCATTATTGAAAAAAGCCGGACTTCAGTACCAACATGCGAAGAATCTATGCGCGCATATACGGTAGGCGGGACACCTGGCGATTTTGAAAAGTGATGTGACCATACAATTGGCAAGCCGGGGAATGAGTGGCTTGGGCGCAGTCATTTGCAGCTGGGAGGATGAGGGCGGCGTGACTGTCAGTGACCTGACCCTAAGCAATTCTTGGGCAACAAACACCATGATTTCTTGGATATTCAGGGCCAGGCGCAAAAAACGGTCTTTCGGCAAAAAACAGTTTAGCGACCTCGGCCATTCTTTTAATGGCGTTTGGAAGCCTAGGGTGCAGACCATCCCATTGTTTCCTGCCTATCTTATCTGGTACCCTTGCTTTTATGTTGGGCGATCTTCATTCTGGTACACTTTTCTGTGATCCAAGATTTCGAGGAGATCCAGTCCATCTTTATTACACCTTCGAGTTACTTCTGTCTTCTTCTTTCTTCTCTTTTTTTCGATTATTTTTAAAAGAAACAAGCAAGCTACCTCACGAAATTAAGGGTCCACCTTGCACCTCGTAACCCGCCTTCTCACGGAAAAAAGCATCATCCAGCATCAGCATCCTCATCCTCATCCTCATCATCATCATCAGCATGGTGACCGTCGTCATCGTGCAAAAAGAAATCAAAAGTGACGTTACGCCCGCTTGCGATGCAAGAGATGCTACGATTACCATAGCAATCCATTGGGGGTCGGCGGCATCAGGCGTCAGCCTGCTAAATCCGGCTACGCCTCCTGGGGTAGCATGTCGCCGCTAGGCAATTGGCCTGCTAGCTTTAGCTATAGGGGCTGCACCCTGGTGCCGCCGACCCTCGCCACTTGTTCGTGATGCGCTGCCTAAATCCGGCACCTCTGCATCACCAGCTCGGGCTTGCGGTTTTGCTTGCCTGTGGGAAACCCTCGCAAAACATCGCGTATATGCAGAGTTTAGGCCATGTGGGAACGGGCCAAGGTGATGCTTCAGCGGGGCTTGGTCTGCATCATCAACACTTCCTTCCAAAAAGCCTCTCAACCCATGAAGCACTGCTTTTTAGAAGGTATCGGAGGGATATAAGCGAGGCTCATTTTTGCGCATGTTGGCGCCAAGCGCTGCCGGGCATGCCGGCGATGCGGGGCCCTCGCTCTACAAAACGCTGTAAATACCGCCAAAAACGCTGAGCGTTGGGCTGTTGTTCTGTCCGTTTTGCTTTTGCTGTGGCTGGCTCGTGTGCTGCGCGGTCCTTGTTTTTTTCGCGTTGGGTTTCGGGTCTTCTGGCGCGCGCGCGCGCGCGCGACCCCAGCCACAAAACGCTGCTATTTACAGTGTTTTGTTGCATTTGCGTTTCCGGGCTGGCTTGCGGTTTTTGGGCTGCTGTTTCTGCGGCCTCTGGCGCGCGCGCGCGCGACCCCATGTCAGCCTTCTGGGTTGGGGCCCGGCTAGGGCCCAGAAAGCTGGCATCCCCGGCATCATCTGGGGTTGGGGTGGGCAACATGCATAACCTAACCAGCCATATCATAGCACAGGATACGTTTCTCATACAAAAACATGACATGACATGGTATAACTTCTTGTAGCCGGCTAGAGGCCGCAGGCCCAGAAAATAAGCGGGGGGGGGGGGGGTTGGGGGGGCTTCCGCCCCCCCCATGCTGATGGAAGAAGTGACGATTCAACAAAGCGTGCATCCGCCGATTTCCGAAATCGATGTTGAGAACGTCTCAAAATGCTTCAGATCTCCTTCCTTTACTTGCTTTCTTCTTTCCTTCCTTCCTTCCTTCCTTCCTTTCTTCCTTTCTTCCCTCCTTCCTTCCTTGCTTGATGCCTTTTCTCCTTCCTTCCTTCCTTCCTTCCTCCCTCCCTCCCTCCGTCCGTCCGTCCGTCCGTCCGTCCGTCCGTCCTTCCTTCCTTCCTTCCTTCCTTCCTTCCTTCCTTCCTTCAATCCTTCCTTCTCCCCATAGGAAAGAAGAAGTTTTGTTGATCCCTAATAAGTTTGTTTGATCCCCAATAAGTTTTTTGATGCCTATCCCATTATAATAGACCCCCTCTGATTAAAGGCGCCTGATTTTTCAGCCGACTGCCAGCCAATACTGCTGTAAAGGCTTCCACAAGGTTTGGTCAGAAGACTCCTTCTTTTGGGGGCACCTGGTCACCTCCCAAGACCCCTCTGATTAAAGACGTGCCTTTCCGTCCCAACATTCAACAAATACTCAACAAATGAAATTGCCAAAGATACATTTGCCAATACTAACTCCTTTCATCTTGTCAAGGGTTGCCATTCCAGAAGTAACAATTAAAAAAGCCAGCCGGAAACAGCAAATGTATTTTTACAGTTTGTTTAAGACGTTTAAGAATTGGGTTTTGACAAGCTCGTGAAGGGTACGCCCTTTGACTAATCCTGGCCCTCTCCAGTCCTGGAAAATGAAAAAGGCTAATTACTTTTACTTTCCTATTGCAGTCCTATTGGCCAGACCGGGGTCCACACAGGAAAGGACCGGGGAGGACTGGCCAGGTTCAGACTAATCCAACAGCAGAACCCGCCAAATGAGGTTTTCCAAAACTTTGTCGATCTTGTGTGGGGGGGGATATTTTGTGTTGCAACTTCGGGGCGGGGGGTCATGCAGGGACCACACCGAACGATGCTCATACCAGAACCCCACAACTGCACACGCAACGTTCCAACCACCCGTTAGCATGACACATGCAGCACAGCATGTGTACACGTCTCATCTCAAACGACCCCCTGAAGGGAGACATGAAAGGAAAACCACAAGGAACTTGACCACATGAGGTCCCCCCTTTTAAGATACGCTCTCATGTTGCAAGGCATGTTGCAAAACATTTTACACTTACGGACATGGTTTGTTCCACAAAAAACATCAGCATGAAATTAGAGGTCCAACTTGTAGCCCAGCAAAATCATGGTTGAAAAGAAGATCCCTCACCAACAGTTGTTCCGAATGGAATTTAAGGGTCTTCCCTCCAGGAACCTTTTCACATTCCTTTAGGGCCGACTTTACTGGGGATGCCATTCAAACAAGGTTTTGGAAAAACAGAACATGACATCTCCGATTTGTGTGAAATACACTTCCTCCCACAAACCTAGCACCGCGATAGCTGGAAGCCCACTTTCTTCAAGGGACCCCTGGGTGCTATGGCAACATGCGAGGGGACCCAAGAACCTTCTCCCCTCGAGATCGGCGTATCATTTGAGGGATCCCTAAAATGGCGGTCTTCCCTTTTGGCTTTTTCTACAGCCGCAAAGAACTGGGGTGCCCTCAGATCCCCCGCTAGAAGTTTAATCTTTAATAGGTTAAATGGAAACTCCCACTAAACACTAAAAGTCCAAGAAGCTAAAAAACCCGATGGCAGGGAGCCGCCAAGACAAGGGATCCGCAGCGAAACCAAAAAACGACGCGCCCAACTCGCGTTCCATCGAAGGCGCCCTTGGCACCCCCAAGGCGCTCAGCTGCATGTGGAGCCCCCGCACCGCATCGAAGAGCTCCAGGAAGCCATTAGTGCAGTCGTACCACCTGGCAACCCGTAGTTTTCTGGAGGAAAGCGCCCCTTTCTTCGGGGAATGCACACACATGCATATATATATATATACATACAATATATATATATAATATGCATATGTGATGAAGGGACTGCAAAAGGACACGTGCCTTTTCGGAGTTCTGAAGTTTCAAATCCATGCAAATCCAAGCGTCAGCAATCTGCCTTTATTAGACAGGTTTATTGCAAACTACAGGGTGAAATTTTAGACCCAGGTGACTGCTCCTGCCTTTGGACAGAGCTGGACAGGAAGAAGCTGAGGAGCAAACCCACGACCACCTGGGTTGGTCAAAATATGGGACTCCCCAAAATGGTGAATTTTCCTGTGGCATCCCTTTAAACCAACTTGAGCAGCCTGGTGGCTTCCCTGCGAACCAAGGTGAAAAGCTACGCACCTCCAGGAAGGTGCTAACCTTCTGAAACTTCTGCACGTCCAGCTTCGCAGGGTCCTTCACCACCACCTCAAGCCCACCGGGACATTTCGGCGCGGTCTTTATCCTTTGGTTGACATGATTTTCCTGGGGATTGGTGTCACACATGGCCATGTAAGGGAAGACGAGATCAAGCCAACCATTCGTTAGGAGGCGCTATGTTAGGAAACGTTTGATGTTGCCCCTCAAGTTTGTGTTGAAGGGCAACCAGAGCCACAGAGACTCATGGGTGTAGCGCAAGCCGACAGGTGCTCATTGACCATCCTCACATGTGTCCCCTGCAGAAGGCAGCACGCAGTGATTCAGAAAGAAGCCAGTGTTGCGACCGACTGTGGCTTCCGGGTAGGCACCCTCTTGAAACCAAACCAAATTCCCCGAAACGGGTGACATGCCTGTGGTGCACACACGCACACACACACACACACATTCAACAATGATCCACGAATCCATTTTTTACTCATCAGCCCTGTGCAAAGAAGTTTCTCGCAGACAACACTGCACATGTGCCCTCTTGCTAATCTGCTCAATTTGTACGGCGTCGCTCATTCAACATCCGGACGCTTACATGGGCCAACAAGCATTGTTTTACTACCTCAGAAATGGCTAATTACCTCCGGCCCGGCCAACAATTTTAAACATCCGATGTTAAAAATACGTACTTTGCGCCACGTCTTCACGTCCTGTGTTCAGGGGGAAGGCATCTGATCAGATCAAACAAAAGCAAACACTTTCATCACTACCTCCCAGCCTTGAAACCCTGGCCCGGCCCCCATGACGAACGGACCCAAATCTAGTTGTCCGTGGTCGTTGGTCATAATCAATGTGAAACAAACTAAGCCAACACTGGAAAATAAGTTTTCTCCTTAAAAGTGTGGGGGCCATGCGTGCTGCCAAAGCCGCAGCCACGGTGGCCGAAACAGTGACCGCGATGAGGAACAGGCAGCCCATCATCTTCCACAGCGAGGGCTTCCTCCTAGACAAACGGGCCCCAAATATCAAACTCCCTGAAAAAAATGGCAGCCACCCGGAGCAGGCCACAATCAAAACGGAAACGGACCCACAATTTAGGGCCACTTTGCAGAAAGAAACGTTGCCCTGTGAACAAGTAGTCTCCATGTTCACTTGAACAGGGGCAAACCAAAGGCCCCGCTGGCAAGACAAGCCTAGCCCTTCATTGGTGACGGCAGCGGGGATCTTCTTGCTTTCCACTGCCAACGCAAAACCAATCAGGCTTAGCCAGCTTCACACGCACATACACACTTGCTCTTCGTAGGCATTCTCCCTTGTAAAAATAATGTGAGAATGGACAATTTGAACAGGCGCCATGCATCGGGCTAATCAAAATGCAAGAATACATGGAGCGCATGCTTTTGCCTGGAATCGGCAGGTGACGCAGCCAAATGATCGTGCGCGTTTACGAGGGTTGCACTTCAGAACCAATCCCAACTTCAGCTTACACGCATTTTTACGTTCGTCCACTTCTATGCTCTGCACGCCGATCCTCTACGCGCATGTTGACATCCTGGCATTGCCTGAAGGGGCGGCCTTGGGTAGGTTCCTGGAGAGTTCCGGGCAGATTCCCGTTCCAGGCAGCTTGGGGATGCTGGGGCGCAATCTCTATGGCTGATGGAAGATAGAGGAGCCTTCTCATCGGCAACGCGACCGGACATGTCGAACTACGAGCGAGGCGCAGCCCAAGTACGCCCAGCGCCTGATAAAGACGTTTCAGAAGATCAGAAGTCATAACAGTCACGAAAAGAATCTGGAAACTGAACGGTCCAGTGATGGAGCACGCGGGTGTATTGCCTTATGGGTCATAGGTCCGATTCGCCAAGTAAGTACATGGCAATTAGGGGTGTTCTGTAGGATTATATAGCTCAAAACCTGTCTAAACCTGAAATGGAAAGTTGATGGCCACCAGGTGTCCAGAATCCAAACGCCCTTCAAACCAGTCAGCGGCCCCAGATGGCCCCAGTGAGTCGATCCCGTCTGCGGCCATGCGTCCAAACAGTGCCCGCGCAGTTCTTGAACACGCTGAAGGTCACCAAGGTGCGAGCGTCGTAGCTCATGGCATCTTTCACCTAGCTTTCCACTAAACCCAGACGCCTCTAAACACCTCCCGTTGACTCCAAACAACTAAGTAACTGAGTCTTCTGACATTTCACAAGGCTCTTGCCAACTGACTCACTCAACTTGTCAACCCCCGCCTCGGATGGGCTCGTCTCCTCACGAGGGAAACGGGCGCATGGCCCAAGGCCCCTTCCTTTCCAATGATCTTGGTCGAGGTGTTCCCCCAACAAATGGCACCGGACATTCTATGGCTATGAACTTGAACGGACCCCTCCAAAACGGTTGGACAATGTGGACAAATCATGACAAATCCCCATGCAAAAGATGTCCACCAAACGGCCCCTAACCAAAATTCACAAGATGACATTATGTCTCATATGAAGACCTGCCAGCCAATAACAAGGCCTAAGGCAACCTTGGGTCGTCCCGCCTCGAAGAAACCAAGTGGCCTTCAAAGAACAGCCAGAACCAACCACGTGCAGAGATGACCACGCCTAGAAACCTCCACCTTGTGGTGTCGGTGTGTTCAACATGGTTCGCTAAAACAAAAAACAGGTCTGGCGGTTCTTTTTGAACAAAGCAGGTGGCTCGGCCCACCCGTGTCCTTGCTGAGTGTGCGTTGTCTTCCCGCTAGACCTTCCTCTGCCAGCAGCGGAACCTTCTCGCTGTCATTGCCCTCCATGGAGTCGGATGCATCCATGAAAACTTCGTTGTACCGGCTCGAGCCGGCAGCTTCAGTTGGACCGAGGCTCAACATCTGAGAAACATGTGGGTGTTTTGGGGTAGGGGTCCTTTTCATAGATCCCTGACCCAGGAAAGCTTGACAGATTCCAGGGGATCCTCGGCCACTTCAGGGCTCCCACCCCACGCTCGCTCCGCACCTGCGTGGCGCCTGATGCAAACATCTCTGGCCGCAGGGCGTAACCTCGCGGGCCAATCCCACATCTCATCCGTTGAAACTGCCCAAACCCGCCTCAAGGCTCTTGTCCAACCGTCCATCTGCAAGATCCAACCAACTTTGGTGTCCCAAGAGAGAGAACAATTCCTTGGAACCTGTCCTACCGGCATTGAAGCTCCTAGGTAGTCTAGCCCTCTCAGTGCAGAAAAGAGTCGGTCGTCCTCCAAAAGCTCAGGCGGAACCTGCCCACAACCGAAGCAATCAATACATTCCAAAAAATGGCCATCCAGCTGCGCTTGGGAACATCCAACAGCATGTTGGCATCTGATCATTTTTTCCAGCAGCCCCACCAGCCTCACTGAATTGGTTGAAAAGCGGCCCACCGCGCTGGGGCGCAGGAACTTGCCAGCTGCAGAGTCCAGGCGCCTGAGCCAGCAACTGCAGTTGCAGCAATGCGCTTGCAGCTAAAGTGAGGCTACATTTGCCAATGCATCTGCCATCAATATGACTCTTATTTGCCTGTACTGTTGCAGATGCCGTTGCTGACGCGTCAGCCATTGTCTCTGTCCCGTTGCAGATGCTGATGGTGTTGCTGTTGCGCTTAGTCTGCTTGCTGCTGCAGCCGCTGCTCTTAGTGGCGTTTCCTGCCACGTTGGCCAAGGTTTGCCTCCGCAAGCAAGCTGATGGGGAGCACCATGCCTGTCATGCGCTCGCTGTAAGCCAAGCAGCTGGCTGCAAGCCACACTTTTCTCTGCAGATGGCCTCAGAGGCAGCGAGCGCCTTGCCTCCAAGGTCAGCTTGAATCTTGAATGGCCATTCGAGAGGGGGTATGGAAAAGCAACAATCAATCAATCAATCAATCAATCAATCAACCAACCAACCAACCAAACCAAACCCAACCCAACCCAACCCAACCCAATCCAACCCAACCCAATCCAACCCAATCCAATCCAATCCAATCCAATCCAGTCCAAGCCAGTCCAATGCAATCCAATCCAATCCATCAAACCAAACCAAACCAAACCAATCCAATCCAATCCAATCCAATCCAATCCAATCCAATCCAATCCAATCAATCAATCAATCAATCAATCATGGGACAACTACGCATTCTGTGCCATTAAGCAGCCAGTTGAGGCATACAAGGCTGCGCCGGAGGGCTGGAGGCCAATGTATTTGGGCATGAACTTGACTAGCGTCCGACAAAGCACCGCATTTTGCGAGTGATGGGTGCACAAGCCACACGCGAAGGACAGTTCATGGTTTCAACTGGCGCCTGGCATAGTAGCGACACAACACGCTGTGAAATGCAGCAAGGCGAGTCTCACACCTGCATGACCTAGACAACTATCGGGAACCAACAGTGGCCAAATATACCTCCTTCTTTTGGATGGCCTTTCAAAGCGAAAACAGTCGAAAACATATTTGCGAACCATCACTTGCGCAGTGGAAAAATCCAAGGCACCACCTTGCCGGCTGATTGAGCCGGTCATGAGGATCCCCGCAGCTGCAGAAGGCTCCTTTAACACCTGGGTTTTTGGGGCCTCCACTGCTAAGCACGCAAAGGTGTGATGAACTTGGTGACCAGTACAAATGGCTGTGTTGTTTTCGGGTGTTCCTTCCCGCGGCCAAAGGCCTAGAGACTGGAGAAAACTACCTAGGACTTTGGTATTGGACCCAACTAGGCCTTCAGTGTTCACGCGCAACTTCTTGTGTGTACATCTTACATCGTTTGTATAGCTTTCCCTTGGACACAAGGATCACAGAAGGTTAGGGGATTCAAAGCGCCGGACGGTGTGCGTTTTCTTTTTTTTTTTTTAATGGTCGTCCAGGATTTGGCTTATCAAAAAGGGGGCACAACCGTCCAGGGATTCGATTCGATATATGGGCCATTTGGCAAGCATTCCTAGAAAGTGGCCCCTCATTTTCTCAATGGTTCAGTGATGGCAAAACCAGAACGCCCTTTAAGGGTTGATCAGCCTAGTGGGAAAGCCACCAAACAACAGAGATTTGAAGGGTGCCACTGAAGAAGCGTGTCTTAAGAACCACTGAATTGGTTTCTGGCAAGGCGCCACAGCATCCAGCAGCTCCACTGGCAGCTTGCCCCGACCTGCGGTTGGCTTTCTGACTGATGCGAACCGAGCCCCAACGCCTTTCGTTGGAAGCCCTTTCGTTCGTTGGCGTTCTAGTTGTTGCGGTTCGTCTTTGAAATTTTGGCACTAAAGGGAGCGTGTTTGCCGTTCTTGTTTCTTGGTTTGTTTGTGCATTCGGGCCTTAGAATGGGATGCATTGCAGCCCTGCAAAGTTCCCCTGTCATGCTACCAGCGTCCTCACCGCGTGTTCAGGCTCATTCTTCCTCGCTCTTCGATTCAACCGGTTCCACCACCGCACGCTTCGCGACTGCTAGATTTGGCTCCTTGTTCCCCCTTTGCCTGCAGTTTTTGCTTGGTGGACACCTGTTTTGCAACCACCTGTGTTTGGGGTATTGCTTAAACAAAGTTTGGGCCTGCAAAATAGGGTCTAAGCGCCCATGGCACCGGTGTGGAAGCCGCGTTTCTCCCTCACGGCGAGCCCGCCTTCTCCCAGCGAACTTTGCCACTTCTGCAGCGTGCTGAGCACCACCGCCTCGTTCTCCACGGGGTTCAGCGAGCAGGTGGAGTAAACCACCACTCCTCCATCCGAACTCCATCCCTTGTCCAACTTCGGGGGCTTTCCCTTCAAAAGTCCTCCTTTCAAGGGCAACCGTGATGTCGCAACCTCCTTGACCTTTGAGCCACTTGGATTTCGGGCAACTGATGAATATCAATATAGTGTTCCGCCATGGTGCCCCCCGGGGGCAGCAGGTACAGCGCCCGCAGCAGGATCTGCCAGGGTCATGCTGTCAGCACCCTCCCGTGGCATGGACCTGGAACCTAAGAATAGGCGCCGAAATCTAGGTACAACCAGCCCTGGTCAACAATGAGAGCCCTCTCTAGGGTGCCACAGAACACCTGGCGAAAGGAATTACAATGCAATACGACCCACCTGGCGCTGCAGTCGCTGCAAGCCCAGCGCTTCTCGGCGCGACCAGGAGCGCCACACCTCAACATTGTGCTTTTTGAGGATCGGTACCCTGTTTAGGTTGGTATTGCGTTGGCTTGAGGGGGGACAAAAGGACAACCACCAGTCTTTCCCCCTCCCCTTTTTGACATGAACACTTGTCAAATGGATGCCTGACACCTTCTCAGAAACCAATAGGGGCCTCTACCCAAAATCTATCCTGGACGTGGCTCAAATGTGTACCTCGAACTTGAAACGTGTCGATCTTTGTCTCTGCGGAGTGCGGAGCAGGCAGCGCTGCTCAGGAGTGTCTGGGACAGCATGTCAATTGAAGGTAGTGTTAAGAAGCATGAAGCTGAAATGTGAGCCAAAAGTTGTGCTCAGAAACCTCAGGAGTTTTAGCCAAAGAGGTTGGTGCGGAGTGTAGCTCGGCAAGGGCGCTCAGAACTTTAAATCAGGATGACTCTCAGGACTGTTGCTGGTGCGGGCAGTGTTGCCCGGAGCGCTAGCAATGTTAGTCAAAAAGAGTCAGAAGTGGGTACCCGCCTGCGAATTCTTCCGGGCGGTGCCGTCTCCACTGCACGGCACGTCCACCAGGACCTGCGCATGTCCGTGGCTCTCGAGCTCCGAAAATCAAACCGGCAGAAGAAGCCCAATATAAGCCATGTTGACAGTTATTCTTTGATTTCTTGTGGACTGACCCAACCACAAAAATGGCCCAACATCTGACAAGGTGACCAACCACAAGGGTGGAAAGGGTCACGGGTCCTCTTAATTTGTCAAATTCCAGGGCGAATTGTCTTCCCTCGTGAAGGGTCCTCGGAGCTGTCTGGTTTGACACTAGGTGGAACTCACACGTTGGGGCAAAGCTATGAGAGTCCCAACTGGCTGACTTCATTGACGTGTTCATGAGAGCGCCTTTGAACACGGAAGCCGCTCTGGGTCACCATCTCTCTCCTCCTTGGTGTGGACGCACGGACACCCACTTGCTAGTTCCTCCGGTCGTGGTCACAATCTGGACTCCCGTAAAAAAGCTGCTGCACCATAAGCCAACCTACACGATATGCACCGGTTTTCTGCCTTGCTCCTGACTCCTCACTAGGCGTGTCCCCATAGCAAAATGGCCCAGTAGCTAGGGAACAGGTGCGCACTTCCACTTTCGGAGTGTCATAGCCAGGGTGCGAATTTGATACAACCAGACCCTGGGCCCCATGCAGGGAAACCAACAAGACCTTGCCAAAAAAGATCCAGCAATAGTGGTTTGAACATGTTTCAACAGGTCGGTCATTTAAAACCATCCCTCCAGGGGAAAAAAGGGAGCATACCCTTCTTTGGGTCGGTTCAAAGGAAAACCAAAATTTTGGGGCCTCTACCTTGACACATGCCCACCCTTGTCATTCCGTCCCAGCGGCCACGAGGACCGGGAAATGCCCGGCGTTCGCTAGCGCAGCGCAGGACATGGGTGAGGCCGCCTTGCCCAGCACACGGTGCAGCGTGAGGCAACACCTTCGATCACGGCCCGAATGCCAAGTGGGCTTGTCAAAATTGCCTGGGACAAATAAACGTCTGACTTGCCCCTTGTGCCAGTAAGATTGTTCAAACCCAAAAACGTCCGAAAAGACTAAACAGCCAAGGAGTGAGGAAGCCCAGCAACTCACCGTGCATGGCCGTTTTTGTTGCTGTTGGACGTGGTAGCCTCACTTGCAAAATGTTCGAGAAACTCAGCGTGGGGGTCAAAGTAAGGGGGTCGCACAAATTGCACAAGGAAGGGTCACAAATGTGGCCCCTGTTTGGGCCCTGCTGTCGCACTGCGCCGCCTTCCTGAAGGGGTCCAAGAGGGCCCCAATTTTTGCCACCTACGCATCATTTGCTTATGTGCCAAGTGCACCATACAGCTCGACACCCGAGTGTCTGTTTTTAGAGTACTGTACGATTTTTGAGGTTGTAAACAGCAGGTTGTATTTGAAGGGGACTAGATGGAAATCACCCCTTTCTGGCTTTTCTTTGGCCCCAAACGAGCCCACACATCTAATCCAAGCCACCGCTGCGCATCATTGTCAGCTGACCTTAAAACGAGACAGTCCCCCCCAAAAAAAATCCTCAAAGGACCCTTCCGAAATGGGATGGAACTGTGGTGGCACTTGATGGTTTGTTTAATGAATGTGCTTGTGACTTACTTTTGGGAGTCAATTGGACGTCCTCCTTCCCATTGACTACTTCGTCTTAAGGCTAAGGGCGGATGGAACCAACCCCTAATTCCCGCAAGCTCGCTTCCTAAGCACTAGGCGGCCAAGCATGTACCATCGCATAAACCACATTCAATTCACCTCGCCGTGTGCACGGTGTCTCGCACGGAGGCTGTCGGGAATTGCTTCTCCTGACAAACTGCCCTTCAGCCGCCCTTCCGCGTCTTCCGCGCCTGCGTGAAATCTAAGCCAGTTGCTGCTGGTCATGGTATCCCTATTTCTTCGGTCGCGTGGCTGGGCACCTGTTCTCAGGCCACTGGCAGCTTCGACATGAGCCCTTTGTTTTGTGGAAGGCTCGAAGGGGTCTTCCGCGCGACTTCCGCGCCTGTCGTCGTGTGGCCCTGGGGGCTTTACTATGCCACACACACACACAAACAAGCCGTGGCCTTTCCACGTCCCTTCTGCGTCTCTTCTGCGCACACAGCAGGAAGCTCATGCCTGGAAATTCGGAACACTGAGCCGAATGGTTTTCTGACCACCCCCCCTTAATTTTCCAAACAGGTGATGGTCAAACCGCAAATATGGGTGCGCCATTTTTTCGGGAGGACAAGTCTCCAGGTGAGTTCGTTTCAACCCACCCACCCTCCAAGCTGCGAGCGCTCTTGTTTTCTTTTGGCGTGCAACCTCCATGTGGAAAGCCCCACATGAAGGCCCTTGTCTTGGCTTCCACCCGCAGGCTTAGCTCCTTAGCTCCCTGCAGCAGCGGTCGCCAAACCTTCCCCTTCCTGTACTCAGCTACTGTACTGCTGGGTGGGTGGGTGGGAAAACATCAAATTGGGATGTGAGGGGGCCTGGCACCTTGAGCCAAAATGGCCGGTGACCAGGTGACATTTCCCCCCTCACACCCACACTTCAAACCTGTCACCTTGTCCCACAGCCACTGCGTGGCTTTCACGACAAGTCTCCAGGTGAGTTCGTTTCAACCCACCCACCCTCCAAGCTGCGAGCGCTCTTGTTTTCTTTTGGCGTGCAACCTCCATGTGGAAAGCCCGTAATGAAGGCCCTTGTCTTGGCTTCCACCCGCAGGCTTAGCTCCTTAGCTCCCTGCAGCAGCGGTCGCCAAACCTTCCCCATCTGGCAATCCGCGACCTACTCCGCCCAGTTCTTCAGGATTTTCACGCACTTCGCGCACATCCTGAACTCCTTCGAAGGGTCCTCCACTATCGAAAACTCCACCTGATTAAACCGCCATCCGCACACCGTTTGCCATGCAGTCGACGGAATCCTCACGGAGATGGTGCCCACCTTGTGCACTACCGCTCCCGCTACTCTTCTCTTGATCCACTTGGGCTTCAATTCTTGTGGACGGCGGTCCACCTTGAAGAGAACCTCACCTGTGGCGGACCTTCGCAAGGGTTTCTCGTCGAACTCTTCGAGGGCAGCAAAAGCATCTAGGAGGAAGGAGGTTTTGGCCATGGCAAAGAAGTATTGTGGCAGCAGACCCATCTTCCCCCTCCAGGAAAACACTGTGGTGAGCGTGGCAGCGGCGTTGTCGACCTCTGGCTTCAGGTCGGTCATGATGTATGTTGCAGAGCTCAAGCAGTTGCACGTGGAGAAGAAGTTCCCCGGACATCAAAAGGTCGGCAACCCGAGGGCTAGGGCCTCCAAACAGAGCCCCTCTCATCGATGTGAAGCCAGTACCCCGGGTTCGTGGACGACAGGGAGGTGGCGTTGAAGAATCCAGCGGAGGTGCTCGTGGTGGCCATGAAATGGCTGTTAAGGGAAGTGGAGGTAGCTGCCCTGACACTGGGGAACGCGGTGGTGGACTTGGAGGCTGGCACTGCAACTTTGTTCCTGCCCGTGTCCAAGACTGACGCAGGTGGCTCGGGTGTTGCAAGGACCCTCAGGTGCTCTTGTAGTCGCGGGGTGAGAGAAGAATGCCCGGTTCACACACTCGAGACCCTGGTGCGTACAGCCAACTCCAAGCTCTTCATGTCATCCATCACCTCCATGGCATCCTTGAACGACCCCCTCTTCCTGCTCTTCAAAGCGGGGAGATCCTTGCGAGGTTGAAAGAAATCCAGGCACACCCCCCAACCTCCTGCTCCCCCCTTCCCGACCATCACCTTTGATTTTGGGGGACCTGGGCCTAAAGACGCCTCCCGATGACCTTGACGAAGAGGAGTGCCACCGTCTCTTCCCCGACCGACTTGAACATGACCGAGAAGAAGTCGACCTGAGCCCCGACCTCCCTCGTGCCGTAGAGCTGCTCGACTTGCCGCACAGTTTTTTGACCACATCCGAAACCACCAAATCGATCCCCGGTGAACATTTCCATCGCCACATCTGCCTTGAAGAGACCTTGTCGCCCGCTTTCCTCACTTGGCTTGCCGCGACATGACCTTGGGGGACAGCAACAGGGAGCGATCGTGACCTTGAAGCGGACGGCGACGGAGTTGGAATTCCGAGAAACCGTCCTGTCCCCGTTCCACTGCTCTGGATGGAGGCGTCCGTGGGTTAGTGGTTCCTCGAGTTCGCGCGAGAGCGGAGGTCCGCGCCCACGTTGGCGACATCTGCGCCACCCCCAGCAACAAAGAACCACGTCCATGCTAGGTACCATATGGCGGTTCCCAGCCATGTCATCTCCTCCAGCGGCATCCGGTCGGCGTCGACCCATGGCCTAGATACCTCCATCCTCCCTAGCCTTCGAGCCCGGGTCCTGCGTGCGGTTCGGCACCTGACATCCGGGGCTGACTCTCGAATTTTCCTTCCTTCGGGCCCGAACCGGATCCATTCAAGGACCACTCCTCCAAAGGGTTCAGGCCCACATCGTTTAAACCAAAAGAGGGGACCTCGACCCCGTTTGCAGACCTTCACGACCTTTCGCGCTCCCTTCCTCGACAAACAAGGCACCTCATCTTGTTTGTCCTTCCTTCGGGGCACAAACCGGATCCAAACAAACGGACCCCGTACCTTCGGGGTTGAGGCCCCCCTTACCTCCATCGAGCCCAGTCGAGCTGGACCGGATCCGATCTTCGGACCCTACCTCTTTTCCTTTGGTTCAGCCCGTCAATGGAGGTCCAGCCACGCTTCACACGGCTGCCCTCCCCACAAACCAGGGTGTTCCCCTGGCGTAGGGAGTTCAAACTTAAACTCCTTCGCTGCCCGCATCTTTACCTTCTCCAGCGTCTCGGGCGTCTCGGCTCTCATGTGTGGGCGAGAGAGCCAATCAGCCATCAGATTCAAGACGCCGGGGATGTGCATGGTAGACACATCCATGACCTTCAGCCTTTCCAAAATCAGCGCCAACTCCGCGCCCAAGAAGTTGAGGGCGGGGGTGCTGCTAGCCAACTTGTCTGCCGCTGCCAAAGCCACCATGCTGTCCGACCTGACGCTCAAAGTCACCGGCAGAGTCGCCAATGTCGACTCCCAAGTTTTCACCGCCATGACCACCGCGAGGGCCTCCACGATTTCTTGGCTCCTCGATGCGCCGAACTCGAACCGCAGCGCCTCGGCCATCGCTTGCGTCACTGGCAACTCCATGGCCTCCAGGGGCGACAGATCCCCCTCGGTTTTCACTGCCAACACAGCACCCAGCCCCATGGGGGAAGCGTCCGACACGACGCACACCTCCACGCCGTTCGGCTTGAGAGGCACTGCCCTAGATGGGGCCAAGGACACCCCCTCCAGAAGCTTCTCCAGCCAAACCCAAGGAAGTTCCACCAACGACATCACGATGGCAACTGGTCAACACCGCGTAGATGATGGAAACAATCCACCTGGCCTTCTTCAGGATACCGGCCACCCACGAGCATTTCCCCGCGATGGTGCGGAGCTGCCTGGGCCCCACCATCTGCTTGACCTTCCACTCACGGATGGCCGCCTCGATTTCTTTCATCATCTTTTTCCGGCACCGACACCACCACGTAGCCGTCTTCCCAGTCCAGCCTGAAGGTGATGCCGATCCACACCAGACGATCAGCTCGATGTCCTTTATGCCACGCTAACGTTAGCCCCAACGCACCCATGGTCAGCAACATGAGTGCCAGATTGCGGTCACGTCTCGCCTTGCTGCCGACCAAACACGACAGCGGGTCGTCCATGTAGATCTGCATCTGCACCTCCGAGGGCGAGTACATGCTCTGCAAAAACCTGGCCACCTGTGCCGCCAACCGTCCCATCACTAGGGGGGCCGCTTTAAACCCGAACAGCATGGCCACAAAGCACAGGTACGTATCCTCCATCACGTCCGGCGGCAGGCAGTGCTTCAACTCTGCCCCGTGAACCGCGTAGTGCATGTAGGCGTCCGACAAATCCGCCGTCACCAGCTCCGCCCCCCAGTCCTCCGTGGACAAACCGAGCTCCTTGTACTTCTGCAACAAGCCCGGTTCCAGACTCTTCATATCCTTGACCATTCTGATGACGTCGTCAGGGCGGGGAAGCACTATTCTCTCCGGGGTGACGCACTTGTCGTTGCCCCCACTTCGCAACAAGTCAATGATCAATCTCTTTCCGTTCGGCCTCTCCTTGAGCAAGATGCTGAGTTTACTCATGGTTCCCGCTTGCCACGTACCAGCTTCCCTCTTGGAGATCCGGCACGCATACCCCTTCTTGATCAGGCGGTCGACCTCCTCCGCCGCCGCATCCTCATGCTCCACCATGGACGGGTAGTTCTTGAGAGCCGCCCACGCTTCCGGCTCCAAACTCCTCCAAGGGGTGATCTTCATCTGGTCTTCCTCCTTCACCAAAGGGAAGATGCCGCACGTCGGGATCTCCACGCTCATTCCCAACGGGGCTCCTTGTCTCACCCATTGTCCAGTATACGCCTCCGCCCCACGATAGGCCCACGCCTCCAGCAGGTTAGCCTGCGACGGGGACTTGAACCGCGCGCCCAAGCCCTCCTCGAAGTCCTCGAAATTCACGAGCCAATCGCGCCACAACTCCACGATTCCCGGGTCGCCCTCCGCATTGCCAGACCCATACTCGGTGGCAACCTTGAGGGCGTCCGGGTAGGCCAACACGAAGCTGTCAAACATATCGGCCACCTTCTCGCCGACCGATCTCAATGCCGGCAACCTTCTCACCGCCGTCGCCGGGTTCCTCATGCCCCCTATGGCCTCTCGGTTCTCCAGCTCCCGCCGCGCCTTCTTGGGGCCGCCTTCAATTGTTGATGCCGGCCTGATCCGCCTTGCCATCTCAGTTCCGCAAAATGTTTCTTGCGCTTCTTGGATCTCGACAACTTCTTGGGCGGACTTGAGGTCCAAATCCACTAGCTCCTGGGAGCCCGCAGCCAGCTCGGGGCTTTTCGACTTGGCGGAGCCAACTTGATCTTGGCCGAGGTGCCCTTTATCTCCTGAGCCAGCTCCATCCCTCTGAAAGTTAACCACTCCTTCTTGGCCGTTCTCATCCATGACGCCAGTACCAACTCCGCGTATTTCCTGCATAGCTCCCGGGGGTATGCCCCCGCCTTCAAGGACATCTCCTTGCCGACCACTGGCGTGTGCTGGAAGCCGACCCCACACAAGCAACCTCCAGAGAGCTCCTTCAAATTTTCCAACCTCCCCGCGAAGACCTGCGGCTTGAAGAACCTCATTTCTTCGTCCATCATGTAGCGGCACGAGTTAAACTCCGGCACTGCGATGCCCTCCTCCTGCAGGAACTCCTTCATCTCCGGCAAATCCCAAACACTGCCCGCGAGCTTGTGTCCTCCATCCGGGGGGTTTTCCAACGTTGCTATTGGTCGGCTCCCTGTTGCATTGGCTCTCAACCGCATCGCTCTGGCCATTCGGATCGACCGGACGGCCATCAGCGTTCCCCGATCAGCTTCAGCTTGTTGGCGTCCGTCATTGTCAGGAAGTCCGTAAATGAAGACCTTGGATCGAACGGGTTTCGGGAGTCCTGGGGACTCTTTCCATCTCAGCCTGGAGAAAGACGAACAAGGGAAACCTGAGTGAAAGGCATCATACTCCCCCAGCAGCATCCCCCTCAATAGGGCTCCTCCGCCAACAAGTCCGTTCCTCCTAACCTGTCCACACTAACCATGGTTACCCGCATGTAGACCTCCTGAGCCATGGCCATGAGTTCCTCGGACAGGCCATCCCTTTCTCCAGCAAAATGGTGCAAGAACTTGAAGGGCCTCATTTCCACGTACTCCCTCATGCTTCTCGCCTCTTCACGTGCAGCTTGAAGTCGAGCCTCAAAGCTCTCTCCCATGGTGACCGTGCCCTCGAGCTCTGCCATGACTCCACCTGCCCTTCTAGAAGAGCTCGACGCCATCGTGCCTAAGTCCCCTTCTTCTGAGAGCAACGAGTCTGCGGATGGGAAGGCGACAAACATATCTGACACTTGTGCACTCGCTTGATGTGAATTCCTGCACGGGCTTAGATCGTTCCCTTGGTTGACTTTCAAACCTTTTCCCCCACCTTTGGGGGCCTTGCCTGCGTTTCCTTTGCCTCGGAGACCCTCGTCTCGTTCCTCCCCCCACCTTTTCTTCTTGGCAGCCCTCCGGTTTCGCTTGCCGTTTCTTGGGGTCGCTCACCACGGTGGGCATTTCCCAGGAGCCTTCGCCCGCATCTGAGTGAACTCCTCTCCTGGCGTCTTGGCCACCCCTCGACCTCCCGCCGCCATCCAAGCAGTTGCTGGATGCCTTACGTGGTGAGCCCAAAAACTTTCGTCCTCCAAGAGCAAGCGAAAACATGCCGTCCACGGACTCTTTGGTTCCCATCCATCCGGAGGCCTCTTGCCGTTGGAGGCGTCCACCAAGACCTTCTGCTTGATTTTGATCAACTTCTCGGACCTGGACTTTTCGTCGGCCGCCATGATCAAATGCCATGCCGTGGGGTACATCCTCACCAACTTCTCCACGTGCCTCTCGTACCCTTCCAAGACCGCTAGCTCAGGATGCCCAACATCAAGGAGGCCACCCGGAACACTCTCCAAGACGCCAACCACTGCTGAACATTTCCTGGCCCCGGGAGTTCCTTGGTGATGTAAGTCCCATCTCCCGACGGTAACCAGGTTCGAAACTTGTTTGCCCTCAAAGCCCTTCGCCCAAAGGGGACCCAAACAGCGAAGTCGACGAAAGGGGGTTTTCCTGAACCGTGACCTTTTTGTAGAGTGCCGAACGTGGGATCCTCCTCGTCCTGCGGGTTGAAACCCATTATGGTCAGGCATCGCTGCACCCAACTGTCGTACATGTCCATGGTCACCGGGATGAACTCTCCCTCGTCTGATTGGTCTTACAGCCGACATCTTGACCGTCCTTTCCTTCACGTTGTGGTTCCCTGTTGCCGTCCCCGAAAAGGTCGGTGTTGACAAAGAACCACCACCGCCAGAAACCCCTTGGTTGGACCCAGTCACCATGGTTGCCTGTAGCGGCTGCCACGGATCCGTGTCCCCCCAGTCGTCCCAAGCTCCACCTCCAAGAGTGAACGCCATTCTCCTGCAGCACCGCCAAACCAACCCCACATGGGCCGCTTGAATCATAGAAAGGGGCGTGCCGTCGGAGAACTCCGCGTGATTGACACCCTCCAGCAACGCCGTCTCCGGGAGAGCAGCCATCAAACGAACCGAATCTCCCGGGTCGCCCACACGCCCAACGAAAGCTAGCCAAACTCCCTGGTCTATGTTGTACCAGGTGAGGACCTCGTTTAACGACGTCCATTGCGCAGCAACAGCTCCATCGGGAAAAAGCGACATAGCGGCCCGCGGAAGAAAACATCAAATTGGGATGTGAGGGGGCCTGGCACCTCGAGCCAAAATGGCCGGTGACCAGGTGACATTTCCCCCCCTCACACCCACACTTCAAACCTGTCACCTTGTCCCACAGCCACTGAGTGGCTTTCACAGACACCTTTCTTGAGAAGATAGACATGGCGAACCTAACGGATTGCCAGGAGTGGCCAAGGTCTGCGGCCCAGGCAGCACTGCACCTTCGGAAGGCCCATTTTGGGCCAACTCCTCCAGCAGCTGCAGGGACTTGTTCCTCAGTGAGCTTTTACACATGAAGGCTTCTCTTTGAAACAAGTGCAAGAAGGGGGGTAGCCATCACTCTAAAACCCATCTAGGGGCCTGCTTGGCAAAACACATTCTCTGAGCCGCCGGCCCCGGCGCGGCGCACAAATCCAAGCACACCTTAGAACTGTCTCCAGGCGGTCTGGACAAAATTGACTTCACTTTTGGATGCTTTGGTGCACATCATCTCCGCGGGGATGCATTAGTAATTTTTGCTGGTGTTCCAATCATCCAATTTCAGAGCCCAAAATGGTTGGGTTGGCCGATTCGGGGTGTTCAGCCTCCTGTTGATCCACCAGGTTAACTTTGAGAACGACTCCGCCTGTGGGATCTCTAAAGCCGCGAACTACAAAGTGCGTCCCCTTGGCTTCCTGGCATTCTAAATCGTAGAGTCACATGAGTCAAATGTCTACTAACCTATCTAAAATCATTTGATCTGGGTGCTAGTTAACTGCGAAACATGTCCAACCTCTTTGCTGGTTGCGAGACTCGACATGCGATATTTTTTCTTCGCGTATCCGCGGCAGTCGTCAGGAAAAAAAGCCGGCGGAGCCTCCGGCCTCCCCGGCTTGTGGAGACAGAAGCAAGGCCGGCACCAGAGAGACCAGCTCCTGGAGTCATAGCCCCCTTTAGGTATGTTTTGGTGGCTATTGAAGGTGAATCGCAAGCCCACACACCTTTTTTGAGTCATGCCCAGTTTGTGCCCGGTCCGTCGTCCATTCCCTTAGACCCTCGAGCAACAAGGGCTGTGGACATGGGCCACCAAACCTTGCTTTGGAGGGAAAGGCGCTGGGCGCAGCAGGGACGGGGACGAGCGCGGAAGAATCCCTCTCCCAACCGATAGCCCTGCCCCATTAGCCCTAAACTCTCCCTCATTTCTGCTCTTCCCCCAACATCCCCCAACTTGTTTGCGTTTCTGAACTGATGCTTGCTGTTTGGATGTCACAGTTTCTGAGGCCATGCTGGGAATCGCGCCAACTTCAATCCACCATCCAGCCTGGAAGCACAGGAGGCCTCGACGGTTCTCCCGCTCGGCCCAACTCCGCTGCCTTATCAGGGCTGTTCCCCTTCAAGTGGTCCACATCGCCTCTAAACTGGACCAGTCCAGACTCCCTGTTCACCAATGTCGTGAAATGATGTGCTGTGATCAAAGCTCCACAGGCAAGTCACGGCCATGGCTCCTTCCATTGGTGGCCACAACCCCCTAGTCACCCCAAATAGTAGAGTGCTTTGACCAACCATTGCGACATGGCCATCAAATCAAAGTGGTCTGTATAGCTAACTGCTCAACCCCAAGTTTGATAGGCCGAGGCAAGAAGTAGGAGGTGAGCGACGCAAACGTCTTGCCAGTCAGTTCAACGACCAAGGAGGAGCCTCACCTAACCGAGAAGCCTCACTACGTAACTAGTCAGTCAAACAGGTGAAAGTGCAAAGGCAGCTGGGAACATAAGTGCAGCCCGCCAGCAAACCACTTCGAGGATTGTTCTGGGATGTGCGAAGAACATTGACGCGCACAGAACATGGTAACATCCTCTGTTCTAAATCTAGTTACATGCCCCAGTGGCCCAGTCACTGGTTTCACGTCAGTTTCCTGCGCAATCAACCACATTTCTTCAAGAATCATCCACAAATCCACGCTGACAAAGATCAGCAGAAAAGATGCTCAGCCTGCGTGGTTTGCACATGCTTAGACGGCCTTAAGGCATGCTAGGCTGCGTGACAGTTTGACAGCAGCACAGTCTGTTGCAGCACGCACCGGCTTAGAACTCCCAACAAGTTGCAAGATTGACGCATTGCCCGCCTCCATCGAGCCAGCTTTCTGAACTGTTCAAAGCCGGGCCGGCGGGGAGAGGCCTAATTGGCCCAAGGCACAGCACTTTCCATGCTGAGCGTCGGCCAGAGCGCAGTAGGAGCTGCACGTTAGAAAGGCCGAGCAATCAGCCGGCTCTGCAAGCACACCTCTCACGTATGGCATCTGCACCAAGCAAGAAGTCAGCACAAAACTTCAGCAACATGTCATGGCACCTTGGCAATGAGCTGTTACGCATGTCCTCGCAGCGTGCCGGCAACCTCGCGTGCCTGAGGCACGGAAGGACGTTGGAGTGAGGCGCGACGGCTGCCCAGACTCCAGAGCGCCACCCAAGTTCTATTCGGCTCGCAAAGTCCCAACCGCACCGCAACATGAACGAAAACCAGCAACTAGTCAGCAACTAGACAGCGACTCGTCAGCAACTCGTCAGCAACTAGTGGTTTAGATTTCCAAGCGCGGAACGTTCGCGGAACGGCGGAAGGGCAGACTTTGGGAGAAGTGTTCTGACACCCTCGATATGTCTTGTTGGCGCCACAATGATGGAAGCTACAAAGACAAAGGCACAAGGCGACAAGTGCTGGGAGCCATCCCGGCGCCAAGAATTCTCTTCCGCCGCCCTTCCGCGTATCTTGTACGAACACGGTGGAAAGCACACGCCATGCAAGCCTGGAAATTCGGAATTCCACACCGAATGCATGGGTGATACTCCAACAAATGAAAACAAAACACGCTTACCTTGCTCATCAATGGCCATCTGCAACAATGGTAGGACTGCGGGAGCACGCAACTGCAAGTAGGCCCTCAAGCTAAAAGCAACTTGGGTCTTGGATTCACCTGCGGGGCACTTGCTTGAACAGTCCTCAGCTTCAATCAGCCCAACACAGTCCAACAATGGGTTTCCTGCCTGCAAACGAGTGAGCAGCGGACGGTTTTTCAGCGGCAGGATATGCGTCGCCCAAATGCCATCAAGCGGCTCGCTGTCAGCTGCGTACCTTGCTGAAAAGGTAGAGCAACAGAAACATGGACACTGCCCAATGTCCCTGCTAACGTATGCATTCTGTAGGACAAACCAGAGAGATAAAGGACTTGTCCAACACATACATGAAGGAAGCAACTCGTCACTTGGGACGGGGTTCGCCTTACCAGAGTTGCACCTCAACAAAAACACACAGCGCTTGAAGCAGAACCGCCCAACCCCCGACTCACTTGAATGGATCGCGTGACAATGTTTGTTCCTCACCAACAAGTTTCTCCCAAAATTTGAAGAAAGTCCAGAAGGCACACGCCCACCCCCTCCAAACTTCTATCTTCCAAGTCAAGGCACTGTCGAGAGTCCATTTCCCAAACTGACATGCCTCAGCTGCCATTACCAAATCTGGTCTTCAACTGTCAGCTGGCAGTGTCAATGAGCGTTGCAGACAAGGAGCCGGCTTTGTCAAACCTAAGTCCCAGTGGCAATGCGAGGCCCTGGGAGGAAACAGCACATGCCATGCTTACGTATGACTAGCTTCCTTCTGGCTTCGCCGTATAGGCATCAACCATAAAAAACAGAGAAACAAGCGCCACCCAACACTCATAGGGCTTCATTCATCTCAACCGGTGCAGGAATTCAGCCATACAAAGGACTGGCTTCGCTGGGAATCGCAAGTTCCAACACAAAAAGCACAACACAACTGTCCTGCGTGGCCCTATGCGTGCCAGGCAGCTCCCAGCGCCGCTTCCAGCCGCCACTCCTCAACTTCTCCTCCGTGGTCGCGCAGGGCTCTCGGACCTCGGCGTGGGAGTTGCAACCAGAGACTCCTTCGGTACTTTCGTGACCTTCCGTGACCTAACAGGACTGTGTGTGTGTGTGTGCGTGGCTTTGGCTTTGTCTCTTCGGCATTTTTTTTGCGAGAACAACAGCTGGGACGCCAGTTGTTTCTGCAACCTTTTGTTTCTAAGGACGCCATTCGCGGTTTACCCCCACCACCACAAGGCACACAACTCCACAAGTTGTCTTCCCTCAGAAGTCGTTTAGCGATCACAGTGAGCACCAGGGCTTGGAAGGCAGTCTCTCAAGTTACTCTTCCAATCAAAGGATCCCTGCAACCAACCACAGCAATTGCCGCTGGTCTCAGCGGGCAATTGCTGTATCGGGCCCCCGGCCCTGAGCGTCACCGGCAGCGGTGCGCGCAAGGCCGCCCAGAAGGCATCCTCGGGCATGTTGAGCTCTTGGAGGCCCATCGGCGCTCATACGGGGCCCATAGGAGGCCCATAGGAGGCTCATTGCCAGCAAAAACAGGGAGGAGACGCCAGTCCAACTGGAAACGAATTTGGTGAATTGCAGTGTGTACATGACATGCGATTGAAGTGATGCAATCTAGTATGCTGCTTCTGTCAGGGGCAGTGGCCAAGAGCCCCCCATGCAATGGCAAGCCAAAAGGAGGTTGTTTAAACAAGAGCCGTACAAACATGTAAATAAAAGCAGTTTCCCTTCAAAGGTTGATCAATTTAGTCCTGGGCTCCATTGAAACTGCAGCTTGAGGTGCAAAATAAAGGACATTTCAGGGGCACCTGAGTCTTCCCAGCCGCTTCGCAGGCAAGCCACCTGCTGCACGGCGCCCGGCTCGCCGAACAATTCCTGCGCCTCGTAGTAACCTGAAGTAAAAGCCCGCGGCACAGGGAGAGGAGAGGAGAGGAGAGGAGAGGAGAGCCAAGGAGAGGACAAGAAGACAGACAGACAAACCAGACAAAACACAAAACGCAACACAACACAATGCACCCACATACAAACCAACCAACCAACCAGCCAGCCAACCAACCAACCAGCCAGCCAACCAACCAGCCAGCCAGCCAGCCAAACCACCAAACAAATAACCACACACACACACAGACAAACCAAACAAACAAACAAACAAACAATCAAACAATCAAACAAACAAACAAACAAACAAACCAAACCAAACCAAGCCAAGCCAAACCAAACCAAGCAAGCAAGAAAACAAACGCACAAACACAACGAATCACTCACTCACTCACCTGACTCACCTCACCTCACCTCACCTCACCTCACCTCACCTCACCTCACTCAACCAATCATCTCAACTCAACTCAACTCAAAGCAATTCAAAGCAAATCTAGCAAACCAACCAATGAATGAATGAATGAATGAATCAATCAGTCAGTCAATCAATTAAAATCAAATAAACATCAACTAAGCATCAATCAATCCAATCAATCCAATCCTCCCACTGCGTCCAATCAAGCCAGTGAATGAATGAATGAATGAATGAATGAATGAATGAATGAATGAATGAATGAATGAATGAATGAATGAATGAACGAACGAACGAACAAACGGATGAATCAATCAAATCAGTCAACCAGTCAACAAGTCAACCAGTCAGTGAACCAATCAATCAATCAATCAATCAATCAATCAATCAATCAATCAATCAAATCAAATCAAATCAAATCAATAAATAAATAAATCAATCAATCAATCAATCAATCAATCAATCAATCAATCAAATCAAGCAATCAACCAATCGAATCAAATCAAGTCAAGTCAATCAACCAACCCATCAAACAAGCACAAAAGCAAGCAAACAAGCCCAACTAAACAAAGAAACAAGCATGCCACTATGCAAACAGTTTTATCAAACAAGCAAACAATCATACCAGCAATTTACCACAAAGACACACACACACACATACAAGGGTGTTTTTCAAAGTTGGGGACCCCTTCAAATGGCCGGCCGGCCAACGATTAACACTCAATATGCAGCCAAAGGCGACCACCAACCAATAGCCCACCCTACATGCCACTGTGTTGAGGCCCCACCGGCCGCTGATTCCCTTCGGCCCAAGAAGCCGCGGAAATCTTCCTCAGCTTTCAGAAGCTTGTCCTGTCGAGCCATGGATTTCTCCCTGCAAAAGGCACGCGACCTCTGCACATATAGGCGCTCCTCCGGGGCAGAGTCCAAGCCGCCTCAGCAGTAGTATGCCGAATGGGTTTCAGAAATTTGCTGCAAATCAAGCCGAGTCAAGTACTTCGAATGACAAACTTTCCAGGAATGCGGTTGGCTCGCTGCCTTTGCCGTCGGTAGCAATGCCAGTTGCCCCTGGCAACGCTGGCCGGCACACACGTCTGGCAGCCGGGTGGCGCCGCTTGTCCGAGAGCCACTGCTTCTGTGCCTACGCTTTCAGCAAGCAACATGGGCGAACTCGTTTATTCTGTCATATGCCTTTTTACTGTCTTAGAACACTGCGCACAATTTTCTGAAGAAAGATGAAGAAAGTAAAGTCCAAGGCACCGGTATGTGCAAACATACAGGAAATCACTTGAGCTTGGGGGCCAGCAGTGGAAACCGACCTCGAATGATTCTTTCCGCGGGCTTGGTGTCCAAGCTCCCCATCCAGGAATGCGAGCCTTCTTGTCTCGGCCCCGGCCACGGCGGCCCATCAGAACGAAGCCCGGGCGGCGATCCCAGACAAGCGCAGGCCATAGGCACGCAGCACCCAACCTGCCCTTGGCGATCTTGTGTTTGTTGTCTGGAGGTCATTCAAACACCCGAAGAACCAGCATTCCTTCAGATCATTGTGCATAGCGGCGCTGTTTTTTGAGATCACTGGACCCATTTAATGGTTCAACAAGTGTGGTGTTTGCTGGGTCACGCTTGGGCAGTTGGCCTTCGGCAGCAGGTTCGTTGCTTTCTTGCGTTCTTCATGGATTCCGAAGTAGATGCGTGCACTTCCTCCGGCAAATGGGCAAGAAAAGCTTGGCTTCCGGGTTTCTGGCTTGTCTGACTGCCTTCTTTGAGCTGATGTTGCCAAAGGGGCAGCATACGCAAAATCAGTGAAAGGCAAAGGTACCGTGGGTAAAGCACGCGGCATTCCCCAGTAAATGCCATTGCTGTCTTTGCCCAATTCTCTATGCGTTGTTTGATCTTCGCACTTTCCTAACTGAAATCAACGGGTCCGCGGAAGTTTCGGTCAAGTCCCGAATGTTCAGAGCTTCTGCAGCAGATGCGGATCGAACCTGGCGTGACCACACCGCTGCCAGCTGTTGTGCCGCTGGTCTTGATGGGAGCCTTAGGGCAGGTGGACTTGCATCATCCATTTATCGTTTTGTGTTGGCAGAGACAAGACCAAAAGGACCAAAAGGACCAAAAGGACCTATTCAAACAACCCTGTGACCTTGACGGGGCCGAAAGTGGTCAAGTCTCCGGTCACAAGTCACATGGTGCACTGCGGCACCCTGGGCGGTCGGCTGGAGGTGCTTGCGGCATGCGAGGCCGCACCCTGGGCCCAGCATTGCACGATTAAGAGTCTGTAGTTTCCCTTGTCGCCGAATGGTGTCCTCAAGCTTGGTTTTTGCCTTGCTTCCTTCGTCTGCCTGTAATTAGCCCGTGCCTATACTTGTGGCCATGCAAGAACGCGCGATTTGTTTCTGATCAAGGACATGGGCATGGAGCGGTGCAAACAGCCCTTTTAACCACAATTCATCTGTTTGGCTCAGCCGTGAAATCCAGAGCATGCGCGTGATGCAAGGATCAACCGGGTGGAGTTACCAGGGTGCCGTTTTACTTTGGATGGTTAATTTCAGCCTTGCCTGGGGCAAGCCTCCTGCCCGAATGCAACTTTGCTTGATTGCACTGAGTTCCGCTCGCAGTAACTTCTCCCGGCAATGCCAGCCTTTGGCAGCATCTGCATGAATGATCACTTCCCTCTCAAAAAATAAAAAACAAAACAGTCTGTCTCAAGCCTGGGGACCATGCACTCAGCCATCCGAGGCACCACCCAACCCTCACAATGGGCATGTGTCAACATAGGAGGGCCAAACATCGTGGTTTTCCTCGTTTCCTTTTGGTTTCCTTTGAAGCGACCCCGAAAAGGGCGTCGAGCCTCAAAACCACACGCACGCAAACGCACACACTTCATTCGCCTGACTCCCACCAGCGAAATGCAGCTCGCAGGTCTCAGCCCCGTGCGTGGTGGACGACGGCCTACGCCAGCGAGTGGCGCTGAGCCGTACGCGTGACTCGACCCAAAGGCGTTTGCTTCAACTGGAGCCGATTTGGCGGCTTAGATGCTGGTCGGTTGGACAAATGACAAAATATGTCAGAGGGAAACAATCAACAATGGCTAAGGCTGTGAATGATGGTTTGCAGCTTAAGCCAACCAAGTTCTGCAGGAACACCAGCCCCCACTTGCGCTGCTCAGGATGCACCTGGCTGCACCTCTCGTCTGCACCCCTCTGAGCTCCTCAGAAAGTCGGGGATCTTGTGGCACCCCACGTCAAAGGACTATTCATGCCCAGAAAATCCACGCAAAACCGGATCCGATAGGAACACAACGGCGCACTAAGTCGCAAGCGTTGTCGGCCAAGTCTAATCGCAGCTTCCGGCCTTGGCCACCCGACGTGCGGAACGGAGATGACCAAGCCCTGACGCGCTGGGGTGGCGGCCATTGCACTCCTTCTCGCTGAGTATCTTGATTGCGTTGATTGCCGTGTCCGGATCCTGCAGGAATCGCTTTACTAGTTGATGACTCTGCCTGCTCAGCATGCCACAAGCTTCACACTGCCCATATCCCAGCCTTCTGCACGGGACACGTTGGAACATCGCTTGCTTTCTTTTCTGCTTAAGCAACTTAAGCAACGGCCCAAGAGGAAACTCACCTAAAACAATGCATTTGTTGTGGCTCAGCACCCTTTTTTTGGAGGTGGTTTTGATGGAAACCAAAGGGAACTCGGTAAGCCCCGGTCCGAGAAGTCGCAAAAGCCGTAGCCCTTCGGCTGAAGCGTCTCCTGGCTGCAAAGGACCTATAATTGAAACAACTGCACAAGGACCCAAGGTTTGCAGTACTTCTTTGATGTGTCTAATATGCTCGAATGATTTTTGCATGGGTTGGTTTTGACCAGCATCACACCCGATCCTGACTTTCTCCTTCGACATGCCTCGACTGATTCCATGCTTCAGCTCCCATGTTTGCACATGCATCCAAGCTAGGTTCCGTTTGGGCCCTCTTTTCAAAAGTGCGGATTTCCCATAATACGGATGATCGTGTGGACAAAGGTTTCAGAGCAAGTCAAACGGCATCACGCGAACAGTCCTTGTCGAAGACCATTCGGAACGACTCCACCTGCAACAGCAAGGCGCAGCTGAAACTACTTTGGTCCATCCATGAGTGATAGCACATAAACTCATGCGCATCAACTGACACAGAGCCACAACCTAAGCAAACTATAGACTTCGATGGGCTTGGTTCGGTGATGCCGCTGTGATGGCGGCAGAGCACACCTGTTCAAGGTGTCTCTGGGGAGAATGACCCCTTGTTGCTACGGCTCGTCGCTTGCAACGGCCGGGTTGTCTACGTATGGCACCCTCGCCTTTCCACCAAGCATCAAGTGGGCGCGCACGTCCTCAAGTGGACAAGCGGCTCTTCAAGGCGCAAACACATCTCCATGCTCGTGCACTGGGTTGCCACACTTGCATTTGTACCCTGGCCCAGGCCCCTCCATGCCCATATGCTGGAGCCAGGGTTGCAGTTTCTGGCCATGCTGAAGAACTACCACAGCCAGGCTCGCAAGCTGAGCAAGATTGAGCTCCGGTCATCTTCCGTCGCATCGTATGGAATGTTGCCGACCTTGCTTGCGCTGAGGGATCAAATCCAAACAGGGCTGATCCCAACTAAACCACGAACCGAAACACTAAACAGTGAACCCTAAACCTAAAGCACACATCCAAATGCTGAGTCCTCAATACAACCCAACTGTAACATTGGCGCAAAGTGCGGGGATCCTTCCAATGTGAAGCGTCTCCCTACGGGGCAAGTTTTCGGAAATTCACGCATCCTGGACGATGAACAGCTCTTAAAGCCTCATAAGCTTCTTTGCCAGCTTTTCTGGGACAAGCTTCGCACACTTAGCGGAATCCTACACTTTTTAAGGCCCAAGCATTTTTGCAATCAGGCAGTTCAAAAACAACCATCCTGTATCGAATTGGTTTGGCTGGAAAAACCGGGAATGGAGAAAGGAACGCGAACATGGATACTAGGCTGGGGCAACCCGTTACCAGAGAGGGCAGCACGCAGCACTCATGCTTGGTTCGCCCGCAAGGGGAAGGGGAGGAGGCGGGGTTACTGTTATGGGCCCCAATTCCATGCTTCGTCTGCCCCCAAAAAGGCCCAATGGAATGCTACATGAATTCCGCGAGTCACCCCTCCCCCAGCTTGAACAGATTTACACGATGTCAGGCAAAGCAGAACAAAAGGTGTCACCTGCCCCTGATCCACACTACGCGTTTGAAGCTAGCAGATACAAGAAGTGCTATATTCTATATATATATATATATGTATATATGAATATATGTGTGCATATCGGAGTAATGTTGGATGAGGCAATTAAAACAAGTGTTTCCACGATTGTTCCCCACCCTGAAAGGAGAAGGGGGAGGAAATTCAGAAGCTTTCGTTCGGTGGAGGAAACTTTTGTCTGCTCGTCCGTGGGTAAGCGAGAAAAAAATCCCGAACCCTGGCACCACTAAACTGTTTAATACTCAGGTAAAACTAACCAGGACTAAACCAATGCCAGCTAAACTAAGCCAAACCTGAGCCAGCAACACCAACTGAGGCCCCCAAGCCGCCAAATTCTGCATGGCACACTTTACTAAATCAGCTGCCAAAACCAATGCTCAAGGGGGTGGTACCGGGAAGCTCCACACAGTTTATACTAATAAATGTTCAAGGAGAGAAACTAGAGACAAGAAAAGTGTCTGGGTCAAAAACTACTTAACCACAATTCCAAACACTACGGCGCCAGCTCAAACGAATACAAAAACAACTCGAAACCAGTACACTAAGCAGCACTTTCTGACAGACACTTGAGTAGCCCCAACTCTGACCCCAGTCTGTTTGAGGAGGGCCAACTCTGACCCCAGTCTGTTTGAGGAGGGCCTCTACTAAAATCACTACCCAACATAGGACCATCGGGCACTGCTCAATTTGGTTTGGCCAATGCTTTCGTGCTGCAGGAAGCTTTGCGGCAAATGGTGGTTTTGCAGCCGCACGGCCATCCAGTGGCAATGTGGCCATACTGAATTCAAAGGGGCAGGTAAGCCATGAACACCCTGCCCTTGTTGCATGACTCGATCCCGCTTCATAAACTCAAAGAGTGCACAATGCCGCCTGTAATCTCTCGAGACAGCTGCAGCTAACGGCATTGAGACACCGGCAAACACTGTGGCAGTCTTGCCGGGGGTCGCCCTCTCAACAATGGCCATGGCTAAGGATGCTCGTGGCAGGTCAAACTGTGCAATCTGAAGTGGCTGATGCTTCATGTGCATGTGCGAACTTGCTTCTGTTCTTGACTGAAAGTGCGGGCAGAAATGCCATCAGTTGGTGCATTCTCTCTCCTTTGCTCTTTTCAGCCTACTCTAGCACTTTTAACATCCTGTAAGAATGAACGGCCGCCAGCAAAGCGAGACATGCACCTGGCGCCTGGCTTAGTGGAGCACACTCGCAACGCATTTGTCTCCAAAGTCGAACGCATGCGCCCAAACGTAGACTCTGGCCCTCGCGCTTATGAAGCCAGTGCAAGTTGCGACAAAAAGCTGCAACTGGGTAACGTAAGGGTCAGCAAACGCCTGCTTTGCCCTGGCTGCCTTTTGAAAATGAAATCACCTTCGGCATGTCCTTTCTTTGAAACTTTGGGCCAATTACATCTTCTACAGCCGGAAGAGCGGTGCAGCATAGCATTGTGACGCCCCCTATATTCCAAAGTTGCCTTCGCAGAACCTGTTTGCAAGCAGTCTAGGCACGTTTCAGCAAAATATGCCTGCATGCATTTCTTGCATTGTTGCGGATGTTGCGCGGACCCAATGGCACCTTCATTGTGGCAACTCTTGTTCTTTAAAGGTCTGCCACACAGCCGCTAGGGGCTGCAAAGCAACGCCTGTAATGATGCATCTCAATAGTTGCCTTTTCGCAGGCTCTTTAGTTGGGCAACGTTTTTGCCCAGCAACATTGCCTACTTTGAACCTCGTGCACTGGGATGGCTAGAAACGCATGCGGGTGCTTTTGGATGCAAGGGTCCATGATTTTGGGAAACGCCCATGTGATTATCTGTGGCCTGCGACGTGCCCAGAAGGTGCCTTTTTGACGAAACGCTGAGGACTTGGTCAGGTCTGCTGAGCGCCTTCGACCGATACGTCCCAGTGCTGGAGGAGCCTCCAGCAACGGCAATGGCTCCGCACAAAAGTCTGTGGCTACGTATCTAGCAGCTTCGCGAATCCGTCCGGCACTCTTGGCGGGACATGTTTTTGGCATAAATCGAGCCTACCTGCACACGTCAGGGATAAACCCAATTCATCTGGATTCGAATGTCGAACATGGTCCACATGTTGCTTCCCTTCAGACCACTCAAACCTCAAACTTGTTAGCTGAGGTCCCTACTCGTGCACAAGCTCCATTACTAAGGCCTATGTGGCCACAGGCGGTCTAATTTTGTATTTGCATGTAGGCACCGACGCACGTTTGATCATGTAAGATAACAACACATGACAACACACAAGCAATGACAGGAAAACGGATTGGTGCTCGCCAAGTCTTGGCTCATGAAAAACGATTATTGCGAAAGTAGGAGCTGCTCACTTGTTGCATCTGCCGCCTAACGCCGCAAACGGCCCTTGTGCTGTATCTCAGTCAGGTTAGCGTAGGGCCTGCCAGGGCTTGCTGGCCAGCTAGCCAGCTGCACTGAATCAATGAAGCAGTGCCAAGCCGCATGTCGTTGCGGAGCCTTTCCGGCGGCAAGAAACACTTGTGCTACATGTCCGCCACAAATCGACTCTTTCTAAGTGAGCATTGGGCTCTCACCCAGGCCCTATCAGCTAGCCCCCAAAAAAGCAAGCGCTTAGGTCACGCTGGTTTGAGCTGACTGGCTGGAACAAGTTCTCAAAGTGCTTGGCTGCTTGGCCTGTGGCTAGAACGGGGAATCGCCTTGTGCCGCCTTTTCAGGGCCAAACTGGGGACCTGCCATCAGGGTGCTTCACCTCTCAGATCAGATCCCCGCCTGAGAACTCCCAGTTCCGCCTGGGCTCGAGGGAAGGAACCGAGTCGTTCCCAATTCACTAGACTTAGTTCAAACTTGCTCAAAAGGTGTTGCGCAAAACCCCCAAATTGGGAAATATGTGTGGGCCCCCGTGGAACTGAAACCTCTGCCGAACACATCGCACAACAAATCAGTGAGTGGGGGATTTTAGCCATGGTCAGTGTCACATCGTGGATGTAAGCAGCCTGACTACAAAAAACTACTGTATCAGGGATTGCCAGGAAACATCTTGTTCCCTGTTCGCCATGAGTAGGCTTCAGCTGAAGCAAGGTGACGCACTGAGCGCCGTCAGAATCAAACATTTGCGCCGATGCTTTGCATTCACTTCCCCACCCCTACAAGTGCCTGAAAGTCATGCAGGTCCCGAAACCATGGAAATTGTAAGACACAAAACGTGGACCACCTCCCTATACATTACTTTCAGGGTGGCACTGCATCGATACCGCATTCTTGTCAGGGCTCCTTTGTCTGTTTTTTGAAAGCCACCAAGAACAGGGAAGGCGGCTGGCTGGGTTTTATTCAAAAGAACAATGGTTGAAAAGAATGGAACCAACCCCTAGAAAATTGCACACTTCTTCACCTCGCGTCGCCAGTTGTGTGCTTCACGGGTGCTCTGTACAGCCCATAGTTTGAGCTAGGCCGGACATGGCTGGAGAGCAGTAGGAACTCCAGCCAAGCTGAGTGAAGTAATCATCTGGGTGGCTTGAGGGAGTGCAAACAGAACAAATGAGTGTCTCACAAAAACCGCTTTGGCTGGTATTTAAAGGTGAGCCACAGGGAATCTTGAGAAACCATCGAAGGAACACCTCTTGGCTGAAACTCCAAACATCCACTCACTCAGCATCCAAGAAGAGATGTGCACAGCTGCAGTCAATCGCAGGCCAACACAGAAGCTAGCATGCACTCAATTTCAGCAGTTCGAAAATAGTTCGAAGCTGTCCATTCCCCCGCTGTCCCTTGAAGTGCCAGCCGAAAGGTTGAACGGCAGTGGCGGAGGCGAGGCTTATGGTCAGGAGGCGATGTGGCCGCCCCTCCTCATCATGCGATACAAACGTGGATGGATTGCTCAAATACAGTGGGTGTGGAGTAATGCCGGGACACACACTAACATATCATCTTTACTTCGGGTCCCAATAAACAATTAATTCACATGTTTGTTGTGACATGCAGTTCACGTTCCGTTGCGGTTCAAAGACACTCATGTCTACAGTGTGGATTGAGCGCGCACTTAGAGATATAGAGCCCTGCTGACGGCAGAAAGCTCCCATCATCATAATTCAGCCGTTTGCCAGAGCAGCATGCCACTAGAGTCTGAAGCTAATCACGATCTTTTGCTGTCCCTCAACCGTCATGTTGCGAGGTGGAATTGGTTCTGCAGGGCCTTCATGACTGGTCTCTGATGTTTTTCAAGCCAATTTATCCTTTTGCCAAGCTGGCCTGGAAATGGATATCTCCACATCTGGGTCTGCTTGTTGGTAATGTCAAGGGACGAGGAAACATACTACAACACATGCGATAACTTAAGCCGACTCCTTCCTGCGTTGCCAGCTAGCTGCTCCCGTGCTGCCAAGTCTCGCACATTCACTGGAGCCGTGCGTGCTGGCAAGGTTGTACCAGCTTCTCAAGATGCTCGCAAGCACTTCTTTCGTCTCAGCCTTGCGAAGTACAGATCTGCCTGAAAAATCCCAGCAACGCCCAGAAACAGCCAAATCTTGAGTGGCAGGTCTAGGGTCATCCCGGCATATCCTCTTCAACGAACAGTGGCGTGCAAATTCAGCAACGAGACGCAGAGTTGACCCCTTAATGCCATAGACCTCTCTCTTTCATTTGTTGATAGCTTTTTTTAAAATGGCGGCGCAACGAAGACCTCCCCTTTTCGGAGCGTTTGACACGGCCTTGCACTGTTGCTCCGAGACGTCCAGCTCCGCAAAGTTGAAGGCAAAGTCGGAGGCCTCGAGTTGGCTGAGTTGGTCGAACTTCAGGTCCTCCCCCCCCCCCGGACCTTGTCGATCCCGTATCAGGCCGGTGGATCGTTGAATGGAAGAGGGGGTAGGGTGGCGCGGGTGGGGTCTCCCCAAAAAACAAGGATCCCTTCTAAGAGGGGGCACCCCTCTATCTTGGGTTCCCCTATCATGATGCCAGGTAACTAAGGGGCTCCAAAGGAACTTTCGGACCCTTCAAACCAACACAAAGGGGAACCTCAATTTCCCAACGACTTAAGATAAGTGGGTGCATCAAAACCAACAGAGTCCTCGCCCAACTCCGAACCCCTAGCCTGGGGCCGGAAGTGGTCTTCGGGCCAATTCTCCGGGCCTCGGCATGGAGCTGCAAACGGCCCTTCCTGGTTGGCGTACGGATCGCGTGCAAGAAAGAATCATGTGTACCCGAATTCATGCCGTGTCTGTTTGGTTAGGGGCTTTCACCTGACGTTCGGCGCTTCTTGGTCTGGCGCTCTTCTTCAAACCTTGGTTGAACAAACCAGGGACACGGCTTGTACAAAGCTGGCCGCGGGGGTCTGCAGTTGCCGGTGTTTGCTTAGGATGGCATCCAGTTTGGGGAGGCGAGGTACCATCCGCTAAGGTCTGGGCACAGCTCCATGTCCTCTACTTCGTCTGCGGTCTCAACGGACACCTGCGTCGCGCAGAAAGGAGCCACAGGCATGATCGCACAGGTGCGCTTTCCATCTACGCGTTTCACCTTGGTTTAAGCGGAAACCACCGGTCTGAGGGCTCCCCGATTTTCACATACTCACGCGACTCGCAAATGCTTTCAACAATCTGCTTGCCTTTCGAAAACAACGTCCCTTCCATTGCAGTCAGCTTCCTGCCCCTCATTTGCAGCACACCGATGCCGGGTTGTTGTTTCAGTATGATCGCACGGAATTCATACCATCTGTCCCGTCATCCAAACATAATGGGGTACACAAAATCCCACTAGAAAAAAACAGTGCCCCAGCCTGTTCTCCTAGGTGTGTATGTGATGTATCATGTGTTAGGCACCTACAAGCAAGTCCAGCCACCTCTCTTTCATATTTGGAAACACCTGGGTTGCCGGGATTCAAGTAGGGGGTCTGGCAGAAATGCAGAATACCCATGGCCTCTTGGTTTCGGGGAGTTCATCTGGGTGCTGCATAGGCTGTACTAACGCACAACAAAACAAACACTGCCAAAGACTTGCAAGTGGGGGTCATATACCGTGCTGCGAATTACTTAATTTGGTTTGACTGTCCTCCCAGACCTCCAGTGGCCATGTCAAAAAAAGAAAACTCCTTTGTCGCTAAGTCCAAAGGGGGCCCCCTCCGTCTAAACGGGGAAAACAAAAACGGACATGCCAACAGGCCGGGCCTCGCGGGAAGGCGGCCTGCGCTCGCCTGCCATGGACCGCACCAGGCGCAGCTTCTCACCTGAACTGGGCCCAGCGAGTTTCCCAGTTGCACGGAGGCGGGAAAAAGGCACAAACTTTTTGGGGTTGACGCAAACACAATTTGTGGCCGGGGAAAAAGGGTGCTGAACCATTTGGCGTTGGTTGCTGTTGAAACAGCCTTGCGTTGGGAGGGTCTCTTCCCTGAACAGCGGACGATGGATCAACCCTGGCAAGGGAACAGTCAACAGCGAAAGCTCGAATTTTTGAATGAACAACGATGAGGATGTCAACTAGAACCCTAGCTTGAATGTTCCGCTGTGATTTCGAACAGTCGTGGGTTCAACTGTGACAGTGGCAAATGCAAAAGGCACGCTCAAACTGATCCGATGCAAGAATCAGAAAGGTGAACCAAACAGGTTTGGTCTTTACAATGCTCTCAGGCATCTCCACTCATGAGGACGCAACCGCAAGCCCAAGTACAGGATGTTGCTTCTGCTTTGCGTTCCTCGTGCTCATTGCGGATGTGGTGGTGGGTGCAAACATGTGATAGAGTGTTGGTTTTGGGTTTTGGGCTTTGGGTCGGCTGCCCCAAGCGAAAGGCACCACCGGCTGTGTGGCCCAAGCAAGCTGCAGGTCGTGCTGTAGACAGCCTACGGCAAGTCAGAAATTCTGCTACCACATATTCCACGAGAACCCATAAGCAAGCATCGCTGTTGGGCGAAGGTCCTCTAAAATCATGTTGCAGCACGGACGGTGCCAAGCCACGCAGGACACAGGTCTTCCACACGGCTTCCGCCTGCGCTGGCCGTGAGGCAGATACGTTTGCATTGGTGGTTTCCCAGTTACCTGTTCAAATATTCAATTTATGTTTGCAAACTGTGAAGGGCTCCCTGTCCACCTGGGGTGAATTAGACAAATGAAGTAATGGCATGCCAAGATCGGATATTTCATCATGGATGAGGCTGCAGCACTTGGTCTGTCAGGCGCTTGTAAACTGCCCAAAGTCAAGGGCGTTCTTCAAAAGCGCGGCGGCACAGTGTGCTCCATGGGCAACACGCTCTGTGTTGCAAAGGGTCGTGTTAGTGATGGGATTAAGTCACAGCATGTCGGCTGGAGTCGCTGCAAACACTTGGCCAAAAGTTGATTTGCGTCACAGCAGTAGTGCGGTTCAAGCCTGCATCTCGATGGCACACGCTTCTACAAAAAGAAAGGCCGAGATGGATTACACCGGCAAATCCTAAGTATGCTCTCACACAATCACAAGTGTGAGCTTCAAACCAGGATCCCCATGGCACAAGCTCAAATCCAACGACCTGACACAGCAAGCTATGACCCCACCAAAGGATGCAGTTGTTCCCTGAATGGAAGCATAGCCTTCTATCGGAGAGCGTTCTCCCCAAAATCCATGTTTGAAAAGCAATGCCAAACCTCATGAGAAACAAAGATGAAGAAACCTAGGCGCAAAACAGAGGCACACACCTCTTCAGATCTGGTGCCTCCGCTCGTCCAGGCCCCATCTCCTTCAGTAACTGCACCGCGGAAATGTAGGCGTTCCTTGGCGCAAAAAATGGCATCAACACCAATGAGACTGCTAATGACCATTTTCATTTAAAAGTCCCAAGGGTATCCAAGGGACCTGTGACACATTCTCATGTCTAATGTCTTTGCCTTGTCTTGACCTCCTGCAAATCAGGCCCAGCTTCTCCTCCTCCTCCAGCTGGTAGAGCTCTTTCTGAGGGCTATTGCGAGGGGAGAGGTCGTAGGCACCTGCGCACAGCGCATCGGATAGCCCCCCCCTTTTCCCTCCCTCCAACACCACCTAAACCCCAAAAAGGACCCATTTCAACGGCCTGCAAGAAAGTGGCAAGGCAGAAAAGAGGAGTCCGGAAGCCCTTCGTGCCGTGCCTTTGGAGGGCTGCCAGTCTGCGAACTCCGCCTCGATGGCCTGTGATAGAGGTTGATGTTGAAAATCTCGCGGGCTGGTGCAGGGGGAGACCAAAAGGACAACCACCGTTTTTTTTTGGGGGGGTCCGTGTTTTGACACAAGCTGTTTGGAAACAAGTCCGTCTAAAGGGCAGAGTGATTGCAGCATATGGGCGCGCCGTTTGCAATTTGCTTGGCGTTGTTTTGCGCGGAAGTGAAAGGGACCCTTGTCTGGTGGGTATGTCAACTCAGCCCCTACAGGCGGCATGGATATGTGTCGAACTATGGGGACTTCTTGAAATTTTATGGTGGTGTTTCCCTTTAAATCCACCTGGAGCGGGTAACTACCAAAACAAATAAACAAACAACCAAACAAACAAAAAAGACGGACTGGCAGAACGACAAATGCGCACACACACAGAGACAAACACACAGACACAGACTCAGACACAAACGCAAACACCCGCGCACACACACACACGCACACGCACACACGCACACACGCACACACGCACACACGCACACACGCGCACACGCGCACACACGCGCACACACGCGCACACACGCGCACACACGCGCACACACGCGCACACACGCGCACACACGCGCACACACGCGCACACACGCGCACACACGCGCACACACGCGCACACACGCGCACACACGCACACACACGGACACACACACGCACACACACACGCACGCACACGCACACGCACACGCACGCACACGCACACGCACACGCACACGCACACGCACACGCACACGCACACGCACACGCACACGCACACGCGCACACGCACGCCACACACGCACGCACGCACAGCGCGCCGCGCACCGCACACACCACACCACCACCACCACCACCCCACACCACCCACCCCACCCACCCACCCATCCACCCACCCCACCCCCACCACCCAACCACCCACCCACCCACCCACCCACCACCCACCACCACACCACCCACCACACCCCACACCACCCACCACCACACCCACCACCACCACACCACACCACCACCACCCACCACCCACCACCCACACACCACACACACCACGCGCCGCACGCACGCACGCACACACGCACGCACGCACGCAGGCACGCACGCACGCACGCACGCACGCACGCACGCACGCACGCACGCACGCACGCACGCACGCACGCACGCACGCACGCACGCACGCACGCACGCACGCACGCACGCACGCACGCACGCATCGCACGCACGCACGCACGCACGCACGCACGCACGCACGCACGCACGCACGCACGCACGCACGCACGCACGCACGCACGCACGCACGCACGCACGCACGCACGCACGCACGCACGCACGCACGCACGCACGCACGCACCCACACACACACACACACGCAAAAACGAGTGAGCAAATGAGGGAACAAACAAACAAACAAAAAATACATAAACAAACAAACAAACGAACCCCAACAACCAAACAAAACAAGCAAACAAACAAACAAACAAACAAACAAGCAAACACAAGCAAGCAGACACAAATAACCAACCAACCAACCAGCCAACCAACCAAACAAACAGAAAGCAAACAAAACCAACAACCAAACCAACCCACACCAACCACATCAAGCCAGACAAATAACCAAGGCAAAGAAACCAAACCAAACAGAAACCAGCTCATGTTACAACCGAGCAAAACGAACAACACGACCAAATAACAAAGCAGCTAAGCCACCAAGCAACCAACGAACCAACCAAATAATCAAACAAGCAACAACGAAAGAAACAACAACCACAGAACAAAATAAAGAAGGAAAGCAAGAAAGAAGGAAAGAAAGAAAGAAAGAAAGAAAGAAAGGAAAAGAAAGAAAAAAGAAAGAAAGAAAGAAAAATAAAGACAGAAAGAAGGAAAGAAGGAAAGAAAGAAAGAAAGAAAGAAAGAAAGAAAGAAAGAAAGAAAGAAAGAAAGACAGAAAGAAAGAAAGAAAGAAAGAAAGACAGACAGAAAGAAAGAAAGAAAGAAAGAAATAAACACAAAAAGGAAAAAAGAAAAGAAAGAAAGAAACACAAACATGAAAACAAGAAAAGAAAGAAAGACAGAAAGAAAGAAAGAAAGAAAGAAAGACAGAAAGAAAGAAAGAAAGAAACACAAAAAGGAAAAAAAAGAAAAGAAAGAAAGAAAGAAGGAAACAAATAAAGAAAGAAACACAAAAAGGAAAAAAAGAAAAGAAAGAAACAAAGAAATAAAGAAACAACTACAAGAACATACATAGAGAAAGAAATAACGAAAAGAACGAAGAAAGAAAATAAATAAAAACAAAAAACATAAAGAAACAAATAAATAAATAAATAAATAAATAAATAAATAAAGACAGAAAGAAAATAACAAAAGAACAAAAAACCGACATAAAGAAAGAAATTAATAAATATAAACCAAGAAAGAAATAAAGCAAGACGGCACGCAAACAAGTCGGCAAGCAAACACACGCACAAGCAAACACACACTCACACACACACACTCACACACACACACACACACTCAGTCATAGGCCCCACGGCGCCGCCAACTGCCAGCTTTCTGCCGCCGAGGGGCGAACATGTCCGGCTGGTGGCGGCGCGGGGTTAAGGCGAACTCGTCCGGCTCGTCGGAGTCCTCGAAACACCCCGGGCCTGGCACGGCACATTGGATGTTCTCGGCAGGTTGTAAGGGTTATAACTGGCAACCCGTGCAAAAGGGACTTACCCCAGTTACCCCAGTTGTAGCCATGGCTGCAACTTACTGAGTTGGTTGAACACCCAAGAATGGGAACAACATTGAAGCGTGTAGCCTAGTGGACCGTGAAGGGGAGGTTAGAGCAAAGGAAGCCCGCACCCGTTCACCCACTCATAGAACCTGAAAGAGGGTGGGCCGCTGGAAGACCAGCTTCTAGAAGACACCCTCTTTAGGGGCCATGTTTGTTTTGAGGGAAATGTATGCAGAATACTTGAACCCACAAACCAGAAATTGGGAATCCCCAAGAAAAGCACCTGTTGGTAGGGCCTTAAAATACGGATGGTAGTCTTTCAACCCCTCCTGCCCACTACTGTGGGAACGCGGGTTCAACCGTGCCTATTCATCTGCAGGGTTGATTGATCCGGGGACAACGCTGTTCGCCCAGTGGCTCTTGGGGAAAAAGCGACCCTTTCCGGGCTTGTGCATTTTCAAGTGGGCGGCAAGCTGCCGGGTCAATTGCAGCCATCAGGCAACTTCGGTGCCCGCCTTCTCGCCACCAGCGAGACAGCTCCCATTCCTCCTCCGACATGAGGCACTTTGGCCTATGTCGCGCTGCCATCCGCCCTTTTTGGTGCAGCCTTGCTGGCCCGGACCTATGACCAATACCCTTCTCATGACTCGGATGTTGCCGCAGGCGCCCGTTGCGCAATCTGTTCTTTGCTTTTCAGCCGCAATGCTGTGAGCAACGAACCCGCGTCGGGCACTCATACGACGACGTCTTCCGGCCCAGAAACCGACGTTCTTCCGGGGCCGGTGCCCACGCAGGCCCCCTGGCAGGTTCGCCTTCTCAAGTGTCAACCCTCCAAACATTGACAAAGCCCAGAGGTTCTCCGCACCTGAGACTGACCCCTCACCAAAATGAGGCGGATGGATGGCTCAAGCATGTGGCCTTGATGTACTTATCCTGTATATACCTATTTCGCACTGTAGGCCTAAGTCGCCTTTTGCACAACTTGTGTTTTCCGTCTGGGGAACACAAAGGGCCACTCTGAGAACAGCTACCGTCAACTATCAGAAGTGAGTCCCTTCAAGTGACATACACAAATCACCCTAAAAATGCGATAGAGAGGGGACCAGCAAGGCAACCTGGAAAGCCCTACAAATTTTAAACTGGGGTGCATGTGTTTGTGGCTCAGGGCCGTTTAAAAAGCGCAATCACAATGCATTTTAGGGGAGGTGCCTGTTTCGACACACCCCCATATGGGTCTAAGATGGTTTCCAACTACCCGCAACCAAACCGGGAAAACCGGGTACATACCCTTTACACTGAGTGGTTGGTCTAGCCATCTCGGACTGAGTCCGAGGCTAATGGCAAGACCTCGAGGATTGGGCCCTCGGGGCTCTGCCTCGCCAGGTGCAGGTCCCAGCCGTTGTGGCACATGGCCCTGACGCGCCACGGCGCGTCAATCGGAGTCAGCGAGCCCGGGGGTCTGAGGAGTGGTTCGGATGGGTGGCCAGGAGGTTACCCTCTGCAAGAAACAGGGGTTCAAATCCCCAAGCCTATCCAAAACAGCAATCAGGGCAAACTGATCTGGGGCATGAATAGATATTCCAATTTTGGGCCTTTGGGATCCGTTTCTAATTTATACCGGCATTGATGTTCTGTTTCAAAACGACGTGACTTGGCCTAAGTTGTTGGGTGTCAAGGAGAATATTTAAAGAAATCCGGCGCCTACCATACAAACAACAACAGTTTGCAAAGCCGGGGAAACCAGGACTCCCCCGCTACTTTGCGATGTCTGCAGAGAGTGACATGAATAGGGATTCGGTGAACGCTGGAGTCATGCTCTGGAACTTGCAGTCAATGCGAGAGTCATACCCATCGTTCTTGGACTTTTTCGTGAAAGTGATGATATCACCTGGCCAATGGGACCTGGCGAGCAAGGTGCCTTGAGAACCTTCTACAAGCGTGATCAGGGCCCTTCCTATTTGCCTTATGAGTTAAACTAGCTGTTTTGGTGCGCTTCCATGGTCCGAAGTGTGAACTTGACATTTTGCCCTATCTCAAAGATGGTCATATCAGCGTCCCCCTTTTCAAGTTTTTGCCGCTAAGATGTGGTCAAGATGGGGATTGCTCGAAGCTTTGCAATCTATACATGCAATATTTACCGCTTGAATTGTGGAGTATTTCGGACCCGATCATCTTACTTTGGAAATTTGCGCAGAACAAATGGATAGCATTTGGCTGACTCGAATTGTTGCTTGCGTCCCGTGATGCTTGTAGTTACCAGATGCATACTGTAGAGCCTCCGGCTCACTCCGCCGACATTGGCCTTTTCTCCTTTTTCCTCTCTCTTTTGTCTCCCTTCCCCCCTCATCTCTCTCCCTCTCTCTCTCTGTGTCTCTCTCTCTCTGTGTCTCTCTCTCTCTCTCTCTCTCTCTCCCTCTCTCTCTCTCTCTCTCCCCCTCTCCCCCTCCTCTCTCCCCCCCTCCTCTCTCTACCTCTCTATGTCCCTCCCTCTCTCTAATCAAACCCTTGTCATAATGTCCAAACCCATGATTCCAACACAGTAAGCCCTGAACAACCTCCAAGCCTGAAACGCCAATCCGTGCCTCCTCGACCCTAAACAACCCCAGGAACCCCAAAATCTGCCAGAACCATCCTCAATTGTGAAAACACAAACTCTCAAACCCTGCAGTGCATTGGGAAATGGGGTCTGAAATTCGCCACACGCTTCTAAGCTTCTAAGCCTCTAAGCCCCTTGAAGCACACAAGCCTCTAAGCCTCCAAGCCTCTAAGCTTGTAAGCCTTTGCAGTCCTTGCGCCTCTAGGCCTGCGCGCTCCTAAGCCTCTAAGCCTCTAAGCCTCCAAGCCTTCCAGCCTCCACGCCCCTAAGCCTCTAAGCCTCTAAGCCTCCAAGCCTTCCAGCCTCCACGCCCCTAAGCCTCTAAGCCTCCAAGCCTTCCAGCCTCCACGCCCCTAAGCCCCTAAGCCTCTAAGCCTCTAAGCCTCCAAACGCTTAGAGGCTTAGGCGCTTAGAGGCTTAGGCGCTCAGAGGCTTTGGCGCTTAGCGGCTTCGGCGCTCAGCGGCTTCGGCGCCTAGCAGCTTCGGCGCTTAGCGGCTTAGGCGCTTAGAGGCTTAGGCGCTTGGAGGCAAAGGCGCTAGAGGCTTAGGCGCTTAGAGGCTTAGGCGCTTAGCGCTTAGGCGCTTAGAGGTTTACGCGCTTAGAGGCTTAGGCGCTTAGAGGCTTAGGCGCTTAGAGGCTTAGGCGCTCAGAGGCTTTGGCGCTCAGAGGCTTTGGCGCTTAGCGGCTTCGGCGCTCAGCGGCTTCGGCGCCTAGCAGCTTCGGCGCTTTGCGACTTAGGCGCTTAGAGGCTTAGGCTTGGAGGCAAAGGCGCTACGGTCGGGCATTATGTTAAGAAATTTTATGAACTAAGAAATCCAGACCTCTGGAAAGCCGGGCATTTCTTAAATTAAGAAATCCAGACCCCCGCCGCCGAAAAATTGGATATGTTGCATATTGTCTACCTATGAAACTGCTGGTCGGAAACAGCCTGTGGAAATGGAATCTATAAGCCTTTGTCCATCCAGCCCCGTAAAAAAGAGCATCTGGGGCGGGACGTGGCGTAAGCGCACGCAACCCGCCCCAGACTTGTCCGCTTGCCAGCCGCCAACAGGTCCGGCCAGCCACCTGCGACAATTGGCCCAGACCTCTTTCTGCTCCCCAAACCCCTCGAATTCATTCGAATTCTCCATGATTAGGGACGGGTGGTCATTTTTAACAAGACTGGAATAAGGTTGTCTGGGACAATTATTCTCACCCAAGTGGACCGCAACAATTACCAAAACGAACCCCGATGAGAAAAACATATCTGTGACAGGTGGGCCAATACTGATGGGCTGGCCTTCAAAACCAGCCAGCTCGAAAGCGACAGAAATCGAAACTGCAATTGCACAAGAAGCCCCCCCCCGATTGCAAAAATTAATGGGGGGATGGTCTTTCTGGGCCGAAGTCGCTCAGACCTCTGAGTATACATATCCATGCCGGTTTCAAACCCGTTTCAAGGCCCTGTCAGACGCTCCGGGAAAGGGGCTTGAAAGTTCAGAATTGGGGCCAGAGAGCTCAAGCACCCTCCCCTCCAACTCACGCCTCGCCCATTGGCGGGATGCTGTGCGAAGTCAAACTTGGCAGGCTTCAATCCCGCTTCAGAGCCCCTCTCAGACACCCCTGGCAAAGGCCTTGGTAGTTATACGGATTCCCTGGATAACTATGAGACGTCACGGGTCAAAATAACAAAATCATGTTGCCCTTAGTGATCCGTTTGCTGGGCTGGGGCCGAAGTCTGAGGGACACATCCAGCTTTCGGGCGATCGAGCTTCACTCCCCCACCAACTGGCAATGTCTACAATTCTTCGTTGAGGCCTTTCTGGGCCGAAGTCGCCCAGACCTTTGAATATACATTTCCATGCCGGCTTCAAACCCGTTTCAGACCCTTGCCAAACGCCCCGGGCAAGGGGCTTGAGAGTTCAGAATAAGGGCTAGAGAGCTCAAGACACCTCCCCTCCAACTCACGCCTCGCCCACAAAGAGCGGCAGTTTCCAACCTCTGCAGGGAGCTTGCACCGGGCTTCACGGAGTCATTCAACGTTGGGAGCTTTCACCGGGCTTCACAGTGTCATTCAACGCTCTGACGCAATCTGCCACACCAAGACGTGCTTCGCGATTAGTTGCTCGCTGGAAACTGGCTGCAAGTGCGTGGCTGAACTCAATTCCCCCTAACACTTGCCGTGGCCCCTGATTTCTCAGAAGCTCATTCCACTGCCCAACAGGTTCCACACCGGCAAAGAGAAGAGCCCTCGTTCGATGAGTCTGAAACTGGCCTGAAACATGTCTGAAACATTCCCACCTAGGCCTCTGCCGGTCATGGCTCAGAACCCTTCTTTTTCGGAGCACTGCAACCTTCCTGAAACGGCCCAAGTGTGGATTTGGCAAGAGAAGCCTCAGATCAGCCTGTATTTGGGGCACCCCGCTGCCAATGTCGTCTGCCACGCTGTGGCCTGGGTGGGCGGGTGGGCAGCAGTTGCGCATCAGCTACAAGCACCTCTGGCAGTCGGGGGAAGCCCTCCGCATTTCTGTCCCCCTCTCACTCCTCTTAAAACCGTCCACGAGGTTTCAGACTGCTGCCAGTGCGTCCATATATGGGAACTGATGTTAATTTGGGCCCACCCTGAAAATGCTTGAAGGCCTTCAACTCCGGCTCAGACATCAAGACGCTCAATCCTTTTTTAACGCTGGCCTATGCTGTCCAGGGCCATCTTCAGCCCCTTTCAACTCTACAAAACTCCTGCCCAGCTTGCCCTTCCACAGGCATCGTCATCACAATCAGGCACTCCTGCTGGCGCAGATTTGCCAATGAGATTGCTCTCCTCTCGCCCAATGCCTTCGTGTACCTGACGCGTTTCTCGTCCACGTCCTCCAAGCCCGTAAGGGCAATCGCAGCAGACACCAAAGCGTATGGTGAAATCTGCGGCGCTTTTAGGCCCTTCTCCTGGTACCTGCCAAGTACTGACAGCGCCCGAGCAACGATCTCGTGACCAGCTGCTGCTCCAAACAAGCCGACAAGCACCTGCAACTGGCCCTCCGTGCGATGAGCCAGTGACTCGTACGACGACGAAGGTGAGGGCGCCGTCGCTGGGGCGGGCGACGGTGAAGGCGAAGGGGCCATTGCTGCGTCTGGCGCCTGCTCGGACGGTAACTCAGCAGGCCCTGCATCTTCAACAGGCTGTAGCCTAAATGCGATCTCGCGCAGGGCCAAGTGAACTAGCTGCCAGGCTGTCTTGTAAGCTACTCCCCTGACGACTCCTGGGGCTCCAAGCTCACTCCTCCTCCATGTCAAGAATATCTCCCGATCTGAGAGGGTCACGTCTTCCAGCGCGCGGCCGTCTTTCTTCTGCAGCAGGCGAGCATAGGCCCGGTCCAGCTGCGCTGGCTTCTTAGTCAGCACCCGCCACTTGCAGCTCTTTTGGCGCGCAACCATGGCAGGCGGCGGCGTGCCAAGAAGCTACTCGGGCTTGCGTCTAGCCGACAGCCTTGGGAAACACATGTATGTAGCTGGGCCGGCTCACGGCAACCTGGAGACTGAATGTCTTCATAGCCTGCTTGCAGCGGCCTTCTGTAATGAATGCTCTCTGTGGCTGCTACGCGCTACTTGATCGCAGTCTGACACACAAGCTCGAAGCCCCTTGCTGCGGTGCCCCGTCTACAAATGGCTGGCTCCTTGGACCAACAGCCCCATGAATACGAACCCGGGCTAGGGGCCAAATTGAAAGAGAAGCCAAGGCTTTGGAAGCTTTAAGACAACAGAAATGAGCAAAAGCATCCCCGAACTCATCTAAATGTATTCCTCTATAGGGCCCTCGGGCGATCACAAGCAGGCACAGCGAACGTCAAGCTCAGCAGGCCTGGCCAGGCCCAACCATCCCCTGGAACGTGTCTCCGAAAGATCTTCCAAACCCGTCAAAGATGAAACCTCCGCTGAAGGGATGGAATTGCCCGAACACCACGGATTTGGCAAGGTTCAAACAGAAACAAGTAAGTCTGAAACACCCAAAACACCCACTCTGAAACAAGTCTGAAACAGGTCTGAATCACAAGAGACCAGGTCTCTTAAACACAACAGGCCTATCCTGGATAATCCCCAACCCTTTTCCTCCCAGCTGTTTGTCCAAGAAACCTGGCTTGCCCTAGACTCAAGAATCCAGTGCCTGGGCGGAACCTCCCCAAAACTATCGAAAACTCAAGGTTCCGCCCGGTCATTGTCGGGCCACAGATGCAAGGCTGGCGAACAAGGGAACTGTCTGGAACAATCGTTAATGAGTCTGACCACCTGCTACGCATTCAGAAAAGTGTTTCAGGGTGCCCAAAACAAATATCGCCACAGTGCAAACTGTCAAGAAAACTTGGGTTACTGATCGTTAGAACACTCAAATTGGATGCTGGCCAACAAACCTGCACCATGAGTGCTGGGTTGTCCAATCAAGTGGGGCAGTTCAAGTGATATAAACTTCCCAAAGATCCCTGTTTTGGAGGTTGGAGGGTCGAGCCTTCACACTTAAAACCCAACAGCAAGCTCTGCCTGATGATTTTCCCAAGCAACTCACAGAAAAGCCGGCCACCGCAGTTTCCATTTTCAACTGACTCCTTCTCCTGCTGCTGCATAGCCTTTCCATGCAGCCAAGCTTTGCGGCAAATCTTGCCCAGTTCGCAGCAATGAAACTGTGTCCGTATCAGCGTCCACTCCTCGGTGGCAAGCAATTGCTCTGCCGCAGTAGACAGAGCTGGCCACTCGCTCCAGCGAAGAACCACGGCCTTCAAAGCCTTTTTCAGCTGCTTCTGACCTGCGAGAAGAAGTTGGTGACACTGGTCCAGCCTGGCCTGCGTCGGCCGCCCTCCAGGGCCCAGAGGCGGTGAAACCCGCTCAGCTGCATTAATAGGCTGAGGGAGCCTGGTCCAGCCAAGACCAGCTTGTCTGAAGTCAGGCCGGCAAGGCCCAACAGACACTGGATGTTTTTGGCTTGCAGGGGGCCAAAAGTCGCCGCCAGCGTCAACGCCTGCGATCGTCCATCGTTTCGGCCTTGCGTGCCCAGCTCCGCCGACACAGCTCGGCAATGCCTCACAGTCCGCCGCATGAACTCCAAGGCATCAGCGGGTGATTTACGAAGAAGCGTGTTCCTCTCGGCCCTGTGAAACGCATCTGTGAGCAGAGAAGCACAGTGCGCAGTCTCCACCAGCACCTCATCCAAACGTTGCCAGAAGGCGCGTGGCTGCAACTGCTCCTCGCCGACCTGCTCGGCCAGTGCTTGAGTAAAGGTTAAGCTGCTGAATCGGCCAAGCACCACGGCCGCATTTCGCCTCGCCGCATGCTTCACTGGGAGCTGGCCCAAAATTCGGGCAGCCAGGAGGCTGGCTCTATCTGTAGAAAACCAGTTCAGCTTCCAAGAAAGCACATCTGCAAGCGACACCGTCTTCACCACTGGCACATAGCTGCGCCCTGTGCGGATGGGGTCCCACTGCACGGGCCTCGCTTCTTCAAGCAGGGACTCAGGAGCGCCATGAGCTCGCAGAAGCTGAGCGTACCCCCTGTCACGACGAGCCTTGTCCCACTCCTCCTGCGTTTTCGTGCTCTTTTGAAAGTGCACATCATGTAGCCCGCGAAGCAGCAAGGCTTCTGCAAATACTTCTGGTACAGCATGTAAGCGCACTTGCTCGTAGTCACATGGCTTTCTGCGGAGCGCCTTCAAACGCTGAAGCATGGCCCCTAGAAGTGGACAAGCTGAGTCGTGGCTCTTACTGCTTTGAGATGCGTCACAGGTATTGCTGCTTTGCGGACTAATTGGTGTCCTCAGGGCTTTGGTCCGTGTGCTGCAATGAGGTGGTAACCAGACACCTTGCGGGGGCTGGGCAGCACCTCCGCGCTCAGAGGGTTTCAGGGGGGTCCCCACCACACTACTTGCAAATGAACCTCCGCCGAAGGCCAACCACCCCTGCTGATCTCTGCGCAGATGTTGGGCGCCCGAGCAGCGACGTCAGACGCAGAATGGATGCCCCGACCTGAGGCGCCGTTCAGCTATTCCCTGAACACAGACATCTGGGGCTGGGCGAAATCTGCTGAAATCCATCAAAAACTCAAGGTTCCGCCCGGTGAGCCATTGCGGCCAGCATGATCATATTACGCTTGTCTCAACTAGACCCCGACTAACCAGAGAACAGAGTCATTGACTTCGTGTCGCGCAAAAACACGAGAATTCAAGATACATACCCGAGATAACCTGCCAGCAATCATACGCAACTGGAAGACCGAGCCACTTGCTGCATCTACCCAAGCATTACTTTCCCAAGTAGTTTCAGGCTGCCAAACACACGTAGTCCCCTATCTGTCCCGTGCCCTTGAGGGATCCGCGAAAAATCCGCATTGTTTCAGGGCAGAGGGCTTTTGTTCCACACCGTAAATAAATGAGTTTGAGAAACACCTGGGAAACTAGTCTGAAACATGCCTGAACCACACACACACACCAGGCCTCTAGGCCTGCTGAAAGAAAACATCCGAATGCTAGCTGAAAAGAAGTCCGCGCTGCTTGTCTGAAATTACCCCGGCAGTGAGCGAAGGTCCGTTTTGGGCTGCATCCCGCCAACTTGGTACATAAAACATCTGGCAACTGATCCGTGGCCCCATCGGTATAGCAAAAAGGGAGGGAACATCTGGCAACTCATCCGTGGCCCCATCGGTATGGTAAAAAGGGGTGGGAACATCTGGCAACTGATCCGTTGCCCCGTCGATATGGTAAACAAGGAGTGGGAACATCTGGTAACTGATCCGTGGCCCCATTGAAATGGCAAAAAGGGGGGAAGGCTTGCAAAACCACCCGCGATGAGTCTTCAGGCAGGGTTACCAACCAAAGAAAATGGAGTCTCAAGCTCCCAGAAGAAAGGTTGCACATCGCCGCTCCAGAACTGATGGCTGCGCAATTGCTTTTTTTGCCGGCTACCGCTCGCTGCATTGCAGTAAGCGCAATCAGGAGCGCCCCCATCTATGATTGCTGTCACAATGCCACCCACCCCAGCCAGCAGAGGCAGATGTCTCATCTGCCCCGCAGGACAAACATCTCGAATGTTTCTGAGACGAACCCACTCTTCAGAACCTGTTGGAGGGCCCCAGCAAGTCTAAGCCCAAAACGGTTTATGGGGCCTCTGAAACAAGTCTGACAAGGGTCTGATCTAGGCCTTGAGTGAGTTGGTGCTGTTGGGTCCCCCCGAGCCCTCATGGCAGGCTTTCGGATCCCCGGTCCCAGAGCCAGATGCCTCCCTCGGTCATCACTCACGCTCCTTGTTTTGGCTTCAACATCTGAGCAGTGTCCAGACCTAGATGTCTTCTTTGGATGGCAGCTCCACTTTCAGCTCGCTGCAGCAGTGCCTGAGCTCATCCCAGGGCACTGTCTTGCCAGCAAGAGCCTTTGGATGATCGAGCTTCACTCCATGCTTCGCATGAGCGGCAAGCATCCGAACGCCTGCCTGCAGCTTGTGTCTCTTTGCTGCGTGCTTGAGGAGCATGTGAATGTCAAACCGGGTCAGGGCCGCTCCAACACCTGGCCAAGCCGTGCTGCCTGAGCCAGCTGCAGGCTGGGGCTCAGTTGATGAACCAGCCGGGGGACCAGGCTGCGCGCTCTCAGGTCCATCTGGCTCGGGAGAAGCGTCACCTTGCCGGATCCCCAAGATTAAGAACACAGATCAAATTACGTGGCGGATTTGCCTGTGCAGAAACTGCCATGTAACCCTGTCAAGCTGCCCATTGGCTGCCACTCCTACCTACTTTGTCATGAGCCAGGCCTGCTTCGTGCGCCGCTGCGTGCGCCACTGCGTGCGCAACTGCTTGGCTTGCGCAGCTGTCAGCGCTGTCGCTGGAGGAAGTGCTGGATGTGGATGAGGATGAGTCTGAGTCTGACCCGGATGCGTCTTCTTCGAAGGGCGCAGGCGCTTGCCAGCTCTTTTGGATGCTCTCCTCGAGGCCTGGTGCAAGCATGCCGTGTTTTAGACATGGCCAAGCAATTCAGGCTAGATCCCGTCAGCTTCTTGTTGCAAGCTGCAGAGAGTCACTGCTGACACAGTCAAAGCTTCAAAGTGACCGTACATGCGACCCTGCTAACCCACCAGCAACACGGCTTAGTTTCGAGACATTGAGTTCTTTTTCTATTCAAATTTGGCACCTCCCTGCCTTCCCAGCACTGGTATGGCTGAACAGCAAAGACTGGATTGCTCTCCACAGTGACGCGGTCATCCCCAACGCCGTCCAGTCTGATCAATAGCCCGCTGCATTGGCAGCAGTTTGCGTGAGCTGCAGCCTTTTCATGGCAATAATGTCTCCACAGATCGCCCACCCAATGCGTGCACCAAATCCGCCGGTCCTTGGCAGACAGGTGCTGGAAGGACTTGAAGTCCTCCAAAGATCTGTGAAGCTGCATCTGGTGGAACAGGTCCTTGTGGGTCTTGCCAATATGCCGGTCGATGGCCTGCCAACAATGCGTCCCGTTGGGCTCCCCATGCAAGACCGTAGTGCCGATTTTGGCCATCTCCTCCCGCCATGCGTGGGTGCAGTGTGCGGCGACATTGTCGCAAGTCAGCAGTACCGCTTTGCCCGCGTGGTTGGCTCAAACATGCTCCTTCCAGCACTGCGTCCAAAACTGGTTTGCATCTTCATTGAGATAGCCCTTTGGCGTGAAGAAGACTTTCACATCCTTGTCGTAAGAGGCCCGCTCAAGCTGTGAAATGTTGCCGGCTCCGAAGAAATAAAGCACCGGGGGCGGCTGCGCCTGCTTCAAATCTCCCGCGTAGCACATGTCCCATGTGAAAAACCTCTTCTCCCATCCGGCCTTGCCGGTCACAACTTGAACGCAGCCGGTGGTCCGCTCCTCAGGGCTGGCCCACGTGCGCCCTGCCGCAGTGTAGTCAAAACTGAACCCGACTTGGTCTCTGTTGAACCGCTCCCCAGGCGAAAAGAACCCCCATGCGTCTAACCAGGTGTTGTCACCGCAGCTAGGCTGCTTCTGAGCCATGTGCCGCAGCTTGTCCAGCCAGCGCTGCATGAGGGCACTGTCCTGTGCGGGCGTTGAGCCTCTCTTCTTCGTCGGCTTTCGCGGCTTCCAGCCACGGACCTGCAGCCAGGACTTAACCCAGGTCATCTTGGGCCTCCACACTTCACCGCCCCTCCTGGCAGCCAAAATGTCTTCCAGCCCCAATACAACCCTAGCATGTTCAGCGGGGCCAGTGGACCAAACATAGTTGCAAGAGAGCAACAAACATAATTGAATTAGTTGGACCATGTGCTAGCCATGCATGACTGGATTCCCTTCAGCCAAGACAAGGCTGCTCAACCACAATTTCCCGCGCCTGTTCCGCGGCCACTGCAGGTTCCTTCCTTCTCTTGTCTTGTCCACCTTGTCGTATATGCTCTCAGCCATGGCGAGAACAGTGACGGAATTCGCTGGGCGGCCAGCTTTGCGATGCTTTTTCAGAGCTCTGCAAAGGTGCTGGTCAAATTCCTGCACCAAGGGGTTCTGCCTGAACCAGCCCCTGCGGGTTCGAGCCAACTTGGTCGCAGTTCCCTTGGCAGCCTGCTCGACCAGCTTGTCGTAGTTGCGAGACCACCCGTACACAGTGTTGTACGAATACTGTGTGCCAGTGGCATTTCCCTTCTTGTCTTTGGGTGGCGTGCCGCTCAGCTTGCAAGCCCGCCAGGTGTCGACTGCATCCACTTGCTGCTTGGCTGAAACGCGCTGTCTCCTCAGGGCAGGGCAATCAGCAGGGACTGCAACGAACTTGAACAAACAAGGCTCGCCAAATCGCTCCCACTAAGTCCTGTTTGCGCCACGCGTCTGCTTGATGGCGCCCGTCTTGGTGCGCTTCTTCGGTGTCTCCAGCGGCTCATCCTCCTCCGCCGCCTCCTCTTCAAGAAGCTCAGGCAGATTGGCTTCTTCAGCATGCTCGAAGGAAATCAAGTGTTCGAACTGCTCGGGCAAGTCTTGCTCTTGCACTTCTTCTGCAAAGAAGCTCTGGATCAGCGCGCCGGGGCGCTGTGGCAGCGCGCGCGCAGGCTCCTTGCGAACCCCGTGCTTCCACCAGGCATGGCTGATCAAGGCCTGCTCTGACTTGAAACCACCTCTGCAAAGATCGCACTGCCAGGGCTGCGCGCACGCAGATCGGCCACCGAAGAGCGTGGTCTGGATCATCTGAAACTTGAGCTGGCAGCACACCGCAACACTGCCATGCGAAAGAGGAATGCCTTTAGCTCTCTGGGATCCCTCAGCCAAAAAACTGCATGTAGGCCACACAGCTTCTCTGTCCCAGACACACACGCATACAGAAATACACTGTGGCCAACCACTATGGCAGAAGCACAACAATTGGCCGGATGACCACCCTCCCCCACGCCCCCCAATGAACTGATTTCAGACTGGTTTCAGACTGGGCTCAGACCTCGTTTTTGGCTACTATAAGTGGTTCCCTCTAAATCTGCAATACGAAGCTAAGACCCCCACAAAATTTACCTCCCAGAGTCTCAGAAAACCTCACATTTCTTCATTCCACCGCAGGGTTTGGAAATTTGCGAGACTCTCGACAGTGAAAAGGGATTTCTTATCACACAGCATGACCGTAAGCGCTCAGGAACTATCTGGAAAGAGCGGAGGGGTTTGAGGTGTCCAACGGGCCCAGATTCGAAACCTCGTGGCTGCGACGAGCGCGTCCCGTCTGCCCGGCCTGCGTGGCCGTGAAGAGCTTGTGCCGCAGCCGCAGCAGCCCGGCGCAGGCACTTCACGGGCGCCCGTTTCTTAAATCTAGACCCTGAACAAAATATAGATTTCTTACCGAGGACCCTCCGTAAGAAATTCCCGAGCCCCTGCCTAAGAATACAACATTTCTTAACATAACGCTCAGCCGTAGGCTTACACGGGTATGAATTGCTACTGGGGACCCGTTGGTGGACATCATCTTACATGAGGATGTTTGTCCGCCAGTTACTTAGCTTGGTTGACGTTGGAAGGGGAGCATTTTTTAAAGCAGTTCAGTGGATTTGGATTTCAACCACCAAATCTCACAATACGCAAACATGCAAAATGTTTCCCAACAACAATCATGTGAGGATCGTTGTCCGCCAGCCACATAGGAGATGGTTCCCTAGTCGAATTCACAGCCAATAAAGGCCCCCCCGCCCCTGATGCGCCTGGACTTCAGATTGAAGCGTCGCCAGCAGCTCAATAGCGCGCCTCCACTGCCCGGCCTCACGTGGAAACACAAACAAACAAACCAACAAACAAACAAACAAACAGACAAACCAACAAACAACCAACAAACAAACAAACAACCAACCAACCAACCAAGCAACCAACCAACCAACCGACCGACCGACCGACCGACCGACCGACCGACCGACCGACCAACAAAACAACCAACCCACCCACCCACCCACCCACCCACCCACCCACCCACCCACCCACCAACCAACCAACCAACCAACCAACCAACCCATCAAGCAACCAACCAACCAACCGGCCCATCAAGCAACCAACCAACCAACCAACCAGCCCATCAAGCAACCAAGCAATCAGCCCATGAGGCAAACAAGCAAGCAAGCAAGCAAGCAAGCAAGCAAGCAAGCAAGCAAGCAAAGCAAGCAAGCAAGCAAGCAAGCAAGAATTCAAGCAAGCAAGCAAGCAAGCAAGCAAGCAAGCAAGCAAGCAAGCAAGCAAGCAAGCAAGCAAGCAAGCAAGCAAGCAAGCAAGCAAGCAAGCAAGCAAGCAAGCAAGCAAGCAAGCAAGCAAGCAAGCAAGCAAGCAAGCAAGCAAGCAAGCAAGCAAGGAAGCAAACCAAACCGACAAACAAAATCCCACCGACAACCACAGAAATCAAACAACTTCAAACACAGCCACGGACGTTTCATAACCCAGGGCGCAACTCTGAGCAAAGCTCGTACTCTGTAACTAATCACTGTTGGTTTGGAGGAAGGGTGGAAGGGGTTTGCTGCGTTCTTCGTGATGCTCACTTGGAACTTCAATGTGTTTTGCCATGCTTTTTTGGGAAGCCGTAAGTATAAATAATATGAGCAAAACAAATTCATAAGTATCCCAGGGGGAGAATTCCCTTCCTCAGTGAATTGGATTCAAAGAAGGCGCCATCTCGTTTTGAAGCGCTTTGTGATTTCTACGCTTCGCCAATCGCACCCTTGTAGTACAACTGCAGTACGCCAAGCACACTTTGGCAGCTCCTCAAAAGGCACAGCTCAAAGTCGGATATCACAACTCACAGGCTCGTTTTGGGCTCGTTCTCCACTCGCTTTGATTTGTTGCTTTTTGCGCCAAGCCAGCTGCCCGCACAACAAGCAAATGCGTCATCACAGTGTTCTGGTTTCATCTCGCCTTTGCGGACCAGAACCATCTCGTTTCACAGTGAGTTGTCAAGTGCTTAGGGTATTCTGACCGCAATACAAATCTCACTTTCCAAGTGGATGGGCCACAAAAAGTCCAAACTTTGTATTTACCACCAACATGGTCTTCCCAAAAAGCATAAAGTGCAGGAACCGAGGAATACAAGCTCAACAAGCGGATTCGGACCTGACTGCTCGTGGAATCTTCACTCATGGGCCTCTTGGGCCGCGGTGATGGCCGCGTTCCGCGGCACCAGTGCGCCGTTCTCGGCCAGGCATAAGGCCAGGCGCCACATGGTGGCTGCTCCACAGGAGGTGACCTCAGTCCATAGGAAATCAACTGAGTTCCCCTGAAAGGGACCACAAGGGATGGTTCCTGCAAGCGGAATTCCTCCTTCCTGGTATTGGACTCACTAAGTGGATTGGCACAAGCTTGGCTTCGAGCCAGGTTGCGACTTGCCCCCAGAAAGAATCAAACGCCCTTGAAACGGGACCTGACTAGATGAACATTGTGCCCTCCGAAACGGGTTGTTCCCGTTTCTCGCACTTGATTGTAACTCCAAAAAGTTGAGAAGGACATGCACCACTGGAGGTCTGACGAGGCACGAGTTGCAGCCCTGTTCGTGGGAAAAATATACATTAACTTGCGGCATTTGAAGGAAGCAGCTATGAGTTTAAACTGTGAACCGCCTCAAAAGTGGTTGGACATGAATTCCAAATGATGTCTGCAAACACCTTAACTTGTGCGGCTTCAATTGAAACCCACTTGTTTTTGCCCCCCCCGCCCCCAACAAAAAAAAGTCCAATCCCACCTCTTGTCCAAAAAAAGAACAAAAAAACAGGCTCCACAGGTCCCACCAAATACACTCCCTCAGAACCTGGAAGCTCCCAAAAGGCCGATCCTGTACATGGAACCCAGTGGTTTTCCCCTTCTGGTGGCAAGACCATTTGGAAGGTTTTAGCCTTTTGGGTTGTTTTTCCCTCTTCCAAGGAAGTCCTGGGAGCTTCCACGTTCGTCTGGGGGAGCCGTCAACGCCAGCTCTCGCAATCCGCTCGGCTCCCCACGATCGCAGGCTGGAGGCCCAGCTTGGACGGCAACATCCTCAGCTCGGCTGCGTCCAAAATCGAAAGAAAAAACAACTGGCCACGCAAATTGCAGAACCACTTCTTGGTTGACGTTGGAAGGGGGAGCAACAAACATATACGTTTTAGCAGTTAAGTGGATTTGGATTTCAACCACCAAATCACAACAAGCAAACATGTAAAGTGTGTCCCAACAACAACCACGACTTAAGGTTATATATGGGTGTGTCCAAAAATAGACACATCACCACAAATGGTTCTCAGACGTCTTCTTGTGTGGCCACACAAATTGCAGAAACACACAAGGTTGACCCCATTTTTATCAACCCCAGTTTATTAATGGGGGGGCGGCCCAATTTCCCACTATTAATGAAATGGGGTTGACTGATATGGGGTCAGCATTATAGGTGTGTTCAACAATAGGGACGGGCCCCCTTTTTGGAGGGGCACTTAAAGAAACAAACCCAACCGGAACAGCCGTGTTTTTTGGGGCCCGCGATTGATTTTTTGGACCCATCTAAGACGGTTTCCACAACCGAAACCACCGGAACCCATGGGAAAACGAGTATCAAACACTCCTTTGGTTTCCACAAAAGACATGGAACAGGGAGTATGTCCACTGCTGTTTGTGGAAATTTAGCGAGTCCCCCATGTCCCAGCCTGACATAGACTACGAACCTAAATGAGCTTGTCTCCAAATGGAGCCCCAGGAATGGACGATTCCCCCTGCTTTTTCTTCAAAACACACAACAAACAAGCTTCCAAACAAGGCACACACACATATATGTGAATAAAGTACAATTTGTGGGCAAAACACAGGCATTCTTGCTTGCATCAAAATAACAGTCATATCTCCGACTCCGTTTGCTGAGTGACTGAGTGTGTCATGACCTGTCCATTCAGGCTGGCGATTGGTAGGGAGATGACTTGACTTGTCACCACATTTGGATTCATGTTGTTCCCAAACAATTGGGTGGGGTTTGCACAGGGGGCCTCTCTTGCGTGGCGTTTGTGGCCAACTGACCCGCTAAGGACAACACCTGACCTCCAGACACGGGAAGCAAACGAGACACCATGTTTGTTGCATTCAACCCGCAACCTGCCCAAACAAATGGACCAACAGGGCGCGTGCCCGGAGGTTGGCAATTAGACTGAAATCCTCAAATCACAACCCTTGAGCAAGGTTCACAACCCCTCCAAAAGGTCACGTCACCCCCCCAAAACAAATCAGAACCCGTCCACAGATCGCCCCAAATGTTCACTTAGAAGGGAAAAAACAAACTTATTCTTAAGCAAATGAGAAGCTTTCAACGTCAGAAAGCGGCCGCCAGGTGTCCAAAGTGCCTGCGACCAGTGTGCGCCATTCCACTCGGCGCCATCGGCGTCCAGCTCCAACTCGCGTGCGATTTGGGCTCCCTCCCCAAATGAGACTCGGCATGGACCCACTTAGGTCGGTTATAACCACAAGCAGGGGAACTGTGGTTGGTTCCCGTACAACCATGGTTATAACCTACTTGCTTCGTAGGTTGTAAGTTATAACAATTATAAGTAGGGTAACTGAGGTTGGTTCGGCGAACCTCTCACCCGCCCAAAGGACCTAGAAATAGAAGGTGAATCTGTTGGGGCAAGACGGATCATGGACCAAATCAGGGAAATGGATGTTCAACCCACTTTGCAGGTTATGACCATAAGTAGGGTAACTGCGGTTGGTTCTCGTATAACCATGGTGATAACCTGCTTGCTTGGGTTGAACATCAAAGCATGTTTGTTTCGGGGTTTCCTTGAACAGTAGAGGCTTGCGCGTCTTCTCTGGGCTGTCACAACTAAACACTAAAAAGACCAAAAAAGCTAAGGGACCGGATGGCTGGTCGAGCCACCAAGTGCTGCTGTTGCGTCCGCTTCGTTTTCCCCTTGCCTGGTGCTGCCGTGATGTGATCAGCAGATGCTGCGCCACCGCCCAGGGCGCCGAACGCGCCGGAGCTAGGGTAAGGCTCAGCGCGTGGCGCCACCTACGAGTCGGGTCCGGTTTGATAGAGACCATAGGAGTCAGAGTCCAAATAACTTCTCTGGAGTCTATTCATTCCGACTTTGGGATTTCCCCTATCGTTTGTTTAACTGTTTTATCCTCAAGCTTCGGGGTATCGTTTTTCTGGACGTCCCGCATCATGCTTTGAGAACAAACAACAAAAACAACATGTGCATGGAGGCTTTTGTGGATCCACCCTTGTAGGATTTCAAAGGGGTACTAAAAAGAGGACCAACAGGGAAAGGTGAAATGCAGACCAATGAGCATTCAAACCGCACGCAGATGGGTATGTGTCCAAAAAAGGGGACTTTGAACATTGGGGGTTTTCTTTTTGGCCTGCAACCCCCAAAAAGGCCCGTCTTGATCAGACGGTGCAACCAATTGGGGGATCCCTGCAGTGTAATCCTTGCGCAAGAGACACCACTATGCACCAGGATTCAGGACGGGTTGGGGGCGAGCCCGGCACTTCTTGACCTTTCAGGATTCGGCGCTTGGCAAAAATCAGGGGAGTGGTGCCATCTACTTTCACCCCGCATGGCCTGAGCTGTTTCCCAAAGTGAAAGATCCACTTTCAAATAGGAACTATATCAATCAGCCAAGGGTTTATCAATGCTGGGTTCCCATTGCCCCATTGACTTGAACGGCACATCTCCCCTGTCTGGGAAACCATGGGTATTGCATAAAAAGAGGCACCTTACTGGATGTCGAACCCCTTCCCCATTCATGAATCTAGGTTGGACTCTTGCGGGCAGGGAATGAGGGGCTGAAACATCCCAAAATGGCTTCCTTTTCAGGGAATCCCCAGCTTCCTTCCCGAAACTCGGGAAGTTTGCGACTGAGAACCAGCTCACCGGCCTCTCGGCGCGCGCGACCGCAGCCGCCACGCGCGAGACCGCAGCTGTTGGCGCACTGCTCGGCAGCAAAGCCAGTGCAAGGGTCCAGTCCTGACAGGACTTGGATGACGTTGGAAGGGGAGCAAAAACTTAAATGTTAGCAGTTGAGCGGGCATTTCCCACTAAACCGCCATAAGCAAAAATGTAAAGTGTTTCCCATCAACAACCATGGCACCGCCACTAAGCGATGTGAGACTGCTTGGACGGGCTAGTAGCTTGGCCAAAAGCATCCGACGACCTAAGTGAACATGTGGCTGGGAAAACGAAGGACACCAAAAGAAGAAACGGCAAAAAGGTCGGGACAGTCTGGCAAAGTAGAGTGATCATTTCAGACCGCTTGGATGGTCCAGCTATTCATTAAGTACAGGTTCTAGCCATGGTTACGTCAGGGGCTGGATTCCGTTATAACCACGTGTTTTCACTTCGTAGTAGGTAGGTTGCACGTCCCAGTGCCAAAAGGAGTACGTCTCTGAAACTCAACCTGGGCAATGCGCTCTACCTGAATCAAACATGAGATGCAAAAGCTGTCCACATCGAACAATAAGCACAAATTGCGGAGCAACGCATCGAACCAAATCCTGGGAAAACCATAGTTGTTTGGCACCCTGTAGCAGGAAGCGGATGGATCTTCAGAGGCCGGACACATGATCCTGACACAATGCAACTATACAGGGGTTGCTTTTCTCAAAATCACCCATCAGTCGGGCAAAAGATCCCCAAAAGAATGGGGAAGCCACGTATTGCTTTGTTGACCCGGGCCCTTTGGGCAATTGATGAGAACGTTTGGTAGCATCTCCTTGCTCCTGCACAAACGAGGATGGAAGAGCCATGAAGGATCTCCAGGTGAATCCCATGGCTTGAACATGAAAACCATGCGGGTCAGCTCACAAGGAAGACCTTTGCTTTCAGCCCTGAGATCCCCCGCTAACAGTTTAACTTTTAGTGGGTTCAATTCCGAAATCCTACCACTCAACAAAAGCCAAAAAGATCCAAACAGCTTTTTGTACCGGATGGCTGGGGGAGCCACCAAAATGTCGATTCCCTGTTTCGGCATAGCCCACTTCGACGCTTGTCCGTCCGCCCGACTGAACCTCCCGCGACCAACCAGCCGACCGACCGCGCCTCGACGCAAGCGGCGCAAAAGTGGGCGTCGGCCAGCCTCAGGGCACTGGGCCAGGGCGGCCTGGCGCAAGTCTTCGCTGGCTGCGAGGGCCATGGGTTTGCAGTTCGAAACGTTGGCCTGTGTCATGTTTTGCCCTTTGGGAAACCGGTTTCCGTGCAAAAACTCAAACGAACATTTGGCTCCTTGTCAGCCCTTTAAATCTGATCGGACTTGAGTTTCCCTTTTGTTTTGCCGACATACACGAAAAAGTGCACCGTTGAAATAACCCAACAAATCCGATTGAACGACAAACAGCACCCCGGCCAGACCTCCAGTAAATGGCAACAAATGAACGCCATGTGTTGGGGTTGACTTTGAAGGGGCGCTCCCAGTCCAAACCAAGAGTGCACAATAACTAGGTCCTCCAGTAGAGAGGATAGAATAAGGGTATCAACTTTTTTGTGTAGTTTATTTTTGTAGGGCAACCCTCCCCCAAAAAAGGGGTGAGACAAGGGCACTACTGGGGACCTAGTTAACCTCTCCTGCGTGGATTGGCCAAAGTCCAACCTTTGCCGCTTGCCACCAAAAATGGGCAAGCCAAAACGCAGTGATCGGGAGAACGGGGTGTCAGATCCTGGAATACAACAAGGGGATATCATGTACCCCGCTAATTTTGAACAAAACACATCCCCTGTGTTTCAAAAATCCCCCCACGGCAGGCCTGAAATATATATATATATATATATATATATATATATATACACACGAGAACATATGGCCAGTAGTGAAATCGATTTTTCTTTTGAATTCACAGGGGGGGAGTACAACAAGGGGAACATACCCAACAACTACAAAAACATCCCCTGTGTTTCAAAAATCCCCCCCACGACAGGCCTGAAATGCATATATATATATATATATATGTATATATATATATATATATATATACATACATATATATATATATATGAGAAGATATGGCCAGTAGTGAAATGGATTTGTCTTTTTGATTCACAGGGGGGGGAGTACAACTTACTCCTTTCAGCAACTGGAAGCCCCCCAAAGTTGACAGATCCCACAGATCTCCGCCTGGCGTGGAGCGCAGAACTCCTGCTCCAAGCGTCCGGCTCCAGCGCACTTTGCCCCATCCGCCGCAGCCTCGACGTCGAGAGGCGACTCAAAATTGGTGTGGCTCCAAAATAGATGGCTCAAAGGCCCAGTGGATTTTCACACGAAAAACAGGATCGGCATCCCATTTGTTTTGGGAGTTGACTTTAAAGGAATCGGAACTTTTCCCCAAAGGACAAAAAGGGTGGAATCCACTGGGGCGGAATCCACGGGCAACAAAGAGGGGGTCCAACCTGGGTTACCCTGATAAATGGAAAGGTAGACAAAAACTTGCGATTTGCCCCAGCTGTTCAATTTTGAGCCACACCCAAAGTAGGTCCTATGAAACAAAACGACCAGCGGCTTTGCCAAAGTTGAACCTCACAAAAGGGGTCGTTTTCTGGATTAAGTTGGAAAGCCATCTGCATGGCATGCAAAAACAGATTGGTCCATCAGTTTCACGCACAACAACTCTGAACAGCCCACGGGGTCAGTTTGAATTGTTTTCATCCATTGCTCTTTTCAGCAGCGAGCGAGCCGTTTTCCACCGGTTGTTTGATGGTTTTCTGAAACGATGCGGATCCCTGATAAAACCTTGCTCCAGCCTCCCCCCCCCCCCACGGGTTAAATCAAAAATACGTTATCACCGTATGTTTCATACTCAGCCAACCTTGAAGCACAACTTATGGGTATAAAACTTAAGTGGTAATTTATGACCACCAACAATTTCAGAGGGCTTTCCCCATGACATTGGCCACATTTCCTCAGACCCCAACGAAAGCCCCTTAGGTTCGTTTGGGTAACCTGGAACACCTGCGATCCTTCGGGGGGGGGGGGAACAATGACATTAGCCATATTTCCTGAGACCCCCACAAAAAGCCCTTTAGGTTTGATATGTCCGGAAAATGCATCCCGGCAACCTGAAAAACCCGGATCCCTCGGGAAGCAAAAACAACGCGAGACCTGCCCAAGAACTCGCCAACTTAGGCTTCTTTGTCCGGAAAATGCATCCCGGCAACCTGAAAAACGCAGATCCCTCGGGATACAAAAACAAACGCGAGACCTGCCCCACAACTCGCCCCCTTAGGTTTCTTTGTCCGAAAAATGCATCCCGGCAACCTGAAAAACCCGGAGCCTTCAGAACAAAACATTTTGACCTCTCTCCGAATCTTGGTTGACGTTGGAAGGGGGAGCAACAAATTAAACGTTAGCAGTGAAGTGGGCTTGGATTTCAACCACTAAATCCCACAATAAGCCAAACATGTAAAACTGTTTCCCAACCACAACCATGGGTTTCCCCTTTAGACACCACAACACAAACTCACTTTAAATGGGTCTGCGGTCAATAAGCAAAAATGAAAAAACCTGATCTTCGACCACAACCATGTGAGAGGTGGCCAAAACATTTGCCCAGAAATGACCGAAGGATGGCTCGCTTGCCCCTTGAACCACAGAACGATGCAACAACCACGGAATCGAGAAGCTCCGCCAGCGCTTGGCCCCACTCCGTGCAGCGGAGCGAGTTGAAGCTCACCTTCGTCGCCATCAAAAAAAAGCGCTGAAGCGCGTTGAGTTCGGTTCCGAACTCTGCGAGAGCCGTGTGGAAAAACTGTTTTTCCTCTTCTTGTTTTTTCTCCTCGGATTTTTTCCCGGTAGAAGCAGGTCAAACAATATGCAACTCCTGAAGTAAGGGTGTTTTCAAGTAAAGGGCCTGCAAAATGTTAAGCTCGTTGCCAGGTGGGCAGACCTCTCACAACATCTCGTTTTGAGCGGATGGGCAAACAGCCCAACCTTTTTGCCCACGAAACTTTTTGTCTCAAGTCTGAAGTCCAGTAACTGTCACGCAAACCGCATAGAAGTGATCCAAAAACCTGTGAAGAACTCAAGGCAGCAGGTGTCCCTTGCCTTTCTGTGGTGCTCTGAGCAAATGGTGGATTCGCCCTGTCTGGGTTTAGAGTGACAAAGACCAGCCATCTGCAAACGATTGAGACCTGAAACAACACTGGAACAAAAGAATCTGGTAATTACATCAGCTTCCCCAAAGGGCTGATATTCTTTGTCACAGGCGTTGCCCAAAACAAATGATCATAGAGCCAAATACAGTTTGGTTGTTTTGTTCACAACTGTTCAAGTGACAAATATAGGTTTTGTATGGCCACATACGGCCAACTAAGCCTTTCGGGGCAACAACGTGCCAAATACGCCTTTTGACCGGGAAAAAAAAGTGGCTCTTCGGGGCTGCAAGGCCCACAATATAATTTCCCGTGGTTTCCCGTTGGATTTCCCTTGAAACCACACAAAAGGGTGGCAACTCCGAAAGAAGATTCACACTCATCTAGTCGTGACCTGAGTCATTCCCCCTAAAGAATAACCAGCCAGCTCCCCGAGACGATTCATAATTACCTCTGAGGGTTGGTTGAGGGGTGGCCGCAAGTTATGATTCTCTGAGCTTTTTCAGAGCTGTGGCCAGCCGCCCTGAAAGAGTACTGGAGAAGTGACTGGAACTTTTGGGTGGATTAGGGTTTAAGGTAAGGTTTAGGTTTCTGGGTGGGCCTCTAGTGCTCCTCTACTGCTCCGGCGTGATCCGTTCCAGGGATATTACGCCATTTACCTCATCAAAATAGTTGGGCAACCTATGGCAAGGTCAAATATTGGGGCATGGCTGAAGGTTTGTTTTTTGTTTGTTCCCCTGTAGAATCCCACAAAGGGGATCCCTTTTGAGAACCCCAACCCCCATCCTAACAGGCACCCCACGTGCTCTCGGTTCTAGGGGTTGATTCCTTGTCCATTTTTCTTCAACCATCCTTCATTTCAAAGACTGGATGCGTTTCCCCTGGGTTTTTGATTTCCTGAAAAGATTCAGATCCCTGGAAAGAATGACCACCTCAAAACCTCAGATTCTAGTGGCTGTTTCCATTTACCGGGCTTCCATTTCGGCCACCTATTTTCGACCCACCGCCATAAAAACGCCTTTTGTCAAAAAAAAAGGCCACACTTTTCAACAGGAGCACGGCATAGGTTCCCCGAATTGGGGAAGGCCCGCGCGCCGGGTCGCCGCGTCCACTCGCAGCCGCCGCTGGAAGGCTTTGAGGAGCCGCGCCGCGCCGCGCCAGGGGCAGCGGCGCAGGAGGGCGTTCAGCAGCACCACATCCGGCTGAAGCCGGCGCTCCTGGCCTGAAAGTGCTCAAAGTGGCTGGTTGATACGGCGGTTCTGTGTTTTTGCTTTTCTCCTTTCACCGGATCCCTTGCTTGGTTGGTCTTTCCTGCAACTTGGAAAGTTGAGACAAGCGTGTGGTTGTGTTTGTTTGCTTTCTTTTTTTTCAGGGGAAGTCTTTTCAGTCAGCTTTCCTGCAAACAAGCGATACCCCCCAAAAAGACAAAAGACACACCTAGGTGTGTCCCATTGTGTCCCCATGCGACATGGGATTCTGGTGAGCCCCCATTTCGTAGGTATTTTGGTACGTGTGTCACATTTGGGCATGAATAAACCTGGGAGATTCTTTTGGGGTGCCGGCAAACAGCGAAGGAACCGGGACCTCACAACTCTCTCGCCAACGAGGGCATTTGCGGAAACTCTTGCCCAAACGCCCATCAACTTTTGGTTCTACCAACATGGTTACAAATGCTGATATGGGGTTTACTATAACCCCACGAAACCAGGTCGTAGAACCCTGCCTTTCCAAGTGGCCAATGGGGTGTTGGGTGCTGCTCATTTTGTCATGTGTCAAACTAAAGACCCCCGTTTCACTTCGGCAAACCACAAAAGGACCCGTCGCCATCTTTAGGGGCCTTCCGATGATTGAGAAACACCCGAAATGAGGGCGTGCGAAGGCCCGAATCAGCAATGCTTCGTTTCGGTCAAAAGGAAGTGGAACTATAACCGTTATGAAAAACCTCGAGGTAAGCCCTAAATCTTGGTTGACTTTGGAGGGGGAGCAACAATTTAAGTGCTAGCAGTGAAGTGGATTTGGATTTGGATTTTAGCACAACAAGCAAAAATGTACAATGTTTCCCAGCAACAACCATGAAATTGGCGGTTTCCCATTCAGCATGCCTTGAGCACCATCCCAAACATGGCGTCGTGAATGTCGACCCACTCACTTCCGCATGGACAAGCAACCCGGGCATAGTGAGTTCATGTGCCCGAGTTCAGGAATCCGAAAAAGAAAAGTGAAAGGTATTGAAATGCTTGACCCAGAACCATGTAAAGAATCAAGAAGGCGGATTCCCACAGCTATTTCTGGTATCCCTTACTAACCTTCATCTACCCGAATCGGTTTTGAGCTAGTGGCTCAACTGGCAGATTAAGACTCCCAAGCTGGAAACACCAAGACACCCCCATGCAACGACCCGGTTTTTTTTGAGCGACCGAGCCGCAACGCACCAGCAATTCTGCTCCATGCCGCCACTCGAGGCAGGTGGCCGCCTCAGAAGAAAGACGCGGAAAAAAACGTTTCAACAGAAGCTCGGTCGCGAAATCTGCGAAGCCCTGCTAAGAGTGAATAACTTTTATAGGGGTTTAATACGGAAAACCCACTAGTTGGCAAGAAGTTAGAGTCCTAACATCCCTTGGCAAAATGCGCCAAAGTAAGGATTTGGACCCCCCAAAATAAAACAGGGTCCCTGTTTTTTTGAGTGAAATGGGATACCTGCAAAAGGCAACCACCAAGGGGAGCAAACCCCCAAAATGGTTCGTTTTGGTTCCCTTTGAACTTCTTTGTGAACAAGGGGAGCACGCAGTCATAGAATTCCCAAGGCCGAGGGAACACATGGCATTTCCCAGGGGGGGGGGGTTTTGTTAGGGGTCCTAAAGTAAGCCAAGGGCAACCCCGCCTCTCCGTCCCTTCCAAAAAACCGCGAATGTGCTACAAAGGCCCTGAACCTTTCTAACTCAAGTAGGACATCCGAACTCCAAAAATATCCAAAAGACCAGCTGCCACTTGCACCTGGTTTGGTTCACATCAAACACTCGGTTGCTTTCTGCTCCCTGCTAAAAGCTTAATATATAGTGGTTTAATTGCAAAAAACATGAGTTGGCAACAAGTTCCGGTCCTAACATTCAAGCAAAATGCACCTCTGAAAAAATGACCCCCCCCCCCCAGCCGGACAAAGCGTTGAATCCGATTTGAACCGAGACGCTGCCGTGAAGGAGACCACGTCCGCCTCCTATGCGATCGAAGCGGGTCCTGCGCTAGCGAAAGTCACCCGATCATCCACGCGTCTCCTTCGTCTCTCAAAGGATTTGTGCCATTTGTAGGGCACCCCTTTTGCTTCTCGCCTGCTTTAAAAATAAACCAGAAGAAAACCTGGCGGGTTCCCTGTTTAGACACAAAACCCGAAGGGTGGACCTTCATTGGGTTGTACTTAAAGGGAGACCAAAAGGAAACCGTGAAACCACTTGAACGTAAGTCGTGTCTGGGGAAATCCCCCCATATCCTGTTTTCCCCATTCTCTGCTCATTGGCTTCCGTAACCAAACTCTTCGATTCCCTCTGATGCAATAATAAGCGACATCAGCACTGATTACTATACACAACCTGAACTCAGGAAGGTCCAAGGGACACTATTCCACATACCAAGCCCTCTTGAACAACTCAAAAGACAATATGTCTGGTTGCCTACTCTAGTGTTCCCGGGATGCACTGGGTAATTATGGACTAGTCAGCCCGGCCATTCCAACAATCATAGAAGCTGACAGGCGGGTTTGGAACACAGTCGTATTGACAAAGGCCTCCCGTCCACTTCCACTTCCATGTGTTGGGTGAGGATGACACCGTTTCGGCATTCAGAACAAACTGGACTGATGTGTCCAGGGTGCGATGACCAGACATGGTTCGTTTGGGGAATGAGGGCAAACGGCAAGAAAGCGAAGCGGTAGAAATTGAACATGCCATACACACAACCTGCACTGTTGAACATGCTTCCAAAGCTTGAAACTAGGGATCCTCAAGGATCTTCATCAAGGTGAGCTCTTTTCAACTGCAGCTGAGCTCGCAACAAAATAGGCAGAACAAACAGAGGCCCCGGGACCCATTCAAGTGACATCCTCCAAATTACTGTCTAAAAGTTTGTTTGAGGGGAAAACAAGCCCACGGTAATGGCAAACCCGGATCAATCAACCCCAGTTTATTCATAGGGGGGTCCCTGAGTTTAGTGCGGAATAATGCCACTTTTGGAGGGGCCCCCAGGTCCATACTAATAAACAGGGGTTGATTAGTTTGGGGTCAACATTAATATACTATTCATCGTCCAAATTACTCTCCAAGAGGTGGTTTGCAGGGAACACAACCCCACAGTAATTTACTTGCAGGTATCCTCCATTTGCTTAAGTCCCTTGGAAAGAATGAGAGAATATTTCCAGTAGTGAAATCGATTCCCTTTAAAGCCAACAGGGGAAAATAAAAACAATATTCTTAACCAAATGGATGTTCGAGGGGAAAACAACCCCACAGTAATTTACTTGCTGGTGAGAGAACCCACATCCAGCATCCTGCGTCATCAGCTTGAGTCCTGGTCCACAAAGCAGTTCGCGCTGCGCCACTGGGCTGCCCGGGCACAGCAGCTCAGCACAGCCGTGCGAGACCTGTGCTTCGAATTCCCCTCGACTCATGTGTGCCGCAAAAAAATGAGACTACGATGTGGATTTTTTCATAAGGTTAATTATTCTTCAGTCGAGGTAAAACTTAGTCAAGTACCAAGTAAGCCTGACTTTGTACATGTACATGATGTCCAAGACCAAGGAGCTTTCAAATCCTTGAGAGGGCCGGCGCTCGGGAGGTAAGGCGTCCGCCAACGGAGATATGGGTTTGCTTCAGGGGGAGACGGGCTCCGGTTTCCTTCTGGTGTCCCTTCAATCGACCTTGACAAGGGTATCAAGATACAAGGCATACCAGCGCATGATACCGTCCTTTCGATCAAGGCTTACTCTATCAATTACGAATACGTGCGGACTGGTGGGGGAAGAGTCCGACCTTGGTTCTTAACTGTCGGAAGCATGCACACAACTGGATGTTCCCTCAGGGAAGTCATTCCGTCCATGCCCCAAGTGAAATCAGAGCTTTTGGGAAAACACATCCGCCTGGTGTTTTAAAATAGGTTGCCTTTCGCCTTCGCTTGAACTACCACCAAAGGCGGTTCACCATTTTGAGGAAACACCACACGAAGCCTGTGGCCACTTTGCTTGGAAGACATCGTAATCTATGCTACACTGCTGTGAGCATGGTGTGTACAATTACGCAAGAGCAACAAAGGAAGATGGATAAACTGTCAATACAGAAAGGTCTGGCATTCTGTGCTTAACTGCCTCTTCAAGCTCATAAGTCTTGCATCACTCGTCCCAGTCCGGTGAACTTGCGAGAAAAAGGATGTGTTGTTATTCTTGCGATTGACTGGTTCTAGTGGGTGGGGGCTACCACAAAGAGGAATTTAGAGGGTGGCGCTGAACAGCAGTTGAGAGGTGATGGTTCCCAATCATCCTTGCCTGAAATTCAGCATCCTTGATCGTCTTCGCATATGCCCCCTCTACACAAAGACTCCTGATTCGACCGACATCTTCAGCACCCGCCAACATGCCGCCATTGTTGGGGAAACCTGTCCTGCGGGGTTTTCAATATATAGGGGTTCCTTGGTTTGTCCTGCAACCAGCCCCACCCCACCCCAACCCCACCCCAACCCCACCGCACCCCGCCCCACCCCGCCCCACCCCAACCCCACTCCAAAACTTGGCATAACCAAACCCAGATGGCCATGGGTCAAAACCCCGTACTCCCGGTGAACATCCCAATCCCCACTAAAATAGACTAAAATGGGTGGTGCACCCACCCCAAAATGGGATCCCATTGGTTTTGACCCACAGCCAAATCGGCCAAACGATTCCTCTGCCGCGCCTCAGGTCGGTGCTGAGCTCTGCATCGGCCGCTTCCAGCAGAGCCAAGGCGGTGCGCCAATCACAGGCGCGCAGCGCCGTGTTGTAGCTCACCACGTCTGGCTCCACCTGCACAATTTCAGTGTGCCCCGTGGGTAGGAAAAGGCGGACAAACGCGTTTTTGGCCACCCATGTCAGTGGCAGTCATACAACAAGAAACCACAGGCTACTGGCCTCCGCAGGCACTCTGCCCAAGTACACAAAGTCAAAACCTTGGCATACGGCAGCGGGTCAAAAATAGGTACCCAAAGAGAACCCTGGTAAGTAGAACCATGGACTAAAACCTGCGGTCCCCTGGTGGCTTAATTTGACAGATACCCATATCAGTGAACATTTGGGGTTGCCTCCCGGGGTTGACAATTTGTGGTTGGAGCCGCCCTGCAGGCTCTGCTCCAATTGAATGTGGCGCATTGATTCGAACTGGGGAAAAGACAAAAAACAAACCAAGAATACAATCAACTTGTAACAATGGAAGCTTGCATTGCCTTGTAAATGGTGGTGTCCCCTTATTTTGGTGGAAAAAGCCATGTCTCAAATGGGCAACATGTATCTTTTAAGGAGCCCTGTTGTCAAGGTTTGCGCCCTCTTTGGAACACTGGAAGTGGAGAGCATGTGGACTCTCATCTGGAAAAGCCCTCCGTCTTCCAAGAGGGTAGGCAGCACTGCTCGGGCGTGGCACAAGGGACCTATTCGGTCACCTGCTTTGGCAGATTGGCGTGGAACGTTGCAAAAGCACATATCTAATATATGGCATGGGTCAAAAATAGCCCCCCCCCCACAAAAAAGACAACAACATATGGGCGTGTGTCAGAAATAGGGCGACCCCCCACCAAAAAAAGAGAGAGTGCTTGAAAGAGCTTTCTTTTTGCAATTGGTTTCCCTTTCAAACCACCCCAAAACGGGTACCCTCAAAGGAAGACACACCCACATTTGTGTAGGACCAAGGACCCAGGTAAAGCTGGCAAAACGCGGATTGGCAATCTGGAGCTGCTAGGGATCATGATGCTGCAAGCTTGAGATCACTGCAGGGATTGGTGGTTTGAAGGAGCACTTGTTGGATGCCACACAGATGGGTATGATGTGTATTCAGGACGCTTTTGGTGGACATCATTTAGGTGGGGATTTATGTCCACAGGGTTCCCCACTAAAATTCCGGAGAGCCAAATATTCGGAGCTGTGCGCCTTGTGGTGCAGACTTGGTGCAATTTACGCCCGGCCTCCATTGCAGATGCCTCGCGCAGCAGTCGCAAAGACTCCTGGGCTTGTCTCAAAGAGGGCCACTTCGAGTCACGTGGATTTTGCTACAACAGAAAGAACAGACATGAACTAACTACGGTGCCCATCCTCAAATCCAATGGGCTGTGTGTCAACACAAGCAGACCCCTGCAAATGGCAACCGAAACACATGCTTCCGTTTTACCGCCGCTCCCAGAACAGTTCATGCCAAAATGTAAAGGGTGCCCTAGTTGGTTTAGTGTTGAGTTGTTTCACAAGGTTGCCTTGATTCAAGCATCAAGTGGATAACTTTGCAATGAACGTAGAAAAGCAAAGAAAAGTCCCGGTAACAGACCGGTTTGGAAAAGTGCGAAAACATGCCAATCCCCCAATCGGTTCCCTTATCAGAAATTGCAACTATAGACAAATACCCATCACATTCAGCACCCCCCAACCACTGCTTTTTGGACAGTACTTGAAACTTTGGACATGGGAAAAAGCTTTTTGTTGGGGGCCGGGGGGTGCTGGATGTTTTGGTTTCCCTTCAGACAATCTCCATGACCCTTGGAAAATGGTTGCTCATTGCTTAAAATGGGGTCATTGACCAACTTTTAAAGGGTCAGAAGGAGACTCTAGGTACCCATGTTACACAGCGTCCTTCCCACGAATCGGCCAACCGCCCTGCCTGCCACTGGCTCCGTTTGGCCATCGCCCGATTCAGCCCCAGCGCGCCGGATCCGCCGGATCCGCCGGATCCGGAAGCGGGCGACAGCATGGAATTCTGGGCCCAAAGGGTTGCGGCGGTGAAACTGCGGAGTCATGCCCAAGGAAATACTCACTTGCCCAAAAGACCTGGACATAAAAGGTTAACCTTTCGGGGTGACTAAAAACAGATCAAACCCGGGAAAACTAAAGGTCAAAAGGTCGGCTTTGGGCAAGTAAGAATACAAACTTGGTTGACGATGGAAGGGGAGCAAAAATGTAAGTTCTAGCAGATAAGTGGATTCGGATTTCAACCACTAAACCACAATAAGCAAAAATGTAAAATGTTTCCCAACAACAACCATGCAAAGGCAATGAGGGCAGCAGCCGATCCCAAAGTGTTTTCGGCCCGACGAAGTATGTCTCCTTGACTTGTACTGGTTGAAAACTTGCCCCTTCTGGGATTTGGTGGTATTTCGGCCAACTTTCTGTAGACTTTTCCGTTGGATTCTTGGTTTGAACCAGGAATAATGTAAGAACATGGATGCTGCGTTGCTTGCACATATGACTTTGCACATGTGGGAAAGTACATGGAAGAAACATTTCCGCTACAAGCGCCCATTCTGTTAGGTGACATCTTAGTGGTAGGGAGGGTATGATGGCGTCAACCCAAGGTCCGTTATGAATGCGGGCCGTGTCTTTCACCTGCCTCTGTGTTGTCACACAGCATCGCCAGGCCATGTGCCACCACGCACAAGTCAGCGAGCTCGCAGCCTCCAAAGAGGCAAAGGAAAGAACGAATCCAAGACTGATCCAGAGCTGACTGGCAAGAAAAGGAATCCTCGGTTGCTTCCTGCTCCCCTGCTAATAGCTTAACTTTTGGTTGTTTAATGGAAAATCGATTAGTTGGCAAACAGTTAAAGTGCCAACATCCAAGCCAAATGCACCACTTGACGGCCCCCGACAAAGACGGCCAACGCAGTCGCTAGGCTGCGATGGCTCCCCAGTTGAGCCAGCCCTGACTTGTATGAGCGAAAAAAAAAAAAGAAAAAAAAAAAAAAAAAAAAAAAAAAAAGGTGGGAGCGCGACGCAGGCTTGCAAGCATCAGAGTGATGGGAACTCGGCATGTGCCAATCCTGTGTGATTGATAGTAAGGTCTCGTGCATTTGCAAACTCTCCACCTGACTCTTTTCACCTTGGGAATTATGTCCGCCAACCATGCTTGAGGGAGCTCCCGATTGTAGTTCATTCAGACCCATACACAGTATAGGGCCTACTCGGTGTGTGACGCAGTATTTTAAAGAGGTCAGCAGAAAAAAAGAAGCTGTTCAGACTTGTGAAGCAAGCAAAAGCATAATATCTCCACACTTGCAGCAGAATCATATCGATTTGGGGACTAGAGTTCCCTGCAAGACCCACCAACAGTAACTGTCCGTCGTGCCCTTTTCGAGAGAATCCAAGGGTTGTTTCAAGTTTAGCATCTTGAACACGGGTGCCGTTGTTTAATACTTAAAAAAATGCAAAATCCACCATGCGGCATAGGAACAACGAGGTTTCATGTTTCCAGAGGTGAACCGTCCCCTAGCCCACATGAGACAAACCAAAGGGGTCACGATTTAAGCCACAGACAGTGTTGCTCCAAAGGCTCTGGCGCAAGGTATGTATGCAACTGTGTTGTCTTCAAAGGGACCCACATGATATTGGCCCCAACATTGATGGCTTTGGGGAAGCCATCCGTATATATATATATATATTATTGTATATATATATATATGTATATATATTATATTATATTATATATATACATATTGTATGTACATATGTACATACAAATATATATATATATATGTTGTGTATATATATATATATATAGTCAGCTGCTATTCGTTCCATACCGGCTGGGTCCGACTTTCCCGGTCCCAGTCTGGGCCGTTTCCCATGTTTCTGCCCCTTGCAACTTGATCTCCGGAACGGCCCCATTTTGAGCCCCAGATCAGGGGCTCAGCGCAGGGCACATTGCAGAGATCTGGATCTGGCTGCCAAAAACCCCGCCAGAAAGTCGCAAGGAACCGGATGAACCGCAGGCTTCCACTTCCGCGGAAGATTTTCTGGACTTGGGTGCCACTTAGGTCTTCCCATCAAGTCCACAAACTCAGGGAGCGGGAATACACTGGCAGTCAAAACACCCTCAAACAGCTATGCCAACCTCCGATGGGTCTTTCAACCATGGCACAACCAGTGGTTTCCCGTTAAATCAACCCCAAAATGGGGACCCTGAAAAAAACACGGATGTATCGTTTGTATATATTCCTTTTTATATACATATATATATATATGTATACACATATATATATATATACATACATATATATATATATACATAGGTTTCCTGCGAGAGGCTGTGCCAAATCTCCGGCACGGCCAGCACCAGCCGCCGAAGCAAGTGGTGGAGATTCCGCGGCTGCACGCGGCAGGTCACCTTGGCTTCCCTCGAATTGGTATGGATTGGTTTGGGACATGGTTTGCTTTGTCCACTGTTGTGGGATACAACAACCGCCCTCACTAAGTTGTGTGTGTTTTGAACCTTTTCAAGGGAGACTGTTCAGTTCAGTGGAAAAGGCAACCCCGGGCTTGGAGGTGTTTCCGGGTTTTCCATTCACACGAACCTGGGCTTCAAAATCCAATCCAAAACAACCTGACGGGTTACCTCACCTTGGCTCCGTCTGGAACCAGCGCAGTCTGCCCTGGCTCTGTTTGCCGAGTGCTTGGTAGATAACAAAAAAAGACATGTGATATGAAGACCCAACCATACTACACCAATCGATAGGGGCCTCCAGACCAATACCCATGCAAAGTTGATAGCCGGAAAAGCGATGGTCTGGTTATGGCGGCCTGGAAGCGCATTTGGAACACTCGCGGAAATGGAGTTGGACCCAGTCCAAGCACTTTCTCAGGTCACCCGCTGCTGGTTGGCTTTCGTGGGTCCAGGGGGGAAAAAAAGAACACCTCTCCTCGCACCCCAGGGCTCCAAACCAGTTTGCAAAAAGCACGGCTGGGGGGTCGACTGGCGAAACCAGGGCTCTGTCACCTTGGTCCCATCTGGTTGCACGCCTATCGAGACAAACATGCGCAGAACCTCAGGCGCGCGCGCAGACGCTCAGCACGTCCGCCATGGTCTCCGGAGAAAGGATGCCTCTGGCTGAGAAAAGAACGCATCGAATCCCAAGCAAGGTACCTTGACTTGCCCACTGGGGTACTCCAACATATTTGTTCAGATTATGCTTCATATTTCGTTTACTCTAAAATTAAAATAATCATAATAAAAAAAGATGCGGAGGAGATCCCAGTTCAAGTGAATGGAATCATCATTATGTTGACTGTTTTCTGCGGGTCAAAGTGAGGAAGTGGCGTGGTTTCCCTTGAAATCTACCACTTGGGTGACTTTCATGGGTATAATTTGGGCTGCCCTCAGATCCCCTGCTAAAAGCTTAACTTTTAGTGGGTTAAATGGAAACTACCACCAAACCCTATAAGCCTAAAAGGCTAAGAAACCGGACGGCTGGGGGCCAAGTAATTTGGAGCAAACGTAACTTTGACCATTTTCCTATACGATATCTGGACTGGCTGTGGCCCTTGGCATGGATTCCTCAGGAAAAACATATATATATATATATGTCAAAAGCGACCGTCCAAATGGGGTGGGCTTCACTCCCAAACAAACGTGTTGTCTTCGAGCGGCCAAACTGAGGGCCCTTCATCCAGGGCCAAACTAGAGCAAATATGTGGCTGTTTAATCTCAGCTTTGTTGCCTGGGACCAGTCTATGGTGTGCTGACAGTGACTCACTCAGGCCTGGTACATGAAAACTGCTGCAAAGAAAAGCAAGGCAACACCACAACCAGATGACAATAGCCTAGAGGGTTGCAAGAAGCAACACAGTCCCGAAACAAAACTGCAATTTTGCTGAAATTCGAAATGCATATGACAACAACCACAAAGACTGACAAGCACCGCAGTTGACATGAGATTATTTGGCTCGATCATTCGGCACCCTGGTTACTAATGATGCTTGAAAGCTCCGTCCGGCTATCATGTCAGGCGGGTCATGCCCCCCAAAGCACCACACAAGCGTCAGGTATACTTCTGGCTTTGCAGCTGAGACTTCCGAGGTGAGTGCAGAAAAGAAGCCTAAGGAGCTCAAGGAGCATGAGGCGACGGGCCGAGAACAGATTGGTAGTGCATCCCCCCGCCTGGTTACGGTTATATGTAGCGTTATATTTAGTGATATCAAGTTGACACCCTTGAAAGGCGAAAGTACCCATCGAAACACACACACACACACCCAACCCGAAATTCCAACCCCTAAGCCGTAAGCATCTCCGGGCTGCGCCTTGAGCTTCATCTTCGCGCGCCGTGTCCTATGGCGAAAGGACTCAACTGAGACCTGGACGTGGGGAGAACATTGGCAGGTGCTGTATCCAAGAGTGGCCAATTTTTAGGACACACCCATGTATCTGGCTAAAAGACTACATGCAAGGCAGAAATAGACAATCCCCAAGCAAGCTGGATGAGCTTGTTCATCGCTGCTTGCTTACGATCTGGCAGGCTCAACTCATTAAAACAAGGCCATCGATGCAGCGAAAAGCCATCTGCTTACCGTCACAGTCGCCCAAGGGGGGCAGGTTGAAGGGAATTCGCGGAGCTTCCCTGAAACCGGTCAAAGCCACGAATCAACCGGTCAAAGCTCCATACCCCAGTCCTCATGACTGGCAGCTTGTCCTGGCAGAAGTCTCATGTGCTGAGGCTTCGAGGCCCTCAGACCTTGGTTTGCCTAAGGTCGAATGACATGCTTCCGGGTGACATCGCCACCCGGAACCGCAAGAAACTGACACAAGAAACTGATACCCTGGCAATGTCCGTGACTTCATGCCTGAGATGTAAGGAAAACCCTCCTGCATTGAGGGTGGACATACTCCACGAACACGCTGTTCACAAGGGTTGCCAATTCCGATTCCCCCCCCCAAATCATGGGAATTCCATTGAGCTGGCGTGCGAGAGTGCGCGTCAAATGGTACTCGTTCTTTCTGAAGGGGACATCTGCCAGCCTATGGCAGGACCTGTCGAAGCTATGCAGCTATGCGCTGAGGACCCTGTCCAAAGGCTGGAAGATGGGACAATGTTCACGTGGGACAAGGGCTTGCCGCCTGCTTGCTTCATAGAGCATGAGTTGACACGCAGGGATCATGGCTTCCTTTTGGGATGACACCAAACGTCCCAACTTTGAAAGGAATCCAAGGGGTTCCTTGTTTGGTGCCATCAGTAGACATTTGGTTCCAACAAAATAGTTCAGGTGCCTAACTATAACCCTTGCTGCTTTGGTAGAAGCAACCCTAAGCCCCAGACCCCAGTGACCATGAAGCAACATATCGCCACCCATCTGTTTGTCGCCCGCGTTTAAAGGAACACCACTGCAAAAAAAAGAAGAAGAAAAGACACAAGGGGCTCCAATCCAAACCACCATGATGGTGGGGGGGTCTAAAGCCAAGTTTAGTCATGAATGTAGGAGTCGGCCCCACAGGGAGCAAAAAAGGCCTCCCCGCCCAAATGGAACTTGAAACGGAATTCCAGGTAAAACTCCTCCTAGGGTGCGGGAACAGCCAGCGCGTCCTGAAGCTGCGAGATAGTGCTCAAGGCACTCCTGCGCTCCAGCTCCATATCTTGGCGTGGACTTGCGGCTGTGTGTTTTGAGGCTCCGTACCCTCTAGGGGGTGGTTTTAAAGGGAAATAAAAGGACACCACCAATATGGGGGCTCCCCGGTTTGAACACACCCACACGACTTGGACAGAAGGCCGTAAGATGATGGTGGGTGTAGACCCTGCAAAAGGGCAAAAGGTGAAGATGATGGTAGACTTCCGAAACTTCCAAACTTCATCATGAGCAGAAGGGAACATCCGATTGTTCCGTTCCAACCCAAAAAGGTAAGCCCAAACCTCAGGAGCTGGTTTTGTTTCTTCCAGAAACGGCTTGGAGCAACCCTGGTAAAAGAAATACTCCACCAAAATTCAAGCCAACTTTGAATTGGGTGTGTCAAAGTAGGGGCATTCCCCACAACTTGTCCTATTCCTTTTGGTTTCCCTTTGAATGAACCTGAAAAGGGTTTCAACATCAAGCAAACTGTTGCAACCAACCCCTCTTGAGTGGCCAAAGAACGTCCCTGGACTTGTTCTTTTGTCTGCCACCACAATCATTTTCCAAACCGCTCATCCAAATAGTCGATGAACTTTCCGGAGTGCTGCATCAATTTAAGGGGGGTATCCATCAACCAGTTCCCATAAGGGCAGCACTAAAAGACAAATCACCGAGTGAAACCCTGGGATGATGTTTGGCCACAGTCTCTGCCTCAACGCCACCCAAGCCCAACTCAACACCACGAAAAACTCCACCCCACTCTTGGTTGCTGCAACGACCCCGTGCAAAAAGTTTGTCATTTTACGGGGGGGTTTAGTGGAAAATCCAACTTGATTTCAACCAAAAAGTTCAAGTCTAAAGATCCGTAACTCAATAGCAGTCAAGCATTACTCCCAGTACCACAACCAAGGCACCCAACCCTCACCCCAACGACCCCAACTCGCTCCTCCAGGGGCCTGCAAAGCGCGTCTAAGAGCTCCACATCCACCTGCCGTCACAAGTCTGGGCGCTCCGTTTTCAGATCCCCTGCTCGTGCCCACCCCCAGACCAATCCAATGGGACGGATCTGTGTGCCAAATCGGGGCTGGACCATTCTCAAAAGCATGACCCATGCACTTTTTTCATGGGCTGGCCTCGGATCCCCTGCGAAAAGTGTTTAACTTTTGGTAGGTGACATGGAAATCCAACCGCTGAGCCAACTAAAAAGCCAAAAAGCTAAGGAACCGGATGGCTGGGAGCCACCAAGAAATATGTCCAGCTTTGATAAGTCGTGACTTGGTAAAGTAGTAGGATGTGTTTCCCCATGATTTGGAACCATTAAATAGGGGAAACCTGGTGGATTAGTAGGGCGCATTTCCCCAACAAGTGATTTGGAACCTTAAATGGGGTTTAATCCCCAAAGTGTTTTGGAGCCTTGTGATTTGGAACCCCTAAAAGCGGACACCCACTAAAAAAAAAACAACCTACCAAAACGTCCCAACTCTGTCCCATCTTGCCTGCACTTGCCGTGCTCCGCACACCGCCACCAGCAGCCGCGCGCTCCGCCTCAGTTGACTTGGACGAACCTACATGAGTGCTTCCACTCATGGTGCACCCCCATTTGGTTCGTATTTAAAGGAATCCAAAAAAACACCCCCAATTTTGAGAAGCACCCACATGCTGGACTAAGAGTTTGCTTGGACCACATCTGTGGTACACAGAACATATTGCTTTCTGACTTTGTTTCACAGTTAGTCGCCCTAAAATATTATCAACAGTTTTGGAGGAGACCCCAGATTTGGGTGTAGTGCGAAGTATCCCCCCCCGCTCAAAAAAAACAAAACAACAAACAACAATAAACCAGGTAACGTCCCATCAATGATTCATGACTCCTGTGATTCTTCTAAGAGGTGATTTCCCCGTTTTGTTTGCCCACCGCTCTTTTCAACGTCACCCATTTTGCTTGGGCCATAGTTGCCATTTTCTGAACAGGATGATCCCCTCATCAGTATTGTGAACATAACAATTCCGTGGGTTCTCAGTTGGGACATCCCCTTGTGGCAGGCTTCGCTGGGTTTCGCTTTGACACCAGCCCACACGAGGGCTTCATGTTGTGCGTTCTTCCAATCCCTGGAACAAACCAAGACTAGTGCGTTCAATCCCATGCAGCACAATGCAGGTGGTTTCGTCCGTTTGAGGTTTGTATTGGCCATTACCTTTCTTCTTACGCCAGCAACGTTGCTCTTTGCAGCCCCTCGTCATATAGGCTCTCACTGAATTTCAATTGACCAGGAGGGCAAGTATGTTGCTTTTACCCATATGCTTGCAAAAGCTTACCATGAACCCTCGCAAAAACCGAGTGGGGGTCCCCCCACGACCCAGACAAACAATAACCTTGTGGAGGTTCAATGGAAAATCCGATAGCTTCCAAGAGCCTTCGGGCCTTTTTTCAGATACCTTCGGGCATGCAATTCCGAAGACAGACCCATGTTTCCAGAGGTCTCACACTTTGGGCTATCCCAGGGTTTATATTCGGCCGCTTTCGCCGGCATCGAGTGTCAAAATGGGCATGCGCCTCATGCGCCTCACCCAGTGCCGGCCAGTGCTGGGAATGAAGTCAAATGCACCCTGGCCCATTGGGTCAAATGCTGTTGCGCTCCGCATCAGACCTCTATGACTCTATGACTCTCTTGAGACGGACCCCATCTGTGGAAACCCATTTGGGCAACTTACCGTGCCCTTTTCAAGGGAGCCTGGGGTGAGCCCGTTTCGAGCTTGCTATATCTGTATCCTGGCCGCGTCAACCATATCCAGGCACAGCGATTCCGCCCACATGAGCGCCTCTCTTGCAAACTCGTTGCAGTTCTGCTTCGCGACTGGGTTGGCGCAGTAGTCCATTTTGTCCCACTCCCGCAAAAATCGTTGAATTTTCGAAAATTGTGTGCCGGGAGGACAAGAGCGATACCCCTTGTATGTGCCTCGGCATTCATCAACTGGGCAGACCAGAAGATTGCCCCCATTGTTCTGGACATCGGCTCCAAAGCAGCACTCCAGCAAAAGTTTGCCCAAAACTGGCTTTGATAGTTCGACGTATATTGTTGAATGGTAAAGGTCACGAGATGCAGGAAGATCAGGCCGAAAAGCAAACACCTTCTGGGAACTGCACCAATGAGCCAGCTCAGCAGCTGGACCCATTTGATCTTCCAGTGGTTCGGTTCGCCATTCGACGCCTACAACGTTCGAACCTGGGAAGTCACCGTACACGGGACAGGTGCGAGTATTGCCCGAACTCTTGTCGGAATGCTTCGGGGCATCGTTTTGTACAGTACACCAGGGGTGGGACTTTGGCCCTGAGAATGCCTTGGCCGGCCGGCTAAGCGGGAAGCTGACCAAACCGAAGAATGCAGCCACCAGACTGCCCAAGCGGAGATTCCGAGCCATGGCGGAGCGGCCGCAGCTTGTGCAAACGCTGGAGCTCTGAGCACAAACTGAGAACGATGCAGTCGCGAGTCATGCAAAAAGGGCAGCACCCTTCCCCGGATAGAGCCCGGCAAACACTCGAGTCTGCGCACTTCGGGATTGCAACCATGCTCACTGTAGAAGCTAGGTTGTTGGGAATTGGAACCAGCATGGAACCCACAGAAGGTCAATCAATTCTGGACCTTTTCTTTCTAACACAGTCTGGTTTCAACCGACCCCGAAAAGCCTCAAAGGAGCACACACCCGTTTCAGCGTTGCTGGAAAGAGCCGTGGACATTGCCCCCAGTTTTGTCTTCCCCAAATTTAAACACACGTATTTGTTTGGTTGCAGTAAGTAGGTTGAACGTGCAATTTGGGTGTGTGCATACCCCCTGCATACCCTTTGCGTGAATGACCCCTTTCAGGCTCGCTGATTCGTCCGTATGCAATACTATGCACTACACTCCCGTCACTGCCTGTGATGCAAAATTAGTGCTTATAGCATTGCTAATTCAAATGAACAGCTCCTAATTGTTGTTACCATTCGGTCCGAAAGGGACGGGTGCTGTTGGGGGAAGTGCAGATTCATGTGTGCTCTAATTATCTTGTCTTTTCATGACCCTACCTACTTCCAAAGGGCCAGGTGCCTTTGAGGGAACACCGGCGCCATGTTTGAGCCATTTGTTTAACTGTCCTAATTAGCACAATTATTCACAAAGGACGGGTTTCCTTTGAGGAATTCAGTCTTCATTGTTTGCCATTTTCTGCTCACCAGAATTATTCTAGTTGCTCAACTAATTTTACATGTCTCCGTTTAGATGGACTAACTAGAACAAGTCGCCTTTTGGGGAATTCCGAATTCTTGCGGTTGCTCCAACTATCTTAACTGTTTTAGCTATGCTAACTTTTCACAAAGGCATGGGTGCCTTTTGGGGAGTTCCGGACTCATGTGTTCCAAGTGTTCTAAGTATTCTAACTACTCTAGCTGTTCGAGTTCATCAGGGTGGCTTGTGGGGAAGTCAAGATTGAGAGTTTGCTGATAATTGTTCTAAAGGTATTCTACTTATTCAACGAAGGACGGGTGCCTTTTGGGAGTTCCAGATTCATGTTTGTTCTTAATTTCTACATATAGTTGTTCTAATCATGCCAATTACTCCCAAAGAAACAGGTGCCTTTGTTGGAATTCAAAATTATGTGTCAATTTGCATTTAACATACCTGCTATAATTTTGTCGACTCCGTTAATTCACGCCTTGATTGTCCTAATTATAGGAACTATATGAACTAGCTCCTTTTTGGGGAGTTCGCGGTTCGTTTATTTGCCTGATCATTCTAATTATATGAATCAAATGAATTGTTGAAGTCGTTCATATAATCCATATAAGTACTCAAATTGATTCTAGTTGTATGAAATATTTCATTTTATTCATATAATTGGGAAAACACCGCCCTTTTTTCCTAATAACATGAACTGTATGAATTGCTCTTTCATTGCAAGCGATCTTCCGTCATGCGAACTCGCGTCACAACTACCTACTTTGTAACTCCATCAGAAAGTGAAAGCCGGTGGTTCGGAGGAAACCAATCTATCCAAGTCTGCTGGATGCGATTGTCTGCAAGCATGGCATGACAACAGATCCTTACTTTAGTTCACATCATGTCCAGTAAACTTGGTCAAAGCCAGCCCCACGTGCAACTTATGCCTGCTAACTTGGAAGCCATCAATATGAAAGGGTGTACCCTTGGCATCGACGCCTTTGCATAGAAGTTGCTCTCCCTTCACCACGCACAGGAAAATAGCAAACAAAGTATGTTTGTCATACTCGTGGTAGGATAATTATGCCACTCGCCCTATTATGTTGTTGCATTTTCTTCGTGATTCTATCTATTTTAGCTATTTTTCTTTCAGGAAATTTCAGATTCATTTTCCTACTTGGTTGAACTATTCTAAATATTCAAATTATCTCCTTTTGGGTGGAACTGCTGGTTCACTTTCGCTAATTATTCTAGTTATTCGAACTAATCAGAATACTTAGAGCAATTAGAATAACTAAGACAAATGGTGCTATTTGTCTGAATCACGATAACTGTTTACCTTTGGTTGGAATCCTAGACACATTGTCCCAATTATTCTAATTAGTCTAAGTATTCAAGCCATTTCCATTTGGTGTGAATTCCAGACTCATTTTCCAAATTGTGTATAAATCAAAAATTGTTCCTAAGTCTTCTAATATTTCATAATTATTCTAAGTAATTAGGAAAAATGGAAAATAATTAAAACAGTACAAAAAAGCATTTTTCTCACTTATTCAAACTATTCTCCTGTGGGTGGAATTCCAGTAGAATACATTATGATAAAAAAAGTTCATCTTTCCCAATAATTCTAATTATTCTGATTTGTCCATTTGGGTGGAACTCCAGACTCATTGTCCAAATTATTAGTTATTCCAATGAACTAGAATAATTAGACGAATGAGGAAAACAATGATGAGGCTATATTTTCCCAATTCTTCTAACAATTTCAATTGTTTTGATTTGGAGAAATTCCAGACTCATAATATTCCTAATTATTCTAATTATTATCATTATCCTACTTAATTAGAATCAATTAAAAAATCGAAAATTAAATTATGATTAGTCTAATTAGTCTAATTATTTCCTTTTGGGTGAAAAGCCAGACTCATAAGTTTCCAATCGTTCTGATTAGCGTAATTATTCTAACTATTCTATTTATTTCCCGGTGGAGGCACTTCTAGACTCATATTGTTCTAATTATTCAAACTGATTAGAATAGTTCGAATAATAAAATAGTTAAAGAAAATGTGGCTATTTTTCAAACTATTCTAATAATTCTAATTATTTCCCTTTGGAGGGAATTCCAGACCGACTCATATGTGTCTAATTATTCGTATTATTCTAATTATTCTAATCAATGTGAATAATTAGAAACATAGAGTACATTAAAAAGATAAAGTTATTGCTGCCAAATATTCTAGTGTTTCTAATCATTTCCCTTTGGAGGGAAATCCCGACTCATAGTTTTTTCTAATTATTCTAATTGTTCTAATAAATTAAAAGTATTAGAACAACTATAATATTTAGAAAAATGGTGCTATTTTCAATTTATTCTACTTATTCTAGTTGTTTCCCTTTGGAGGGAATTCCAGATTCATATTGTTCCAATTATTCAAATCTAATTCATTAGAGTAGTTAGACAAATAATAATAAATAGGAAACCATGAGGCTATTTTTCCAATTAGTATAACTAATTAGAATCATCTGATAATAGAATAATTAGAAACATAGGAGTCTGGAATTCCCTCCAAAGGGAAATCATAGAATACTTGGAAAAGAGCATTGTTTCTATTTGTTATTTTTTTCCTAATTATTCTAATTGTTCTAGTTAATCAGAAAAATGGAAAATACAGGAGTCTGGCACTCCCTCCAAAGAGAAATAATTAGAATAATTAGATTATTTAGGAGAACTAGAACAATTATAATACTTAAGCACGCCATGGTCTCATTATTTGTGTGTTTTCCATTATTTCAAGGCCACATGTGTTTGCCACATAGGATATACTCGACTGTCGAACCCCCCCTCCCAATGGTCATGCGACAATACAAGAAGGTAGCACAGTGCGACAGTACAAGCCCCCCCTATAGGATGGGTGGGGTCCATCATTCCCCCCCTTTCGCGGGCCTGGATGGACCCATACCATTGGAGCCTTGGAGGGGGGGGGTGATAATACATACATCCACAAAACCCCATGATGTTGGCTGGAAACCACAGATGGAAACCACAGAAACGAAGGTATGAACAAGGGCAATGTACTTCCATCTTTGATCGAGTCGAGGTACAGCCCACGGTTTTCGCGCAGACCAGCAAGACACCCGCGGAAAGTTGGAAAGCATCAAGCCCCAATGGAACGAGGAGAGTAAGCACCACGGTCTCTTGGACTCGTTGGGGATTCCGAAGTTAACACTATCAAAGTGAAGATTGGACATGGATGTCTGACTTTTAGCTGATACCCTTTTCTGGCGTTCAACACGAAACCCAAACACAAGCAATACTACTCACCTGCAAATAAGGGAATCCCCCTTTGGGAACTCCTTGTGTTATCCGTTTTGGTGCTCCATCCGACAACTATTTGGACAAAGTGTCACAATGGTGGTTTTCCTTTTGGATTCCCTTTCCGCCCGGACTTCGTGTTGTGTTTTTGATTTTTTGTTTTAACATAACCAACGCAAGAACCAATGATGCAAACCCATTTCGGGGCTTTGCTGGATGGCTCATCCGGCTGTTGAACGAGGTGCTCGGCGCGGAGGTGATGTCCAAGCCCGAAGTCCAGGAAAGGATGCACGAACCTCGGCAGGTCTCGGATGGACGAAACACATGCACCAAGTGGGATTGGTGGTTTATCAACCAGTGTTTAACTCGGGTTCCATCCATCTAAATGAGTCGCAGTCAAAACCGATCGGTATGAAAATGGTCGGGCCAGGGACCCAGAACCATGTAAAGAACTAATCAAAAAGGCGGATTCAGGCGCCCATTTATGGCGGGAGTGTCCCTTGGTGCCCTCCAATTAGCCGGGTGTTTGTGACTCAAATGAGATTGGTGGCAAGTATTCAAATCGGGCTTCATCCATCCAAAGTGGGCGTGGATTTTGAAATATCAGAATTGCTTCGGTAGTGTAGGGTCAAGTGGCTATGAATTTTAATAGGGAACCACCTCACACGTGATTGGCGAAAATGACCCCACCTTAGTAAAGGATGTCCGCCAAAGGTTCCCCAATTAAGATTCACATCCAAATATGAAACAACTGTTTATTGGGTATCTTGGGCACGATTCAACCCACCCCCGTCTTGAACATGTTCCTAGAGTCTCCATCAACCTTATGGGGGCATACCCATTTTTGTCTATTTTAGTGGGGATTGGGAGGTTCGCTGGGGGTATGGGATTTTGACCCATGGCCATTTCTTGGTTGACTTTGGAAGGGGGGCAAAAAAAAAGGCAGTTAAGTGGGGATTTCAACCACTAAACCACAATAAGCAAAAATGTAAAATGCTTCCCAACAACAACCATAATTTGAAGGACCTTCATCACAGGTGGGCCAGAATATGGCCCAACTCCCAAGGGAGTTTGGTGGTATCTCAAAAGAACGATGGTCAAGGAATGCGGCGGGAGATCTGTAGATTAGACCAAGTCTTCACATTTAAAATCGCTCATCGGCTAAGTACGAATAACGTGTGCACTGGCGGGGTTTGAAAAGGGTTTTGAAATTACACTAGCAGGGCGGCAGCTTATTTATCAACCACAGAGCGCTGGAAAAGGCAAACCATGGCGCACCGAATCCACAGCTTTGCAGGGGGGTCTTTTTGCCGACTGTTGTGAGAAAATTCGCCCCTCAAAAAGGAATCCTGCACTACGAGGGGGTCAAGCAATTTTCCACACAAGGCGGCAAAAGACCTGCACCTCCATTTGCTTAAGACCCCTAGGAAAAATAAACATATTTCCAGTGTGGTGCCCGATTCCCTTTAAAACCAACAGGGCAAGCTGAACCAAATTCTTTTCAGCACATGGAGGCAACCATGGCAGCACCGAATCCCCACAGCTCAGGCCGAGGCCTCTGGCTGTCGAGGATCTCCGCGCGCTTCTCCGCCCGCATCAGCCACAGCAGGTCCGGCAGGAGCCGCTTGCGCCAGGTCCGGTACGCCTCGGGGCCCCGGCCTGGCGCCGTGTTTTTGGTGGGGGGAAACCCCCAAGAGGGAGGTGTTCCCTGTGGCCTCCCTTCAAAAAACATATTTAAAAAAAGGGATACCCTCCAAAAAGACATGTAGGGTCGCGTCGGCCAAAACGGAGGTGTTTTTTGGCTTCCCCGCAAAAAAAAAACAACCCAAAAGAGGTGCCAACGCGAAAAAAGACACACCCAAATGTGAATGGCTCACTTCGGGTAAATGCTGAGTCAGCTGGGATTGAACTTTCATGAAGCCAACAGGAAACCATTCTTGGGCCAGGGTCCCAGGTCCAGGTTCCGACTCCTATCATGCAAGTGGACAGCTTCAGGAAAGTAGTCTTGCAACTGATTGATTGGGGGGAGAGTAACTGGTTCATTTGTACTGGGCAAATCACCGAATGCCATGGCTGTCAGTTCCCGAGTGGGTTACAACCAGCGCACACCTCACTTCCAGAGTGGATGGGCCGAAACGAAATCAAGCTTTGTGTTTGGTCACCGATAAATTGGAAGGGGAGGGAAAAAAAGCAGTTAAGTGGATTTGGATTTCAACCACTAAACCACAATAAGCAAAAATTGAATGTTTCCCAACAACCACCATGAAAATGTATAAAGTTCATGAACTCAAGAGAGAGAAGAAGCTCGGTTTGCTCTGGTCTCCACATCTTGTTGATTTGCTGGTGGTCTCCCGATCAAAGCACAGCCCAAAAAGAAGGAGGGTTGCTCCAAGCTGGGACGCACCCCGGCCGCTGCAAATATCATTTGTAGGGGGAAATGGTATGGGGGACTCGACCAGTAATTTTGACCACTGCTCACTTTCGAGGCTCTCGGCCTTTTACACCCAAAGCCACTGAAATCGCCAAAGTTCACTTCATATGCCCACTTTCGAGGGTCTTGCAAACGGGCCTTTCAAACCCTGAAAAAAGGGGCGCCACGTGTTTCTTGTATTATTATTTTTTTAGAGACGAAACAAAGACATGAACCATCCAGTTCAAAGATTCGTGCTCATATGAATCTTACTTCATGGACCCAGCTGGAAGGTCCAGGCAGTGTGCGCATGGCTTTGCAAAAGCCCAGCCCGAAATGAGATCGATCCGATTTCGATCCCGGGCATCCCCAGGAATCCCGAAAAGGCCCCTCTTGGGACGGATCCGGATGCATGAAAAACACCGATCGAACATTGCAACTTGTAAATGGAGGTGTCCAACTTTACTTTGGTGTGGAAAAAGCCACATGTTTCAATGGAATGGCAAAATGGAGATCTTTTAAGGAGACCTGTCAAAGAAGCCGAACGGAGCAGTGGTTGAGTCTGGTCCAGGAGCCCATGTTCCGCGCCAAACTCTTGTGAACAGATTCAACAGAGACGCCAGATTCCCATTGGCCACCCTTGGACCAACCCCAACACTAAAAGTACCTGCAGAGTGTGTTTGACATTTCGTCAATCTTACTCCCCAGTTTGCAAGAACCAAAAGCAGTCTTTGCTACGTGGAGAAAAAATCCTGTACACCGAGACCAAAAAAAACATCATCTTTTTTCCAACAACCCCCCAACAATTGGTTTTTTGCCTGTGAGTCGCAATCAACACACGGTAAAAAAAAGGTCTACCCAGAGCCATGCTTCAAGAATTAAGGCAGATTCCCGCACTCATTTTATTGGGACTGTCCCCAACCTTCACTTCGGTTTTGAGCACGTGACTATTCTAGGTCCTCCGGATTTGAGAGGTTAGAATAAGGGTACCAACTTCTTTCTGTGGTCTATTTCAGTAGAGGAACCCTCCCCCCAAAAAAGGGTAAAGGGCACTACTGGGGGATCTAGTACCGAATCTTAGTTAGGGACCCTTTGGACATCATCTAGGGGACTTCTGTCCACGCAAACCACTTCTCATAGCCGAAAACCCGAAAATCCCCGTGGTTGGGACCCAGAAGCCAACGTCCGCCTCTTCGCAGGGCAGCGGCGAAGGCCAAGCAGTAGGGCAGCTGTTGGTTCCGCTCCAAGCGACCGATGCCTCGAGATCAGGGTCTTGCGGGTGAGGTGGTGATGGTGGCGGTTTTCAATTTTTTGCCGCACCGTTTTCGGAACCGCAGCTCGGATGGCTGCGACATCCGCAAAAATCCATTTTTCACAGCACCGTTTTCTGAACAAGTTGGAATGACATGATGGCTTTCCATTTTGCGAAGCGCCGTTTTCGGAACCGCGGATCGGGTATGACGGGTTTGGAGGTACTGGTGATGGTTGCGACATCCAAAAAGTCATTTTTTCGCACCACCGTTTTCGGAACCCAAGTTGGAATGGCAGAATGATTCGATTTCCCAACGTAAAGTCCAGCGAATGGTTTCAAGGTGGTGCAGGATATGGAGGGCATATACCATTTGAATAAGGCGTATATATACTGCCTTGCAAGCAACAGTTATCAGTTTTATACACGCAGCCAAACCTACAAAACTCATATGGGCATGTCCCGAGGTTTCTACACCCTGCGATTCAACACAAAGTTCAAGCACGTGCAAACTGCTTTTTGCGTTCCTTCGACGGAAACCCTTCCAACAGGGCCGTCTTGGCCTTTTGGGACTTTTGGGATGGGACCCTCTTAGATCCCAGAAGTTAGTGACTAACCAACCCTCCCGGTAAGCTCTTGCAAGGCTTACGGTGAGTGGTTCAAAACTAAAAAAATATGGGATGGATTTTCAGGAAACACCGTTCCGTGACATTTCTGCGGAGAAACCACCCATTTTGGGAGTCCTCAAAAGTTGACACATACCCCTTCGGGTTACTTGGTGTCCAAATCGGGACCCCCCGAAAAAAAGGCTTCGGCTTTCCTTCGCTTTCCCGTCAGCACCCTCAAACGGGACTCCGTTTCAGTCTTCCCTTTTCCCTAACCAACCCAACGGTTCTTTTTCCTGTGACCATTTGCTTTTTCGTCCCCTGGAAAAACAAAATACCATATTTCCGGTAGTGATCGATTCCTTTTGAAACCAACAGGGGAAAAAAACAAATGCTTCATTTCAGCCAATGGCAGTCTGACGAAGCCCAGCCCCAGTGCCTCTTCCCTCGCTCCCTCGCTTCGGCCGTGGCGCGCTTGGCCAGCTGCTCTCGAAAGTCCGACTCCAAATCTCCGTGCAGCAGCCGCTGCTCGAAGGCGCAGACCTGGGAGATCCTCGGCTCCGGAGTCTCGCGCAGATATCGATCCGAGGTGTTTCTATGGGGGAGGATTTCCATGGGGAAGAAGGGACACACTTGGTTTGTTGATAGCTGATTTGTTGTTGGTAGTTTGTCTGCAAATGAGGGGGCCAATCTGCGGAAAGCCATTCAGCAAACCCCAATTTTCATGCATACGAGGGCTTCAAACCTGGCATTGGCTTCAAGCGTCTCCGCCAAAGCAGCCGCATCTGCAGTAGGCAGCACCTGCCCGGACGTCTGTCTCGGCGAGTTCGGAGAATGTGGAAACTCGGATGTTCGATTGATTGCCTTGGGTCACAGGGTGATATTGATTATTGGGTAAATGTGCATAACCATTGATCCCCAGCATCTCATGCCTATGCCAAGATATGTATTTACATGTGTATATATATATATATGTGCCTATAGCATCTTTAGCCTCACGCAATGATGTTAAGTCACATGCTGTTGACCAGATCCCATCTGGGTGAACAGCTGGGTTTTGAAAGACCACCTCCCTTTGGGCCAAGCTGCCTGTCCATGTTCATGATTGTTGGTGTGAGGGTAAACTAAAGTCTGCGCCCCAATCAGGGTTGATGGCACAAGTTAGTGACATTTCGTCCCTGGCATAAGGGGAGGCCAAAGAACACCCTCACTGTTTCTACCCTTGATGGTTGGCCATCTTTTAGGAACAGCTCATATCGAGCACTGCTGCAAAGATATGGCGGGCGCGAGGAAACTTGTGTCCTTTGCTTGGTTTCAATGGTACCTCCCTTTCAGGGGACCTGTTGAAGGGATCAACGTCGAACGGGCTTCGATCACATGAGGACTTCGGAACTCGGTTGTGATCGAACCCATTTAAAATCACACCGGGCTTCCAGGGCAAATATATAGGGCAGTAAAACTCGTTGATGTTTGGATATCCATTCACCCAACCTTTGTTTGGTTTCATGTTCTTGGTGGGTATTCCACAACGAGGGTTGTCTCACCATCGTGGCCCCCCCCAAAAAAAAAATATATCAAGAGGATGGGTTAACTGGCGCTTTTGGTTCATGTTAAACCAAGCTGAGAAGAACACCCTCAACCGACCCCATTTCGGGGCTTGGTGGTCTGTGGAGATCCAGCTGTGTTCCCTCCCTCGCAAAAAGACACAGAGAATCCCTTAAACGGAACCCCTCTTAAAACTAAGGATCAATGGGTTGACGTTAGTGCAAACGTATCGGGGCTGCCTATCCCACTGGATCTCAGTTACCACTATAGGCAACCAACAATTGTCCTTTAGGTTTTCAAAGGCTTCCCTGGGTTAGTAGATCAGGTAAATGGATCCACTGGGCAATGTTGGGTGTGCAACCTTAAGTCCCCTTACCCCTGGCTTGGACCACAGGGCACCTAGTAAGGCCTAATGTTGCCCCCAGATTAATAAACCCCTGTTTATGAATCTGGCTGGTTTTATTGGACATTCAGACCACTTTAGGGGCCCCCACCCCATGAATAAACAGGAGTTGATTCAGGGGGCACCTTAGGCCTTGGGTTTCAATTCGGGGAACGCCCCCCATATTCATAAACAGGAGATTGCTTTTATTCGTCCGAGGTCAACCAGCTGTGGTTATAGTACTCCCCTTGGTCGACGTTGGAAGGGGAGCAACAAATCATTTTTTATCAGTTAAGTGGATTTGGATTTCCACCACTAAATCCCACCACAAGCCAAAAATTGTAAAAAAAAAACAACGTAAGTAAAAAACAACAGCTGCTTCCCAACAACGACCATGTCTTGGTGTTCCTTCATTGCTTCCTGAAACCATGGGAAGGCCCAAAAGTGCCGAGCCGAACCTGAAAGAGCTGCGCGGCCAGCGTGGCGCGGAGCCGCATGCCCGGCGCCATGCGCCGCACCTTGGCCTCCACGCTGGGCATCCGCAGCACCTCAAACGGCCGCCCCGTCGAGTTCCCCGAGTCGATTTCCTGGGGAGTTCCTCTACAAACCCGAACATGTACCGGCAAAAATAGAGGGAGAAAGAGGTACACCACACAAAGGCCCCGTGGGACTTTTTCATGGGATTGGTTTGTGGGAAGAGAGGTAGCCCGCACTGGTCTTTGTTTTTGTTGTTGATGTTAAAGAATGGGGAAACAGGGAAACATCTTCGGCCAGGGGAGGATTCCCCGTGGGGTTTTTACTGTGGGACTCCGGGGATGGACTTTTGTCGGGGGATTTTTGCTGTGGGAAAAAAACAAGAGAAACGTAAACCAAAGGCCCCGTGGGATTTCCTTTGGGGTAATATGTTAGGTTTTGGTCGGGAGATCTGGGGGAAAGCATACATGCCCAGATCCTTTGTGGGATTGATGTTTTGGGGGGGGGGGGGTGTTTTTTTCCCCCAACAGCTGAAAGCTTTGGGGTCTCAGCCCAGATAGGCTCCGGGGTCCGGGGCGGCCCTGAGGTAAGGTTCCACGAGGGGTTCCCCAGGGTTCCACGAGGTGGGACACCGCATGCTGTTGGGAATATCACCTGAGCTTATTTTTTAAGGGAACCCCCCAAAGACATGAGGAACAAGGGAAGCAACCCACTGAACTTTGTAGGTGACAAAGAAACTCCACGTGCCCAGGGAATAGACGGCCAGAGCTGGGTGCAAAATTGGTTCGTGACACACAAATGGCACAGTTGCCGTGCTAAAGGCTACGACGACGAGGCGACGGGCACAGTTCTTGGCCTCTGATTTGCTTCCGGATTTGCTTCCTATCCAAGGCGTGTTCATTATATCGCTTCCTTTTTGGCTACTTCCGGACAAACGAGTTCGGTGATTCCCTCCAACCAAAGCAACGCATGGCTTTTTTGTTACAGGGCTGCATGCGGATGCTAAAGCTGTAGCTGTCACCGCTGGTGGGCTCGACCCACTCCGCGAGAGGAGCCTGACTACCATGGAACCGACCAGGGTCACTGGAATTGGAGGATTTCCCCCTAGCGAAGTTCCATGTTAGGACATATACATATACATACATATATATATATATATATGTATTTAGATATTGCAGGGTGGTCCTGGATTGATTTGGGGCTTTCACGGGGTATGCACCTCCAAAAGGCGGTGTCCCTGCGTCCCAAATGCACTTTTGGTTGCAAATCCCCTTTAGACCAAGCCGAGAAGGGCACACTCAAACAACACACACCCGCTTGGGGATCCGGATTGGAAGGCGTTCCGGCCAGAACATTCAGATCCGGTTGGCTACACCAAAGGGATCCTCGCCCAAAGAGCAAAGGGCAAACCAAATACACCCCCCCCGCAGAGGGAACAAGCATACGTGACACGCATCCTAAACCGTAACAAAGGCAATGCGTTCATATGCTACCAGCACCGTTTCCGCACCCCGCGCCCCGATGCCCCGATGCAGGGCACCCGCCATCGGCCCTTGAAAAAGCGCTCGCGCTCCCACTCCTGGACTGGACATGCCCAAACAAGCGAACAGCTGCCCCCCTATTTTGGGTAATGACCAACCATTTTTCAAGGGTCCTGGAGACTCCAGGTACAAGGCTTTTGCCGGGCCCTTGTCGGCGAATGCTGCCGGGAAATCTCAATCTGACTGGTGCAGACATGATCATTGGCAGGGGCAGATCTGAGAGAAAAGCAAGGTGAGAATTAGCCTTCTTCGCCAACCCTTCATTGCAACATAAGTGGGCGCCGGCGGGACTCGAACCCACGACCTCCCTCACACACATGCTGATGGCGCGAGGGTGCGCTGCCATTGCGCCACAGGCCCTGCAATCACAGCATCAACAGCATCACGAGAATGAACATGACAACAGCATGGTGAGGATACCCTTTCTTTGTAGGGGTCCCGCAAAAAAGGATTAAAGGGCACTACTTTAAGTGCTATCAAGACCAAAAGCAAGCACGTTCACTCCGGGGCCCACTCGAGGGCTTGCATCAGCCTTGCAATATGCACAGCTGGATGCTCGTTGCATTTCAGCAACCAGCGGGACGAGGATGTGCATGCGAATCCCTGAGAAACTCATTTCCGTCCACTGTAGAATTGTATCCGTGCTAGTTCTATTGATTTCTATCCTCACACATGAACGTAGGGACACGGACCTACCGCCTTTTCAACAATCATGCAAGTGGACACAAGGCATCTTCAAGACGACTGCAGTCTTACAAAACCTTCCTGCCGCCTCCATGTTGGTTGAAATGAGACTACCAAACTCAACAGCAGCTAGGCTGGGTGCCAACAAGGACACCAACTATATCTTGGTTGCTTTCTGCTCCCCTGCTAAAAGTTTATTTTTTAGTGGTTTAATGGAACACCCATTCGTTGGCAAAAAGTTAAAAGTCATAACATCCAAGCAAAATGCACCAAAGATATTGTGCTGTACAGGGTTTGTGCATCACCTTTGATCCCCGTTCGCTCAAGGTTTCTTACCTGGTAGCTGGACACGGGAACAGCCGGCAGGTTCAGCTCGTACATCTTCACCAAGGATTGCAGGTGAGTGAACTTCAAGCACAGCTTTTTTGGTGAGGTAACCAGCCATTGTTGGCTTTAAAGAGTGCTGCACAAAATTGGATCCATTCAAAAGAGTGACATGGCCCTCCTCCATCTCCACTGGATCTGTGGTCTTCCAGGCCCTCTTCACTTCCACCTGCCAGGCGATGGAAAAATCTCAGCGCAAGATTTTATGGGTCAAAATGACGCCACCAGGGATTGGACCGCAGGTTTTAGCCCATGGAATCCCATTAGGATTCCTTTTCTGATACCTATTTTTGACCCGCAGCCAAATGGTTAAAGCAACTTTTGCGGCTGAAAGAGACAATCCCCTTGGTCAGGGCATGACGAGTGAAAAAAACACACGGGCTGGATCGCAAACCCGTTGTTGTGGTTGCCGTCAGTGGAGTAGCATCAAAGTTCAGCCGCCCCCTGCAAATTAAAATGGACGACTATTATGGGGGTCGCCCAAAAGGGGGGGTTTGACAGCGCATGCAAGAAACAATATCCAGGAACATCTCCAGTAATTTCACCAAAACCCCTGTTTTCTGGGCTGCCCTCAGATCCCCTGCTAAAAGATTAACTTTTAGTGGGTTGAATGGAAACTGCCACTAAACACTAAAAAAGCCAAAAGGCTAAGGGGAGGGTTGGGGGCCACCAAGATTTGTGTCTGGATGCTACCCTCATGGAGACGTTTTGCTGGAGACCCCCGCCTTTGGCTCCGACACCGGCGGCGGCACCGCCGGTCCTGACGGTAGCTGGCTTGAGATCTTTGGGCAGTCCCTGTCCAAGAAGCAAAAAATGCAAAACAAATGTGCTTGGTGCTCTTCGGGTTGCACCCCTAAGGCCCTAAAGAGACAGCCGGATCATGGGAAGGCTTTCCCCGGCCACTTTTCGTTCATCTTCCCAGGGTTCAACGAGGCCTTGTGAGACGTGTCACAGCAAGTGACCAAGAACCCAACGTTCTACGGTGTTCAGCCGTGCCGGGCGTTTTCAGGGTAGCATCGCAGAAAACGGCAACCCACAGCCAACCATCTTCCAGAACCGCGCCCGATACCCCCTCAAAGGAAATGCTCCATATCTCGTGTCCCAGGACTTAGCTCTTCCAAGATGTCCAATTTACTTCCGAACCCATCTGGGCAAATCGTAATTCATTTCACCAACACAACTTGGCCATCTGGAGTACTCCAAAAACAAGACAAAAAAGGAATATGCTTCACATTCGGGAAAAAAAGCCGCCGGGACATCCTCGGTGTGATCCAACGACCCCAACCTGGGAGCTCACCTCACCGAGGGATACATTGCCCCCAAGGGGAAATGGGCAGAGGTACCTTCCCAAAAACGCCGACTCCTTAAATATGCGTACCATTTCCGGGAAACACGTACGCTCCCTCCCCCTCCCCCCCGGGATACATCATTTCCCTTCCATGAAAGGGAACGTGGATAGGGGGGGCTTCATCGGATCTCAGGGGTTGATTCCCCATTCTTTTCAACCATCGCTCTTTCCAAAAAACGGCCGTTTTCGCTGGGTTTCTGGAGGTTTTCTAGAAAGAAGGATCCCTGGAAAGAATGGAAATGGAAGGTACACCTAGAGAGATACCCTCATTACTGGGCCCACTAAAGTGGCATCCTCCCAACTACCCTCATTGTCGCTAGGAAACCGCCCAAGTAAGTGTGAGAACTCCTGAAAATGCAGCCACATTTTTTTGGGGGGGACCCCTCAAACAGTGCACTGTAACAATGAAACGCGCTGCAGGAAATCTTTGTTCACGCTGTCAGGGGAGCAACAACTGCTAAGATTTTTGCAGCTAAGCGCGGATTTCCAACCACGAAACCACAACAAGCAAACATCAAACATGTATAAATTGTTTCCCAACATCAACCCTGTACAGGAAATTGACTTTTCTTGGCAAGGTTGCCAAGACGCCCGCCGCAGCCTGCGGCCCGCGCCTCGCTGAGGCCTGCAATTCGCCACTATGAGTTGCACCTTGTGGCTCAGCGGCAGGTTGTTCACCAGCGACCTAGCAGAACTCCGGGCGCACTTGGCTCCCCGTTCCTTCCAGGGCCACGGTATGGGGGTGACCTGGGGGGATGTTCAACCCAAAGAAAAGCTATGGCAATTGGCTAAAAACCTCTGAATTGTGTGGGCGCCTGAGTGATATTCCCCCTGAGTTCCCCGAAAGCTTCGGGGGTCCCTACTCAGGCTGTGCTTCGGAGCTCCGACAGGATTCCGAAAGTTGGCTCAGCCAAGGGAACCGAGGCAAGTTGTGTGAAACAGGGCTGCGGGAAATGGACTCGAATCTGTGATACAAAAAGGGCCGAACCCCGAAGACTAACCCCCCCAATATACAGAGCAGATTCCCTTGTACCACAGAAGTGGGGATAAACCCCGAGTGATCCCACAACCACTGGTATAAAAGGCTGGGACTTCTTTTGCAGCTAAGCATCAAAGGACGCGTTGAACTACCTTGAAACCGTAGCGTCTACCTGGAGTCTCAAACCACCCCAAATTTTTGGGGCAACATGTAAAGAATGGCATTCTTTGTCGAAACACCTTTTCTTGAACAAAACACCTTTTTTTGGTTCTGTGCCAAGTAAAGCCCTGAAAGTCCATCAGCGGATTTGTTTAACGGTGTTGTCACGATAAGCGGTGTTCTTTGGGCCGTTGCTGTTCACTGTGCAGGGCTTGCTTGAAAGATGCAAGTGCCAATTCAAGCAGCGGCACGGACCTTGCTGTCACCCAATGTAAAACCTCCTGGTTCAGCTCAGCTGCTCAATGCCTTTGATGTTGGAATGAAATAAATCATCAGCCATAATTTTGACCTTGGCCCAAACGGCTTGAATGCCAACGCAACACAAGGGAAAACAAAAGCCGCGTTATTAGCCTTGCATTTATGTGTGAGACAAACATTTGTGAGTTGCACAAGTTGAGAAGGCTGCCCCGTTGCGTGTTGTTTAGCATTGGAGCCGATCACTGAGTCGCAAAGCATCCAAGTCAGGTGTTTCCTTTGGAAGCGAGCAGGTGGCTTGGTGCACCACAACTCAAACTGATGTTTAGGAGGGCGCTGCGACAATGCAAAGAACCGACATCACTTAAACAGGAGTTAGACATTTCGAGTTGTCTCTTCTAGTGTGTGCGGTGTGCTTTGCGCGGCACACATCACAAACGGCTTTTCATGGCAAAACCCGGTCTTCGTCTTCTAGTGGCTTGAAACAGTGTGTCATGCGCAGTTCACCGCATGTTCATGTAATGTCACCCTACTTTCACGACAGTAGAGTCCAAGAAGGTACAATTTCAATGAACAAATATTGTCGCACCAAATTCAGAAGGATAGCTTTCGCAGATTTTGTAGCAGCGCGATGGGAGTGATTCCGCATTTGTCCACAGCTCTGTGCCCTTGGGCCATGTGCCCAAAGTTGTTTCAATCTACAAACAACACAAGAAACATCTCAATTAAGCATGATGTACAATACTTTGCAAATTCGGGTATGTTCAGTTTCACCATGCCTCCTAGATGATCAAGTTCACATGTTGCTTCAACTCTTCAACTGTGGTTCTCTGGCTAATGCGACTCAGCGCAACATGTACCAGTTGCCCTTAAAGTTGATGCCGTGAAGCAAGCATATTGCTTTTAAGCTTTGCTCACAGCGCTAAACTGCCCCAAGACCCTCACTGTTACAGCCAAAGGGTCCAGTATGTATATGATAACAGGCAAGCTTGCAAGGCATGCTACAGTATTCTGCGAACAATAGCTGTCACTAGCAATTGAATGGTCGTTCCGTAAGCTCAGTATTCTGCGAACAATAGCTGCCACTGGCAATTGAATGGTCGTTCCGTAACGTCCACCTAGGATTAAACATTGCGCCTGGAATAAGGATCAAACGGGTGGCCCCCCAAACAATGCACCTGGAATAAAGACAAGCACCCGCCACCCCCGCCCAAATGTTCTGAACGAAAAGTATAAGAAACATGACAAAATGGACAAAAAGAGAAAGAAGAGGAGATGTAGCCAAGCCAACACCTGGTCCTTAGATCTTTGGCACCTTGTTCTTCAGCTCCCCAAAAATCAAACTGTCCAGCTGCCCAAGAAGTCATGGTTTCTTACATGTCTCTTGTTTAAAAACTGCCCGCAATCAAACCTGCAAAGGGGGTGGGTAGTACTTCAGGCCCCAAAACTGGAGCCCGAGACTTGATCTCAGGGGCCCCTACAATAAAGTCTTGTTGTCTGGCCCTCTGCAAATATACAACTAGCCCAGTGTAACTACCTATGAAGCTTCGGGCTTTGTTGTTAGATTTGGGCCTGCTTCCCAAAATCAAACATGTCCAGCTTCCCCAAGCTCTTGTTTTCTTGCATGTCTCCTGTATAAAAACTGCCTACAACCAAACCCACAAACAACCTAGTACTTCAGAAACTTCACCCCCAATTTGACATTATTTCAACGGCCTCTGAAATAAATTCTTGTTGCCTGCCCGCGGCTGCCCGCGTCCAAAAAAGTATCAAAAGGAAGATCCAGCAATACACAATCAAATGGAAACTAAGTTCCAGATCTCAAAAGGAAGCTCCAGCAATGCAAAATCAAATAGCAACTCAATTCCAAATCTCAAAAGGAAGCTCCAGGAATGCTAAATCAAATGGAAACTCAAATACAAATCTCAAAAGGAAGCTCCAGCAATACTAAGTCAAAAGGAAACTCAATTCCAAATCTCTAAACCAACCAGAAACTCAAATACAAATCTCAAAAGGAAGCTCCAGCAATACTAAGTCAAATGGAAATTCATGTCTAATTACCAATACTAAAGCAAATGGAAGCAACATTGAACGGGATCTCAAGAGATTATTCTAGGCACCCCCTTTGTTGGGGTGGGGGAGGGCCCCCCCTCTACTAATTCCAGGTGGACATTTCTCCGCACAAAGACCATTTACAGGACATTGCTCCGAACATAGTTCGGATAGGTGGACAGTGTCCGGGCGGGCGGACGCGTCCGGACGCGTCCGGACGAGAAAAACATACAAAAAAACCTTTTCTATTTAAAACACCTTTTTTTGTTTTGGGCGTCCAGCGGGGCGTCCGAAAAGGCGTATTTAGGCGTCCAAAAGGCGTATTTAAGCGTCCGTCCCGGACTAGTCCGAACCAAAACACCTTTTTTTGAAAAAAACACTTTTTTTGATAGTCCGGGCCCGTCCGGACCTATCCACCCGTCCGGACCCGTCCGGGCCGTCCAACCGGTCCGGCGAACCCTGTCCACCTATCCGGACTATGTTCGGAGTAATGTCCTTTAAATGGTCTTTGTTCGGAGTAATGTCCGCCTGGGAGTAGTAAAGGGGGGGCCCTCTCCCCCCCAACAAAGGGGGTGCCTAGAATAATCTCTTGAGATCCAGTTCAATTTTGCTTCCATTTGCTTTAGTCTTGGTAGGCTTAAGTTCCATTTAATTTAGTATTGCTAGAGCTTCCTTTTGAGATCTGGAATGGAGTTTCGATTTGATTTAGTATTGCTGCAGCTTCCTTTTGAGATCTGGAACTGAGTTTCCATTTGATTTAGTATTGCTGGAGCTTCCTTTGAAATTTGGAAATTGGTTCCATTCGACTTAGCATTGCTGGAGCTTCCTTTTGAGATCTGGAACTGAGTTTCCATAAGATTTAGTATTGCTGGAGCTTCCTTTTGAGACTTGGAATTGAGCTTCCATTTGATTTAGCATTGGAGCTTCCTTGTGAGATCTGGAACTGAGTTTCCATTTGATTTAGCAATGGAGCTTCCTTTTGCGATTTGGAATGGAGTTGCCATTTGATTTTGCATTGCTGGAGCTTCCTTTTGAGATCTGGAACTTGGTTTCCATTTGATTGTGTATTGCTGGAGCTTCCTCTTGATATTTTGTTGGACGCGGGCAGCCGCGGGCAGGCAACAAGACTGTATTTCAGGGGCCGCTGAAATAATGTCAAATTGGGGGTGAAGTACTAGGTTGCAGTTTTTAAACAAGAGACATGCAAGAAAACAAGAGCTTGGGGAAGCTGGACATGTTTGATTTTGGGAAGCAGGCCCAAATCTAACAACAAAGCCCGGAGCTTCATAGGTAGTTGCGCTGGGCTAGTTGTATATTTGCAGGGGGCCAGACAACAAGACTTTATTGTAGGGGCCCCCGAAATAAAGTCTTGGCCTCAAGTTTGGGGGCCTGAAGCACTACCCACCCCCTTTGCAGGTTTGATTGCGGGCAGTTTTTAAACAAGAGACATGTAAGAAACCATGACTTCTTGGGCAGCTGGACAGTTTGATTTTTGGGGAGCTGAAGAACAAGGTACCAAAGATCTAAGGAACAGGTGTTGGCTTGGCTACATCTCCTCTTCTTTCTCTTTTTGTCCATTTTGTCATGTTTCTTATACTTTTCGTTCAGAACATTTGGGCGGGGGTGGCGGGTGCTTGTCTTTATTCCAGGTGCATTGTTTGGGGGGCCACCCGTTTGATCCTTATTCCAGGCGCAATGTTTAATCCTAGGTGGACGTTACGGAACGACCATTCAATTGCCAGTGGCAGCTATTGTTCGCAGAATACTGAGCTTACGGAACGACCAATCAATTGCTAGTGACAGCTACTGTTCGCAGAATGGCAGGTGTTGCAAGCTTGCCTGCTACCATATAAAGACTGGACCCTTTGGCTGTATGCTTGCTTCAGGACATCAACTTTAAGGGCAACTGGTACATGTTGCGCTGAGTCGCATTAGCCAGAGAACCACCGTTGAAGCAACATGTGAACTTGATCATCTAGGAGGCATGGTGAAACAGAACATACATCATGCTTAATTGAGATGTTTCTTGTGTTGTTTGTAGATTGAAACAACTTTGGGCACATGGCCCAAGGGCACAGAGCTGTGGACAAATGCGGAATCACTCCCATCGCGCTGCTACAAAATCTGCGAAAGCTATCCTTCTCAATTTGTTGCGACAATATTTGTTCATTGAACTTATACCTTCTTGGACTCTACTGTCGTGAAAGTAGAGTGACATTACATGAGCATGCGGTGAACTGCGCATGACACACTGTTTCAAGCCATTAGAAGATTGGGTTTTGCCATGAAAGACCGTTTGTGATGTGTGCCGCGCAAAGCACACCGCACACACTAGAAGAAACAACTCGAAATGTCTAACTCCTGTTTTAAGGGATGTCGGTTCTTTGCATTGTCGCAGCGCCCTCCTAAACATCAGCTTGAGTTGTGGTGCACCAAGCCACCTGCTCGCTTCCAAAGGAAACACCTGACTTGGATGCTTTGCGACTCAGTGATCGGCCCCAATGCTAAACAACACGCAACGGGGCAGCCTTCTCAACTTGTGCAACTCACAAATGCTTTTCTCACACAAAAATGCAAGGCTAATATCGCGGCTTTTGTTTTCCCTTGTGTTGTGTTGGCATTCAAGCCGGTTGGGCCAAGGCAAATTATGTTTGATGATTTCTTCCATGCCAATATCAAAGGCATTGTGCAGCTGAGCTGAACCTGGAGGTTTGACATTGGGTGACAGCAAGGTCCGCGCCGCTGCTTGACTTGGCACTTGTATCTTTCAAGCAAGCCCTGCGCAGTGAACAACAACGTTGTTAACTCAAACAAGTTAAACACACCGCTAGCGAAATTGGCAGCGCATGGAAAAACAAAAACACCCAAACATGGAACTAACACCCCCCAAAAATGACAAAACACCCCAAAAATGAATGCAACACAGCACCACCCCAAAAACGAAGGGTGATTGAGGGTCCAGGTACTCACTTAAACCGTCAAACACCGAGCAGAACATAGCGACCGTTTCGAGCCCGAGCGGAAGCGCGGGATGCTCTGGCCGGGTGGCTGAAAAGTGCCCAGCTCATCCTGAGGGAAGAGCCTGGCAAGCTCGGCAGATGCAGATGCCACGAACACGCTCTCCGATTCCTCCGTTGTCTGCCCCAAAATCATGGACTGAGTGTTGGCTCCATGGTGATGAGCGATCATTGACAAACCTTCAAGTTGCGTGTCTGTCGAGCGGGCTTCCCAAATCACAAATCAGGTGAACATCCGGCTTCCAATAGATCGAACCTATCCGGCAAAGACTTGCCAGGACCCTCAGTGGTCTCTCAATGCTGGGAGCAACTTGGTTGACGTTGGAAGGGGAGCGACAATTTATATTTTAGCTGTTAAGTGGGGATTTCCCACTAAAACAATATAAGCAACAATGTAACGTGTTTCCCAAAAACAACCATGTGATCCCAAAGTTACATCAGCCCGGGAAAATGGTCGCTATCCCGATGCCCCTCAAGGTTGGGCGCACTTTTGCAATCGGCGACCTCTCTTGGAGTGTCTTTCAGCTTCGGTCAAACATCGCTGAGTTCATGTCCCCAACCCATGAACCAACTCGTGCATGGTTCTGGATCAGGCTTCCGGTTGATGTGCCTTCACTGGGTTTGTCCAAGGACTATATTCCAATGAATCTCTTTCTGAGTTGGCAACCTGAAAGACAAGCATGGATCAAAAAAGGCGCCAAATCCCGCCGGGGAGGCTCCCAGATTGAAAGGGAATCCACATAAATTAAGCGGAGCGAAAGGGTGGCGGGGCGTTTTTCACCCAGCCACTTCCTGAGTGGTTTCAATTGAACTTTCCCATTTTTGGGGGAAAAACAACAAACACATTTCAAGCTCCGGACTTCAGGGAGTGAGCACATCAGGGAGTGAGCCACAGAAACACTTGACACACTATGACTCGTTTCAGGAGACTCCGAGACGATGAAGATCCCGAACTAAACGAGCGTTTCTCTCGGTGCCTCAAGGCTTCCAGCAGCTCCGGCCCCAGCAGCTCATCTTGGTCTTCCAGCCTGCAGGGAACTGGGAAAAACAAATCGGGGAAACATCCGCCCTGGATGAAACGCTACCTATTTTCAAAACAAGCCAAACATAGGGATCCTTACATTATACACCTGAACATTGCCTTGTAAATGGTGGTGTCCCTGTATTTTTGGTGGAAAAAGCCATGTTTCAAATGGGCAAAATGTATCTTTTAAGGAGCCCTGAAAAATGTGCAACTTTGCTTGGAATTCCCACTTTCAGGGTACCCAAATACATTCTTGTTCGAAGGTTTCCCAGGTTGGTTCATGCAGGTTGGAAGGTCGGTAGGTAGTATGTCTTTTTTTGGGGGGTACCCTTTTCACTTTGGTTTCAAGGATGCCAAATGAAAAACCACATTTTGTTGGGGTCGCCCAATGTGGACAAAGGACCCGGTCCCCCCTTTTGAACACGTTTTAAAGGGCCCGTGAACACAAAAAAGGACTTCTGCTGATGGAAAGAATCAATCACTTTGCCAGCTAGGGCGGAGCAAGCCCTACACATAGGGAGAAAAAACATGCCAACCGCTGCAAGATTTTGCAATCAACTGTTTGAAGGACACCCACCGCCATATGGCTGTGGGTCAAACATAGTTACCCAAAATAGAACCCTGGTACAAGGAACATGGACTAGATTCTGCAGTCCCTGGTGGTTAATTTTGACCCACCGCCATATGGCTATGTTTCTTTCTTTTTTAAGTGTTGGAACCACCTCAAAGTGGTTGGTGGACATGAATGCCGAAACGAGGTCCACCAAAGGTCCCTGATGAAGATTCATGGACTAAGTCGTGAGTGTCACAAACCAAGGTACCCAACACTCTAGGGGTACCTTCCCCAGTCTGTCCAAGCATCTTTCTTTCTAAAGAAAACCACCCCAAACCCTGGAAAAAGAAACAGCTGTTTTTTTTTTTGGTTTTTTTTTCAACGATGGTTGAGAAGAATGGAAAAGGAATATCAACCCCTAGCACGAGGTTCAAGTCCTTGGGCAAAAGCGGGGCTTGCGAGTGGGCGTAACTGTTCTGGCTGGTAAGTCGCTGAAGCGTGGCATCTTTCCTGTGGATGGACGCGAAATCCATTTCGCACCACCGTTCAGAAACCCAACGGAATGAGTCGATTCCCCTGAAAATACCCAACAAACCATGGGTTCCTCTGGTTTCAACGTGGTGCGAAATGGATTTCGCAACCATCCACAGTAGGTCCTCCAGTAGAGAGGTTAGAATAAGTTGGTACCCTTTTTTCATGTTTGTCTAATGTAGTAGGGGAACCCTCCCCCAATAAAAGGGGTGAGAAAGGGCACTACTGCGGGACCTAGTTTCAGGAGTCCCTTTGGCCGAAAACGATGTCTCAGTTGCCATTGAACTATTGCCAATAACTTCCGAAGGCCTTCTATCCCACATGGGGCTGTGAGTACATCCTGCAAGTTGTGGGGTGTTTCAGAAACACCCAGAACTTCTGCTGACAAATCACAGGGCACAAAATATCACATCCTCTGGTTCCATGGTTTGTGGGTATGTCACAATAGGGGCACCCCATAGTCCTGTGTTTTGTGCTGGTTTCCTTCCCCCCCTCAAAACACATACTCCCATCTGGACGAGAGAGTACCTTTTTTGGAGTTTTGGGAAAGGGACAAGGGACAACCGAGGAGTTCTCTCCTTTCAAAAGTTGGCGAAGGGAAACCCAAAAAGTGAACCAACCGGAAGACCCCGAGAAATCGATGGCGACCAAGCTGCGCTTCGTATCCCAGCTGCATGCTGAAATACTGGCACTCGATGCGATCCACCACCCTGGCTGGTGGTTTGGGCTGTGGTTTGAGGGGGCTGGCTGCCCGCGCCTCAAGAACCAGTGGACCAGTGGTTCGGATGCCAAACATTCACCCAGCCAAACCACCTTCCCTCGGTTGCGAAATCTGCGAAGCCCTGCTAAAAGTGAATAACTTTTAGCGGTTTAGTGGAAAGCCCATTAGTTGGCAAAAAGTTAAAGTCCTAACAGCCAAGCAAAATGCACCAAAGTTCCATAGGGTTTCTGTCGCCCGTTTCCCAGACTCGCCAAATTGTAGAGACCAGCGTGGTGTTTGTCGGCACTTGGGTGTATCGTTTTGCTTCTTCCGCCACTTGGTTGCCACAAAACCCCAGGTGCAATGCCTACCAGTTCAACCCACTCAGGAGGAGCTGGTTAAGAGGAGTCTGAACATAACCAAACACATGCATGGCCTCTTGAGTTTCTTCTGGCAACTCAAACGGGATATGCAGCACCCAGTTTCTTCCATCGTTCTTAGACTGCAGGAAAGAACAAATGACCGTGGTCTAAGGGTTTCTGTATTACACCCTGGGAATACACCCACTGGGTATTGACCCCATTTAGGCACATGTCCGGATAACACCGTGTTAGTTTGAACCATTCTGGGTCAAATTCCCCAAGGGTGTAATCCCAGGGTGTTTTTCCAAACACCCTCAGACGTGGGGAAACGAGGGAGCTCCAGTTTGTCATCCAAACCAGAAACATGCACTGAGTCATGCTGGAGGCCTCCCAAGTTCGGATCCCGATGGGATGGATGAATTCATCGACGCGGATCCTTTGGTGTGTTCCCCTGGCAGTCAAGGATCTTCCATGGGGAAAAAACCTTTTTGATCATCCTGACCCAATTCCAACATACTTGGCCAAACGTAAGTCGCTTGCAACAAGTTGACTGCCTTTGACTGCCTGAAAGGGGAAATATAGCAACCCAAAGAGGCGAGAAGCTTGGTCAGGTCTGGCGGTCTGACAAGAGCAGGGTTCTGACAACTACAAGCCTCTTTGATACCATCCCTGAGGCTACGGAAGCTTTCAAAAGGCTACTGTGACTAACTCCATTCCTGCTAGCCTGCAGATATTCAGTGCAAGGCCTCCCCAACTGAGTGGCTCTTCACTTAAAGGGGCCCAAGCGTTCAATAAGAACTATACCCTTGCGAGTCACGAACCTTCACCTGCAGGATGGAACTGCTGTTTCTATGGCTCTGTCGGTTTTTTGGAGGTCACCCTTTTTCGGGTTGCGTTGAAGGGGAACCGAGGAAAAAAACAAATAAAAATCAAACAAAGAAGACAAAGAAAAAAACGTTTTTTTCTGGAGTCCCCTAGTTAACGCACACCCCTACCACCACTTTAGGGAGGGGCGATGGCTTAGAAACCTTCCAACGGGGAAATGGGTGTTTCCCCAAAAAGGCGGACCCCCCTCCCTTTTGGATGGAATACGTGAAGGGAAACCAAGGTCCTTGCCTATTAAAGAAACCCTGTAGAACGCGCTCTTTGAAGTAACTGCAAGCGCCTCTCCAAGAGTTCTGGCTCAAAGTACTGCAGGCGCACCATGCAGTGGAAGATCAGGAAAGCCTCAGAGAGTGTCTCTTGACACCAAGAAAATCCGGCCATCAACCTTCTCATTAAACCATATCATGTTCAAAAAGTCCCGTTGAAATTGGCTGAAACCAGGAGACCCGGTTGAAAGCTCAGCTTAGGTTGGTTCAGTTTGCCCGGGGTGCGGCAAAGGCTCCAATGCAACCCTTTCGCAAACATGGAACGTTGGTCCCTGCAAATGTCCGCCCATCACCACCACAATTCGAACTCAATCACCGGCAGCCAGGCGATGCGTCCTTCAAATAGCACTTCATAAAGGAACGCTACAAACATGCTTGTTGCGTTCTTATGTCGCCGAATTGTACTTCAAACGAAACTCCAATTTGACTCATAATTCAAACTCAAATGGGATTACTTCAAAGCAAACTCCGAATTGAATCATAATTTACCAATTCACCAAACTCAAATACACAACTTCGCCCAAGGCTCTTTCCTTCACCCGAAAACCAAGAGGCCCTTCAGGGGTCGCAACGAGCCTCAAAAAAATGAGTGTCACCAACCTGATGTCCATCTGAGTCCCAATCAAAACCCGGTCGAATTTCCTCATATTTCGCCTACCCTAAACTAACCGACCCCAGACTTGTTTCACCACAAGCGCATCGAGCCTAAAACAAGCCGCGGAGCTGGGCTGTCCGTTTTCTGAATGCAAGTTTTCTCCACTCTTCAAGCGCTCCTTGCCTGGAACCCCAAGCAAAAAGCGAAACCCGATGCCAAAAAAGGGCGGACAGGATCCGGATGGGTTGGATCCAGGAGTCACCAACGGCAGGCGCCCCCAAGCGGCTGCGGCAACCCACCCCACCCCCTCGCCTGCTCCGCGCTCAGCTCCGACTTCAGCAGCCGCGCCGCCAGCCGCGGCCACCGCTCCGCGCCGCCCGCCGCGCCCTCCGCCGCGTCCGCCGAAGCCGCGGAAGCCGCCGAAGCCGCGGCGTCCGAAGCCGCGTGGGTCAAGCTGAAGGCCTCCGGGCATCCTTTTTGGGGAGGTCGAAAAATGGGTGGCTTGGACTTCCCTGGTTGGACTTGCAGTTGGGAGGGGCGACTTGTGGGTTGAAACATGGGCGGCGGTGTGGTGGAATTGGGGGGGGGCTCTCAAAATAGGGATCCTCTATGGGTTGAATGGGTTGGTGTGCGTCAGGTTTCCTTGAAATACCCAAAGGTCAACCTCCCATAGAATCCCTGCAATAAGCTCCGAAGTCTGAAGTAGCTTTTTGGGGGGTGTGGGGTTGTTGGGGTTGTTTTTTTGGGGAGTGTCTGCATAATACTGCCACAGAGCGGCTTTGTCTTGAGAGGGTGGGGGTAGTGTAAGTTGAAGCCTGGTGCACTTTCCTCCCTTTGCACGAAAACAATCAGCATCCTCACCCCAAGTAGCTGGTGGGCCTCAACTGGGAACGCCGGTCGCAATGGCGTCGAAAGATACGGGGCTCTGCAAAACCATCATGACAAAAACCCGCAGCTCCCGCATATTGAGCTGCATCACCTGCATCATTCTGTTTTGCAATGCCTGCCACCTAGCCGGTAGCAAGTGATCATGGGATTATAGGGCTCTGCAAAACCATCATGACAAAAACCCGCAGCTCCCGCATATTGAGCTGCATCACCTGCATCATTCTGTTTTGCAATGCCTGCCACCTAGCCGGTAGCAAGTGATCATGGGATAATAGGGCTCTGCAAAACCATCATGACAAAAACCCGCAGCTCCCGCATATTGAGCTGCATCACCTGCATCATTCTGTTTTGCAATGCCTGCCACCTAGCCGGTAGCAAGTGATCATGGGATTATAGGGGGCTCTGCAAAACCATCATGACAAAAACCGCAGCTCCCGCATATTGAGCTGCATCACCTGCATCATTCTGTTTTGCAATGCCTGCCACCTAGCCGGTAGCAAGTGATCCTGGGATTATAGGGCTCTGCAAAACCATCATGACAAAAACCCGCAGCTCCCGCATATTGAGCTGCATCACCTGCATCATTATGTTTTGCAATGCCTGCCACCTAGCCGGTAGCAAGTGATCATGGGATTATAGGGCTCTGCAAAACCATCATGACAAAAACCCGCAGCTCCCGCATATTGAGCTGCATCACCTGCATCATTCTGTTTTGCAATGCCTGCCACCTAGCCGGTAGCAAGTGATTATGGGATTATAGGGCTCTGCAAAACCATCATGACAAAAACCCGCAGCTCCCGCATATTGAGCTGCATCACCTGCATCATTTTGTTTTGCAATGCCTGCCACCTAGCCGGTAGCAAGTTATCATGGGATTATAGGGCTCTGCAAAACCATCATGACAAAAACCCGCAGCTCCCGCATATTGAGCTGCATCACCTGCATCATTCTGTTTTGCAATGCCTGCCACCTAGCCGGTAGCAAGTGATCATGGGATTATAGGGCTCTGCAAAACCATCATGACAAAAACCCGCAGCTCCCGCATATTGAGCTGCATCACCTGCATCATTCTGTTTTGCAATGCCTGCCACCTAGCCGGTAGCAAGTGATCATGGGATTATAGGGGGCTTTGCAAACCATCATGCCAAACCCCACAGTTCCCGCATTTTGAGCAGCATCACCTGCATCATTGAGATATGAATTGCATCGCCTTCACCCTGAAAACGCCAGCAGCAAATGCGTCATTGAATGATAGGAAGCTCTGCAAAACCATCATGCCAAAACCCGCAGTTCCCGCATTTTGAGCTGCATCACCTGCATCATTGAGATATGATTTGCATCGCGCAAACATCATGAGTGCCCCCTAATTATACGTTACTTTTCGTTCACACACGAAGGGGAGCCATGGGCATTGGAGATTATCAGGGACAGAGGCGTCTGCAAAACAACTAAAACTATAATCTGTCCACTTTGGGCTTCCTTTTGCGGATACTTGCTGTTTAGAAAGCACACATGGCCTATTTACCTCCCAAATACGCAACGCCTGGCAGTTTCCGGCAACAAAAACACATTACCGTGGACTCCACACACGCCCAGCGCCAGAAACGCGCTGCCGCGCGCCTCTCGGATGACGTCCCGGGTGGGCGCCGTCAACAAGTCCACCTCCTCCACTTTTGGCGCCGCCGGAAGGGCCTTCACCTCCTCAAATTCGGGCAGGATGTGGAGAAATGCAGCTCTCATTGGACGTGAAAGGGGGAATGGACTTTTGAAAGGTTTCAGACCAAATGGGCTCTTTCAAGCAGATGCGAGTGGCTGTTCAGGATGGATTGCACATAAAGCTTTGGCAATTCTCACCCTCCTTCAAAACAAAAATGCTTTTGGCACATTTTTAGTGAACCTAGTGCCTTGAGGGTAGAAACACAACAAGTAACTCGTTTAGGGGTTGAGCATTTTCAGTGAACCCAACAAAAATGAAAAAAGGAAACCGGCGTGTCACTTCACAATTGGGCACTTCCCCCCACCACAAGACATGTTTGCGCGTGTGCGTGCGCGTGCGCAGGTGTGTGTGTGTGTGTGTGGTTGAGAGTAGTGGTGGTGGTGTGCTCAAGGTTTGATGCCAATCCGCCCGCAGGTGGGTTTCGCCATCAATTGTGTCCTGCCTGGCCAGACTGTGTTCAAGCTTGCACAAGCGCACCACCATAGAGCACTCTACGGCCTCTCAGGGAAACCCAAACTCAGTTTTGATCACGGGTCCGCAAAATTGAGTCGTGCCCAGCATCCTTCGGCGTGTGTCAACAGCAATGTGTGGCTTTAGCAAACCTTAGGGATATGTGTCAAACCAGGCGGACCCTAAAAAATGTGGCTTTCCTCTTGATTTCAATTGCAATCGAGCCGGACAGGGCACCCTCAACAAACGCACACAATATCTGCTGAGTTCCTATCCTTTCTGCTCCCGGCCGGCATTTCAGCCCGTCCTTGACGACCTCGGAGTGTCTCAAAGCCAGCCAAGGCGGCTCATCTGCATCTGCAGAGCAAGACCACGTGAAGACGCTCCAAGCTCAACAAAAACAACCAGGGCCTGTAGCAGCTTCCCTCAGAACGGGTGTTGGGGTTCGGCTTGGGGGATAGGGGGCAGCTTCCCATTTACAGTCTACAAGAAGGGGTTCAAATCCCCACTCCAAATCAGTCAGGGGCAGCATCACCTCCCCATCGCAAACCCAATTCAGAATTGAACCAACATGTGATGTTCAAAACCAGCGACCCAAACGTGCTGCAGGGCGTTGAAAGTTGTAAGTTTATGCCATAGTAAGGTGGGTATATGTGGGTATGGCTCAATATTCGGGTATGTATCGTTGAGCGGTGATTCGGACGTATGGAACGACCAGGTTTCGAAGCGTCCTTGTTCCGTACCTCTTGCAAGAAGTTTGACAGGCACCTAGACCCCACCCTTTCAGCAAAGCTTGACACATGGACTTGGAGCTAACAAGAAGCCAGAGCAAGCGTTGGAGAAAAGCTTGTCACGCATGTCGTTGTACACTACTATAGCGGCTTCCTTTGTGCGATGCATGAAAAGAACGCGCAGAACATCTCCTTGCAGCTACCCGGTTGTGTGTCCTACTACTTCAGGCCCGAACGCAGCGGGAGAAGAAATTACGAAGAAGAAGGCAACGTGCGAGTTATTGGGTGGGAGGGAGTCCTCGGCTGGGGTGAGGCGACAATGCACAAGGTGCAGCAGGCACGCTCTTCTTCTTCCCTGTCAGGCGTCGACGAGTCAGAGCCTTTAAGCTCCATGCGTTCTCGCCGGCCCTTTTCTGCACGGTTCCTTCTTTGCCCCTCTGCCGCTATCAATCGCTCAACTTCTGGTTGCCGCCTCGATGTGAGGGAAGTTTTCGCATGTCGTTGCGCCTGCAATCGTCTTTGCAGCAAGGCTTCAGGTAAAGGGCCCTTTTCAGGCTCATCCTTCCTGCAGGAGACTCTCCAAGCGTCGCCGTCGCATTGCTTCCCAATGACAGAAGCAACGCCCAAGTCTTTGCCTCCTCCCTGCAGGTTGACACGATCGTTGTAGATGTAGTTGGCCATCCGCACGGGAAAATTGGAGCAAGGGTATGGATCAATGGTGTGGATCGTAAGGCTTAACAAGGTATGGATCAGGGGTATGGATCGGGGGTATGGATCGTGGTATGGATCATGTGTGGGCCCGGACCCTTGATCCATACCTGATTTTTTGAGCCGCAGCCGTGTGTGTATGTCTGCTGTGTATATATATATATATATAATATGTGTTCGATAATTACTGTCGGGGCAGAACGCTCGAAAGAGAAACCTGGATTGTCTGCCGTGATTTGGGTCTTAGGTTTGTGGACTGGGTTCGAGCTCGGGTTGAGTCAGGACTTCGGCTTGGGCTTGGGGCGATTCTCTAAGCGCTTTGTGTTGGTTTGGGTTTGTGGTCCTGGGCAGACAAAATCCTGGCATGGTGGTGTATGAAAAAAATGTAATCATAGGGTTCCATCTATCCCAACTTGTTCTTGGCGCCGCTTGTGTCCATACTCTCAAGTTGAGCAGAGGACCTGAAAACAAAAGGGCCAAAAGGGCCAAAAGGGTTAACCTTTCGGGACCTTTGCTTTCTGACCCCCACAGAATTGCTAGGGTATGCGAACCCGCTAAATACCTGACAATAGTACCACAACAAGCTGATAGCTATCAACCCACAAAACACATAGGGCCATTCCAAACCAGGGACTACCCCTTCAAATTCTACGTGGGTGCAAGGATAGGGGTTCCAAAACAAGGGCTACTGATTCTCATGTGCATGATCATTCATGTCCATGTCGGTTGATACAGGAAACCCTCAGTCGCGCATCCCTGGAAACAGAGGTCCAAGCAAATAACTAAACACGGACACTTATCTGATTATGAAACACAGCAACAGGATCACCCGTTTGGATGAACCTAATCAAGCGCGGCCCTTGCCACGGATCAATCACCCCAAAAAGAAGGGGGGCAACCCCTCATCAGTCCGGAAACGGTCATCCGGGTCACACACAAGAAAAGGTAAATGGTCTATCCAACACCATGCAACGAATCAAGACTGGCGGCCAAAAACTATCAATTCCTAACCGTCATCGACCGGGTTCTGATCACACAAGTGAAGTGACGGTCGGCCTATGAGAGCGTCCTGCGTCACCAGCTTGTTGAAAAGCCGCACCTGAGATCGGAATACCGAACCCCCCCCCCCCGGCTAGGAAACACGGCCGAACTGTTCGATGCAATGCTTCCCTTCAAGTCGTAAAAGCATGTTCACTCGTTGCCCAAACACCGTGAAACAACTGGACGGTCACCTTGCGTCTTTGCGGAAAACTTGTCAAGCGCCCACAAACGGGAACAGACCCCATCCATACATCCTGTAGTCTTTCTTGACAGCCATCCACAAAGCGGTCTGTTTGCCGACTTACCCAGCGGGAATCCCTTGAGGCAAACCACATGGGTTTAAATGCACCGTTCACGAGAAAGCAAAGGAGTTTGTTCAAAAACACGATAGTAGCCCTTCCCTGCAAAAAGCATGTCATGATTGCCAGGTTCAGGGGATTTGGGATATATCGGGATCCAGTGAATTGAGTGGCGCCAGCCGGCCAGCTTGTTGAACTCGTGATTCCCAGGCGTAAGCAGTGGCTTAGGTATTCAACACTTAATAGATATTTGGCCCACCCATCATCACCCATCCACGGATATACGTGAATATGGATGGAGAGACGGTGGCCCCAACAGAGTTGAACCCCATAGGAACCTCACCACTATCCCATGGAGTCTGGGCAAATCACTATCATTCACAAACCGGAAATAAATTGAGAAATAAACTAATTTCCAGGAAATGCATCATGGATGAGCTCAGTTTTAACCCCGAATCGGTGAGCTCCTTAAAATATGCCCAAATGTAGTAAAGTGTCTGTCAAGCGCCTCAAACGTCACAGCCTGATTGACAGATTGACAACTAATTTCCGGCCATGACGGAAAATGCACAACGCCCTTTCTGTTCATATGTTTGTGGGATTCCCATCCCAGCCACTTCCTGAATGGATTCCTGAGTGGATTGGCAAATCATCCGCTAAGACCAAGTCTTCAGGGGACCCAAACGCTGGTTTGGGATCCAGTACACGACTCTGCGCTCCAAACCCCGCCCAGGCGCCGTCGACGGAGGGAATGCACGTAGACGAGGACATGCCTCCAATGGCCGAAATCGGTGGAACATCGCAAACTATCCGGTTGCTTGAAGTTCCCAAAGGAACAAGTAACAGTATTTCCAGTAGTGCTAGATCCCCTTTAAAGTCAACAGGGAAAATAACAACAGGAAGAAACCCGATGAACAAGTGGGTGGAATGATGAGGGTACCATTTTTGAGATTCATGGTCTCAAAATGAACACTTTTCCACGGGAAAACCCGCGGTTTTTGTAGCACCCCCATGTTCAGAGCCATGATCTTGGTTGACGTTGGAAGGGGAGCAAACAAATCTAACTTTTAGCAGTTCAGCGGGGATTTCCCACTAAACCACAACAAGCAACCATGTTGTAGCACCCCCATGTTCAGAGCCAGGATGAAACCATCCCCAAGCGAATGACCACAAAAACCTCCCAACCACACCCCCGCCTGCGTCCAGCGGGCTAGCGCTCGCGCCATCGGCTCAAGCGTCTCACGTCTGTTTCCTTGTTGGTGTGTCCTAGGGTTGCTCCCCAAACGACCCGAACTGACAAAAGGTCGTGTACGAAAGGGTGACCCGAACGACCCAAGAAGCTTTCCGTAGAACTTCGGGCCCTGGATCAAAAAACAGGAAGCCCATGTCGAGCCATGTTCCAGCCAACCTGGGAGCAAGTCTAGGGGGTCAGTGGAAGAAGGTGTTCTGGTCTGAATGGTAGGAAAGACACAAACCAGCCATGTTGGGTCCTTGCTCCTATAGGACAGCTTTTGGCCGGTGGACTTTTCTTATTGAGACATCCCCTTGTGGGTCTAAACTATCATCTGTTGGCTGTTGAAGTGAGATTCCGCACTCGAGGGACTTTGAAGCACTGTGCAAGTCAAACATCAAGGGTTGCTTTGCAGAAGCACATCTATAAGAACACGAGAATTGATGGTCTGAAGGCCAAAACGCACCTTAGCTCAACAGCTGGAACCCTTTGTTCACGGATGCGAGGTGAAGGTGTGAGGCTGATGAAAGCTACTCCCACGGACTGATTGGTTCGTTGAAATCCCTGTCATGCATGGCTCAGCCTTCGTTCGCGCGGCTTTCGCGCGGGAGCGAGCGAGCGTGACACCGGCCTGTGATGCGACAACGAAAACGGCCAAATTAAGCTGGGGCCCCATATGGCCATGGGTCAAAATCCAAATCGTACCCCCAGTGAACATCCCAATCCCCACTAAAATAGACTAAAATGGGTGGTGCACCTCTCCCAAAATGGTACCGTTGGTTTTGACCCACAGCCATATGGTGCTGTTCTTTTTGTTAAGCACATCGTGTTGCGAGCAAACTCATCTGTGACTTAAGTCTAGAGCACGCTTCGGATGTGCTCTTTCTGGATTCACACTCTCCCCGTGTTGGTTCTTTTGGCTTTTAATGTCCTACACGTGTGGATCCACAAAAGCCGATCTAAACCGTTTTCTGGACAACATGGATTCAGAGCATCCCTGAATTCTATCACGTCAGGGACTTGAAGCAAGAGTCCTCCAAATCAAAACAGTGCCAAGCTGCCAAAGAGAAACCGACCATTTCGTACGAGTCCGCCCTTGTAAACACATCCAGAACGATGTTTCGACACATCCAGCACAGCGGGGCGGTTCGGAGGGCTCGGGCGTCGCACCGCCGCCGTGCGTCAGCCTTGGTCGTTCTGCCGGACTTCGAATATGCGCCAGTGCACATACTGGAAACTCATTGTAGGATAACCCACAAGTTGATGTGTACGTAAATGAGTCGGAAAATAAGCACGGGGTGCAAGCCTGCGCTGTCATCCGCGGTTTGCCTGGAAACCGCCCAGCGAAAAAGATACGAGGATTTTGTGGAGCAGAACCCCTGTCCTATACTGCTTGGCAGGGTGGTGCCAACCAACTATGGGACGACAATTACATGTGTTGCTTAAATTCAAAGGGACACCTGCTAGGCACCTCGCAAGGAAAGGTGCCTACTTGTATGTGCAGCCTCAAGTAGGCGAGAGCCATGATCTTAAGATGTAACTGTTGCAATGGGAGGGGGGGATATTGTATGAAACCTATGCCTATGACGAAGACATCCGCATGCAGTTCTCAGTTTCTTTTCCCGTCCGCCTGGTATTGAGGTGTTTCTTCAACGCAAGGATAGTTTCCATCAGGTCCTTTGCTTTGAATACCATCAGCTTCCCCCCGCCCCGCCCCGGGGCACTTCCATTTGCCGACTGCGCATTTGTTTCGCGACCTCATCCAGGGAATTGCAAACCCTACCCTGGAAGATTCTGTCAGGGAAGATTCTGCTCACAGGCATACCTGAGTTTTGGCCGGTGCAGTATTTGATTCTCACAAGGACTTGTCTCTTGGCGCGCCTAAACTTGAAACCTTTCGGGAATCTGTGGTGTGCATTCACAAGCCTGGCTATACTCTGCATTGGTCAATTGGCTCTTGTCAGTTTCTTTTCGTTTCGATCCCAAGTGATCCCTGCCAGGCTGTTGCCGTGGTTTCCCAGAACCCAGGGGGTCTTGCTGACTCTCCAACATTCCAAGGTGGCTCCCCGCAAAATGACCAACACACAAACCAGCCCGAACATCATACACTGGTTGAACATCGTGAGCTTTCCCCCTCCATACATCATGCCCAATACATCACATAAAGCCTTCCACCCAGTCTGAAGTGCTTGTTCTCCAGGCAAGAGCTTGTGAGCCCCGAGAAAATGGCCGTGTGGTTTAAGCAACATTGGCAGAGGGTTCCCCCTCTCACAAAAAGAAAATCGAGAACTGCTCACCTCGGATGGGAATTGGACTGGCGTGTGGCTCTCGGCGCCAGACTCCGGCGCCATTCTTTGGCGCCTCAGTGGGAACCGGGAACCTGCCTCAGATTGCAACCTGTCAGCACTAAAAAAAAACATGGACCTTTCGTGGGATCGTCAATTGCGGTAGGGAACCCACGAAGCGAAAAGAGCCACTGAAGACACTCGGGATCAAGAAGTTTTCCCAAATAACAGACTTTCCGCTGGATTGTTTGGCAAGACATTCCCAACCAAACTACATTTCAAGGAGCCTTTTTTACCCTGAACAACCAAGTTCTCTCCCATGGATCCTGAATGGCTTCGGTTGGTTCTGCCCCTCCTGTGGTTGGGCTGCGAACCACAAGAGAGCGTCAAGGGGTTGAATTGTTCCAGCATGCGCTGCTTTGGGCTGCTCAATAGTACCTCTTGAGTGAAAATCCACAGGGAAATCGGAAAATAAATCCAAATCGCTCTTCGATTCATGGGGAGCCATTGCTTGCCAAATGTGCCGTGCCGCGGCATTCAAAAACAAGGTCTCAAGGGAAAACTGGTGCCGCAGCAACCGGTGAATCCAGTACCCATGCGGCCAAGTTGTTTTCAATTTGGTCTTCCAAGATGGGTGGGTCTTCAACTTGGTCCTTTTGGTGTTCCTTTAAACCAACTAGAGAAGGATACCCTTACATACCCTTACAACCTGGGTCTCTTTTCTTTGGGAGTACCCGTTTGCGGTTGCTTTGTTTTTCACCCGAAGAACCAAAGGGAAACCACTTAGCATTATTATTATCAGCATGTTTTTTTTTTTTTCACTGCCGCTGCCAACATTAACTATTATTACTATTGCTATCAGTACTACCATTATCATTATTATTATCAGCATTGCCATCGTTACTATTCTTGCTGTCATTATGAGTACGATCATTATAATTATTATCATTGCCATTATTATTATTGTTATTACTATCATCAATACTATTGTCATTGCCATCATTGTTATTATTGGTGCTGACACAATTATTATCAGTATCATGATCATTGTCATTGCCATCTTAATATTATCATTATCAGTATCATTGCCATTGTATTGTTGTTGCTATCATTACTATTTGTACTATTATCATTACTATCACCATTGCCATGAAATTGTTTAATTGTTAATGCCATCATTATTGTTATATTATGATTATGGTGTTTTGTTTTTGTTTGTTTAATCGTTTTGTTGATTCCAATTATTATTGTCATTGACATCATTGTTGTTGTTGCTGTCAATATTATATTATTATTGCGTTTACTATGATTATTATCATTGTCACACTATTATAACATTATATATGTTAGTATTATTATCATCATGACTAGTATTGTTATTATTCTTACTAGTATTATTAGTATCATTATTATTATGCATGTATTTATCTATTTATTTATTCATCTATTTAGCTATTTATCTTTTGTTTGTTATCATTACTTATTATTTATTATTGTGAACATTACTATTATTACCATAGCATTCATATTGTTATGATCATTAGTATGGGAGGGAAACTCAAACAAAGACACACCCAACTCTTGAGTCATAATCAAAACCTGGTATTAAAATGGTCGACCCAGAACCATGTAAAGAATTCAGAAGGCGGCCGCAGCTGTTTATGGTTGGGATTGGCCCTTACTAACCTTCACTTACCCAGGTTTTGATTGTGACTCTCTTGAACTTAGCCAACTCGACCTGCCCCCGGCCTCCCCGGCCCGTCATCGCTCGATGGACCGCTCCAGTTTCGAGCCGCACTCGGGCGATCGGCGGTTTTTTCGATAGTCTTCAGTCGTGTTCCCCTCCCCGCAACCTTCTCAAAACTCTTTGTCGCGAAATCTGCGAAGCCCTGCGAGAAGTGAGTTTAGCTTTGAGTGGCTTGATACGGAAAACCGCTTCATGAGTTGGTAACAAATTAAAGTCCTAACATCCAAGCAAAATGCGCCAAAGTCCCTGCACATAAAAAAGGGGAATCATGGGGGTACTACCATGCCCTTTTGGCAGAGTCTCTCAAATTCTCTCAAATGCGACCACATGCTCAAGATTCTGAAGCATTCCGTTCCCTTGGTACATTCACATGGCCCTACCACCCATTTACAATGCACGAGCTTCAATTGCAAACGACTCTCAAGCCACCGTGCAAAAGCAACAGGGGCTGTCCAAACATGCTAAGCTTAATTAAGACTCTCTCAAATCCCAGTTGCCTCTTTGCCTGATGTACGAGGCAAAAACCACCAAACTGAGAATCCTCAACTTACCCGAAAGGGCTCTCGGCATTTGGCGCAGGGCTTTGGTGGATCCCCTCAAGGGTTTTATGAAACAATGGTGCACTGTAACCGTTCATGGACCCACCATTGACTTTCTGAGTGATACTCACGAGTCTCTGAAATTCCCCACGCAGGTTGCTAAACAGTCTATTCACGCCAACAATACGCAGGGTTGTTTGCATGAAACGCTTGCAAGAGCTGTCGCGAATATGCTTAGACATGTGTGCCGATCCCAATGCTTCGTTTCGTGGGTACGTATTGGTACCTATGATTCGATCCATGAGCTGGCTGGAAATGGAGCCGGCAAGTGGAAGGTTCAACCCCGTTGACCATCCCTATGGCCATCTCGCTATGGCCACTTGAAAAAAGGGGAGGCAAACTTGTTTGTCTCCGGGGAACACGGGGGACACCTTCTTGGTGTTGCTTGATTTCACAGGTTGGGCCGCTTTGAAAAAAATTCGCGGGGCCTCCTTCGTTCTTCGGACCTGAGGCCATGTCGGGGTCTGCCTGGTTTCTGGGTTGACGTTGGAGGGGAGCAAACATGTAAATTTTGGCAGTTTAGTGGATTTGGATTTCAACCACCAAACCACAATAAGCAAAAATGTAATTAACATGTTTCCCAACAACAACCATGGTCTGCTGAGGATAGGAAGGCCTTATACACCTTTGCGTGACAACTGGCTCGGCCGCCAATACATGAGCGATTCATACTCAACTTTCGGTTCTGTCAACGTGGCCGAAACATTTACAAAGGCCGTACTATAACCATTAATGACCCCTACCTGACGTGCTCAAATGACTGGCCAGAAAGCAACATCCATTGGGGCGTTTACACACAAAAGCACGTGCGTGAACAGGTCAGCTACCGATGCAAACGGGCCCTGAAAAATGCAATTTGTTGTTTGAGGTCAAAGACTTTCCAACCCTGACCGAGGGTGCTGTCTGATGCATTTGAAAATAGCAATGCCCTGAAGGCTCCGTCGGGGGCGGTTGACAAACCTGCTTCAGTTTATACGGATACCAATTTAATCAGTATAAAGTAATCTCCTCTGAGATTGCCTGACATCTTGAAAATTGGCCATCAGTCGGTCCCCCCAAGAACCGCAACCTCTCTCGCTGGTCTTTTCCCGCCGGATCGACTCAGTGCGTCCAAAGCCAGCCTCCTTCTCAGAAGGGAAGTTGCTCGGCCGAACGGAGTCTGGTGAGACAGTTGAGTGAACATAAGATAGCACAATCCCCCCATTTGGCTGTGGGTCAAAACCAATGGTACCATTTCAGGGTAGGTGCACCACCCATATTAGTCTATTTTGAGTGGCTGTGGGTCAATACCGTTTTGGGATCCCATTTTGGTTGGTAGGTGAATTCACCGCTCATTTTAAGGCTTCCTATTTGAGTGGTTGGATTGGGATGTGAAAACTGGGGGTATGACCCATATGGCCGAGTGAACATAAGCTGGCACAATCCCCCCATTTCCGTTTCATCCCAATTACCCAAAGGGGAATTGTGCCATCTACTCACCCTGGCGCAACAGGAAGCCTTTCTCCCTTGCAATCAAAAGGCGCCTTGTTTCTTCACTGGCTCATCTGCTCTGTGAGCATATGACAAACAGCACGTCTCGGGTTTGTCTGCCGCCCATGGACAAGTTCAATGACGCGGCGCTCATTTTTAGAGAGCTACTGTGGATGGGCGCGAAATCCATTTCGCACCGCCTAAGACACCCTGGAATGATGATAAATGCCAAAAAACAATGGTGTGCCATGGATTCAAAGTGGTGCGAAATGGATTTCTTCCATCCACAGTAGCACTACCTTTAGAGCGACTCACTCTGATTCCAATTGGCATTCTGCTTCTTTAGCCTGTGCCCCGCGGCCTTTGACAAAAGGACAACCCGTAGGGGTCATGGTTCCAAACAAAAGCTCGCCGGAACAATATATATATATATAAAATAATGAGTGTCGCTGGACCTTGCTTTGTGAAATGCACCTGGCAATGTTGAGACCAGATCAATCGAGCCCGCGGACTAAGGGGCTGTTTCAAACCCGAAGTAAAGGATCCCGGCAAAAACTAGACACCCACGGAAAAAATGGGGCGCTATCAATTCTGGATTCCCATTCACCCAGTGGCCCAGTGCATCTCGCTAGATTCGGTTTCGCATCAAGTCGCTAGCCGGAGTCGCCATTTTACATCGGCTTGCTGTCTTGACAGAACAAACGGATCCCCAGATAGTGTCATAAGCTGATAAAGGGGCCAAATTCCAAGGGTGGAACGCCGCACTTGGACTGTGCCCTGGGAATGCCACGGCTCTGGGAATGTCACGAACCTTCTAAGTAGTGGGTTGTGGGTCATTTGGATGGCTCCCAAACTTGCTAGGGCGCCTTGTGCAAAGGCCCGCACACCGCTCACATGTTCATGACTAAACCTTGAAACAAAATGACCGAAATGTGTTGGCAGGGTTGCACCCACCTTGTTTGAACATGCTCATGCTTCAACCCTTACTATTCAAACCACCTGATTTTGGTCTGAGGGGGGCCAGGGCTTGTTTGTTTAAAGTTTAAACCTAAAACAACATGCTCCCAGCCCTACTTTGTAGAGGTCCGGCTCCATGGTCCTTTGACGCCGACACGTTCAAACGCATGCCGCTACGCACACAGCTCACGCGCACCCGCGTAAAGAATTCCACTATACAGTCAAGTTGTTGCTGTTACGACCACGCAAGCAGCAAACACAATTTGCTGACACACACCTGGCAACATGAGACTTAAAGAGAGCTGAAGACCCCTGCACAAGTTAGTTGTCACTCGGCGTGGCGCCCATCTGTGTGAAAGCTCCCTGACGTGATCGCGGATCCCTTTGTGATGAGAATCGATCTTTCTACTCTAACCTTCCCGAAAGCCAAGGACCCAGGAACATGGTAAAGCCAAGAATCGGAGGTTCAATTGATGCAATGAATGTTTGGGTGCGTAGCTGATGTCCTGGATTCAAGCACCTTCGCCATGGGCTTGGCGTCGACCTCAATGGAGTTCACCAAGTACTTGCAGCTGGTCTGCAGTGATCAATCACTTGGGCCAAGCGAAAAAAAACACAAAGCGCCAACGCCTTGGCTTCGCATCCGCGAAAAACCGCGAGGCTGAGCGCGCCCGCTCACTTTGGCGCTTCGGCGATGAAACAAGTAAAGGCACCGGGCAGCAAGAACGACCGTCAGCATCTCTCGGTTGACGCTGGAAGGGGAGCAAACACTGAAACACTTTAGCAGTTAAGTGGGGATTTCCCGCTAAGCCACAATAATCACAAAAGCAAAATGTTTCCCAACAACCACCATGATTAGCTGCTTGGATACATCCCATTTGCAGACCTTTGCTTGCTTGTAGCAAAAAAGGCCATCCATTCCAGCACTTTGGACCGATCTGATCTAATCTCTGATTCCGAGGGCCAGTCAAGGCGAGAACCAACCAATCCTATACTCTGTGTGTGAATGCTCCTCAGTGGCCGCCTTAATCGTCCTCGATGCCACTATTAGGCTGTAATGGCTCGAAGTGCGATGCCTCTGCAGCAATAAGTAAAGCGCAGGCTTTCGTTTCACTGGTTTTAACAAGCCTTCCCTTGCTTGACTCACTTGACTCTGGATTGGGGATTCAACGCGGTCTCTCACGAGACCAGATGTCCGGTAAGCTCCGTCAACCCCATCGCAACTTAGCCCCCTCCAGGGCGTGCAAACATGCGAGTGGAACCACACAAATGGGTTTCCAGGGTGGGGTTTGTAACTGTTCGTGCTTGGGAGAAGACCCAAGTACGAATGACTTCCGGAGAATATTGCAAGTAAGCCAACCACATCTAACTACCAAACCCTGGAACAAATTGGTTCCGTATTATTTGTCTCATTTTTTCTCGGCCAACAGCGTAGCACACACGCTTGACCAACCACCACAAGCATAGTCTTCTAAAGAGCACACACAACTGACCTGTGTTGACTGGCTGAACAGTTTTAGCTTGCTGGGCCTGTACTAATTCGTAATGTTAACTTCGGATTCATCGGCAAGACAGTAATTGCTAATCTTGGGTGGTTTCCTGTCCAGCAAGCAAATGAACTATGCTAGAATGACGTACAGGGTGTAAAGTTACTCATGCGATCGCATGTGAGCATGTTATCGCATTCGGCCTCCAGATTGTTGGCGGTCCTAGGTGCAAGAGTTGTAGTAGACTATGACAACCCCTGCCTGGCTTATTTCTATATTCGCAACGAGATTCCGATGATATTTGTGAAAATTATTAGCCAAGTGCAACAACTTGTTGGTTACCACCAAAATATGTTCTTCAAAAAATATGACGTCCAAGACCTCACGGAGTGAGACTACCCACATGATCAATCCCGATCGCCCTGTCCGCCCACGCGCCATCCTTCGGCTGGCTTAGAGGACTCAGGCTGAAGATTCCGTTGGGCTTATCTGTGAAGCAAGGTCAAAGCCTAAGCACAAGACAGCCCCCTACCTTAAATGGGTGTACGGGGCTTTTACATTTTTAAGGTAGGGGGTGACCTGACAAAAGCAACACTTGTCTGCACATGAGAAACGGTTGGTTTGACATCGTTTTGCTTTTGAAAACCACCTCAGCTACCAAGAATCGTGGAAACAGTGCTGAAAACTCATTGAAACAAAGCACCGGAGTGCTCTGTGGGGCGGGGGCCAACAAACAGGACAAGTAGTGGAAAGGCAAAGAAACGCAGGGGACAAGAAGGGGGAGGCTATGGGGAGCTGCAGTGGAAAACATGGGACTTGCCGCTAACAGGCAGGTCCAGCTACATTCAACCACCTTTGCCTATAGGTGGCCTTTTGGACAAATAGATGGCCCTGGTAAATAGAATAAACCCCATCTAAACCGGGGCCCTCCTTTTTTTTGAGCAAACCAACCAAAAGGACACCTACGCCGCCTGTGCCACATAGAGTTGTCAGACAGAGTTAACTCAGGAAGTCACGGAGCTCTGAAACAGTCAGGAATTGCCAAGGAATGACCATGGATCGAAGATTCATCTTGGTTGACGTTGGAAGGGGAGCATTTTTTAGCAGTTAATTGGGGATTTCAACCACTAGACCACAAAAAGCAAACATGTGAAATGCTTCCCAACAACAACCATGTCATGGAGTCATGGGGAGAACCCACAGAGTTATTCGGCAACTTCAGTGAAAAGGCCTCAGACCCATTGGAAGCCCATCATAGTCACATTCCAAGCAGTCCTGAGACCCCCAACTGGAATTCGCGAGGTCAGACATAAAGACACAAATAAGACAAAATCTAGGAACTGCATTAACATAGGGCCCCTTAGATGTTGACCCTCCATGATCAATTCCGGGTTGGGCCTTCGGGCCATCTTTGCCAACAAGATCCCGGCTACCAGACATCTTTAAAGCAGCTGCTTTCTCAGCTCGATTTAGCCACTCGCCTAGCCATTCTTTGTCAACAAGCTTGCAGGTCCCACATCTGCTCTGCGATCCTAAAACGCGTTTTCTGCCATGGGATTTCTGACCCACTGGCTAGAAACAGCTCTAACTCCTTGGTACACTTTCATACACTTTCATTTGCTGAGAAGGCCCCTGGAAAAAAAATAACAATATTTCCAGTAGTGATAGATTCCCTTTTCAACCAAGAGGGAAACAAAATAACATAAAATATATATATTAAAACAAAAAGCAAATAGAAGTACAGAGATTAGTTGAGGGGGCATGGAAGCGACACGGGATGAACTTGGGCTCTTGAAGCTTCAGCCGAGTCCATCTGCGCCAGTGGTGATTAGCAGTCCTTCCCGCCGCACTCACTTGAGATGTCGAATCACCTCAGGTACCGTCTGGCAAGGACCTCCTGCAAACATGACTTGTCCTGCAAACACAACATGCAACACTAGGTCTTCCAGTAGAGAGGGTAGAATAAGGGTACCAACTTTTTCTGTAGTCTACTTTAGTAGGGGAACCCTCCCCCCAAAAGAGGGGAGATAAGGGCACTACTGGGGGACCTAGAACAGCTACTTTCTGTATGGATTGGCCAACAACAAAGTCCAAACTTGTTGTCCACCTAAAAATTGTTTTCCCAAAGAGCTATCAAGCCGGGAAGCTCGGGCAAGACAAGAAGCACAGCTCAACAAACAATTAGACATCGTGGATGGACATAATCCTCTTCGCGAACCGAGGTGGAATGATGAAACCCTATACTGGTTAATAAACCACCTACCACTGCAGGAACTGGTTTCCTTCCAAATGAGTTGGTGCAACTAAGACTCCAACTTTCCAGGGACGCTTTTGCAGACCCAGGCTTCGTGCTGGGCCATTCAAGGCTCAAGACAAACGACGTTGACATTTGGCTTCGAGTCTGGTGTTTGGTGTCGTGGCTGCCGATGCTTTGGCTTCCGCTTTCGGTGACAAGGGTGGTGCTTAAACTGCCCACTCCTTGCAACCCAATTCAACCAACCCCAGAAAAAAAAAGAAAAAAAAACGGCCACCCACTTTTGGTAGGTAGTCTTAGAAAGGGGGAGTCCCCCCTAAACGAAAAACAACACACACAAAAAGAAAACAAACAACATTTACACACAAAAAACGGCCACAACAAACATGTACACGCAAAAAGCCACAGGGCCAAAGCACCCCGCAACGCGAACCTCCAAGTTCACGCGCCTGTAGCCCTCTGGCCATAGACTCCGCGGCATCGCCTGAGAACCGCCGAAAATGAGTCACCATGGATGCGCAAGGAAACCGAAACCGCCGCCCGGTTTCGTCAGATCCCCGGCTAAAAGTTGATGACTTTTCGTGGCCTTGGAACCCCCGTGCTACGCTAAAAACAACAAACAGCGAAGGGGATGGCTGGGAGCCACCAAGAAACCAGTCACACCACTGGGGGAGGTTGTGTTGGATTTCGAACTTGTTCCCTTGCAATATGCCAGGGGCAGCACCTGGGAGTCTGTAAAAAAAAAAAAATGGTAGGTAACCTTAAAATGCAGACCAAGAGAGGTCGCATCATCCAATTCATCGCATTCCCAAACATCAAAGGAAGCGTACACATGCTCTGCAAAATCGCTTGAAACCCGAAAGAAGATCAACTTTCTGCAAGCCGGCGCTAAAGAGGGGGGGGTCCCAAGCAACCTCAGCCTTGGCCCTCAACCAAAAACAGTTTGATCCTATGGGATGACCATTCGGGAAACCACCGGAAAGAAGTGGCTTTTACCGCTTCTCTGAGGGCCATGACCCCTGCAAACACCTTGCCCTGGAACCAGGTTCGCAGGTTGGGGCCCAAAACTGTCGCGACCCTGAGGGTAGATGGAAACAGTGGATCAGCCCCCATGTAATGGAAATTGTAACCTTCTGGAACCTGCCTGAACCCGCCAAATGCCAGAGGGTTGCCCAACCGGTTTCGCACGTGGAAAAGATGGAGTTGCAAAGGTCATGGTGGTCAAACCCCGACCGCAAGGGCTGTGGCAAGTCCAACGTCTCAGTTCAGGATGCGCTGCGCTCTCAGCTACGCTGGTGTCTCAAAATGGGGGGATCCCCAAAATAGTCAGTTTCGTTTCGGTGTCCCCTTAAAACCGGCTCCTTCCAAGAACACACCCCTTGTTGAAGAAATCCAAAGGCGTCACTGCCATTTTTCGTTGCTGGGTGCGGGGCTGGCACGTCGGCCCGCAAGCAGGGCCTCGGCGTCTGCTGACAAGAAACGGAAAAGGCGGCCAGTCTCGTTGCTCCGTTTGAGAGGGTCCTTTGGAGGTTTAGCTCAGTATCACCTGTTATATGCGCTTGGCTGCTTGTCCTAGGTATGGTCAATGGCTGACCCTCCGGAGGCGGCTTTGGTGTGTCACCTACTATACCGTGTCATACGGCCTTAGAACGGCCTTGAGCTTGGCTTATCCTGGGCTTCTCGAGGGATGGCAAGGAGTTCCCACTTGCCCAGTGGCCGTTTTTGCTTGGCTGATTGCACTTTCCCATTCTGGAACCCGCCAAGAAGAGGAAACAAGGTGCCACTGAACAACTCGGGGTTAGGACCAGGAAACAGTCCCATGTCAAATCCTTCCGCGTGCTTCAACCTTTGCCCCCCATCATGTACGAATGTACGGTGGATGCCCCACCGCTTTTGACCACACCCTGGCAAATTGGCTTAAATTACATGACTGGAGCCGGGAAAATCAACACCCCATTTGCTTAATTTATCTTGGTTGCTTATCATACAAACTAGCCACTCGCGCATCCCCGAATACCGCCCAGCCTACAAGGTGTGTCTTGTTCTCCTACTTTCTACAAAGCAGTTTGGATGCGCTTCTTGTGGATTCCGCCGGTTCTTCCTTGTGTTGGTCCTTTGTTTGTAGTCCAGCAGTGGATTCACAAAAGGCACGTCCTGCCTTTCCAGGCGCTAGTCATATCCACATATACGTACATATATATGTATATATATATATATATTGTGCATGTAAGTGCGTGAGTGTGTGCTGTGTGGGTGCGTGGGTGCGTGGGTGGGTGGGTCCATGCGTACGTGGGTGCGCGGGTGCGTGGCTGTGTGCGTGTGTGGGCGTGTGCGTGTGTGCTCTTTGAGGGTACCGTTTCCAGGGAAGCCAAATGAACACCCACCATGTCTCCAGGCTCCCTATTTGGGCACATGAGAAGTGAAAGTTACTCGTGAGCCTTCCGTGGGCATAGTTCGTGAGTTCCATCTCCTAAACGAAGCATAGAACGACAACCACCAACGACAACCACCAACCACCAACCACCAACCCACCAACCAAGTGAAGCAGAGACTGCTGAATTTTTGTCAAAAACCTCAGTACATGGCTCCAGGCACCGTACCACTGGCTCCAGGCACCCCGGCGCCGGGGACCGAAATGTCTCATCCACCTGGCACGATGGACGACGATGGATCTGAGATCTCTGTACTGAACTCCTGGCCATTTACTAGGAAATCAATTTTGCAAGTGGCCCAGACTTCCCACTGTGCGAGTGAAGCCATGAGCCAAATCGCCTCCTTGAGCGAAGCGAAGCCTTCGACAGCCGCCAACGAGTCGCAGCTGCTTCTGTCCAACAGACTGCACATGGTCCGCACAGATTCCCTCGGACAGTGAAGTATGCGTCGGTCTTGAGCGTGGCATACAAAGTTTCATCGTTGGCCTTGAAAGTGGCGGGGCCAGTACCACTGATTTGCCATTTTCAAGAGCAGCCACAACAAAGCATGACTTGCCAAATGCTTGGGTCAACAAGCATAGCCAGTTAAAACAATCTAAGTAATGGGAATGAAAGCAACGTTTCAAGGTTTGCCAATCGGCCACCAAATAAGCCGTCACACACAGGGGGTTGCCCGCAAGAGGCATTCATTCCCTGTAATGTCCAACCTTGTTTGCAGGGTCATAATCTGAGAGTAAGTCTTGGCAGTACGAAATTTACCCACAGCCCTCGAGGGTTGCCATCAGCCCTGAACCCACTGTGGTCGGGTTTAGGTTTAGGGTTCAGGTTTAGGGTTTAGGTTTAGGGTTCAGGTTAGGGTTTAGGTTTAGAGCCTCGGTTTAGGGTTCAGGTTTGGGGTTTGGGTTTCGGGTTCAGGTTTAGGGTTCAGGTTCAGGATTCAAGTTTAGGGTTCAGGTCAAGGATTCAAGTTTAGAGTTTAGGATTGAGGTTTAACTTGTGGGTTAAGCGTTTTAGGTTTAGAGTTTGGGGTTGAGGTTTAGGGTTCAGGTTTAGGGTTACGGTTTGGAGTTGGGGCTTAGGGTTCAAGTTTCGGGTTCGGGTTGACATTCAAGTTAGAGCCCCGGTGATTAGTTCCACTGTTGAGGGGGGCGGGTAACATCAAAGCAGACCCAATATCAAATTGGTGTCTCCACCAAACGGTACTTGCTCTTGTGGCTTCCCTTTAAAACCAATCGAACAGGGCACCCTTCACACAAAAAGTAAAACACAAAACGCAACAAACAACAACACGACAACACCATAAAGGGGCCGTTCGTGTGAACCCTGTCTTGGTGGTTGGGTGGACAGCGAAAACGACTGTTCACGTCATATTGAAAACATGTGTAATATAGCCATACATCCCATACCTCTTCTGTCCATGGCAAAACAAGAAAGAAAAAGGGGCAACCTCCGCAAACCCATCTTCGCGAATTCCCCCCTACTTTTCTTGAAGAAGCATGTTCAACACAAAACGCACGTTCATTATTAGCGGGCCCCTGGGTTCGGGTGCTTCATGATAACTGCTTTGGTTCCGATACAAAGTGCTCTTTCCTTGTATGGCATATATATATATAGATATACATATATGTATATATATATATAGATATACTCGGTTGCTTTCTGCTCCCCTGCTAAAAGTTTAACTTTTGGTTTAATGGAACACCCATTAGTTGGCAAAACGTGAAAGTCCTAACATCCCTTGGCAAGATGCACCAAAGTATATATGTATCCAACATTATATCTGTCAATGTTGCTCTTCCTTCGCTAAAACTCTTCAAGGATCTCGCTCACCAAACGCGCTGTCCTCAACTGCCTCAAAGAGCGCGAACACTTTCCGTCAAAATGGCGCGGGGGGATCGATTCCTAATCCGGATCCTAAGCAATGGAACGCCAAAACGCCAAAACTCTACAGTTTCGAGGAGGTTTTTGGAGAATCCACCCCTGGATACTAAAAGAGTACTAAAAGATTACTGAAAAAGAAGTCTAAACCGGGAGAGGGACTGGTGAAATCCACAGAAAGCGCATCCAACCCGGTTTCTCGAAAACAAGAGGCAAGTTGTCTCGGATCAATGTATCTGGAATCGATATCCTCAGATTGGTGAAAGGAATTTTCAGAAAGGGTTCCCTGTGCATTAATCAACCTCCGATATGTGGCCAGTGGATGGGTGGCACGTGCTTGTACATCTGATTTATCCCAATCAGCGGGCCCCGGTGGCAGATAGAATCCGCAACGACCGGCTCATTGTGAATCCCAGATCCGCCAAATCAAGAGGTCAAACCAAACGGGGGAAGCGACTGGCGGGTTCATGGGCTGGGGGCTCAACAAGAAGGGGGGGGGGGGGGCAAAACAGCGGGGGAGCCCTCAACTGATCAGCAAAAATCTCAAGCTGTTCGAATGAAAATTAAAAGAGGACACTCGCAAGCAAACACTTTTTAACCTTTGCCAGCTGAAGGGGGCAGGCGTCCTGAAGAGAATTGCCCTGACAAGGCCTTGCCTGCCAAGTCCACATGCCAGGGCTGCAGAGCAGCCGGGGCTCCCTACGCTTCCCTTAAGCATGACCCCTACCAAGGGAAACTCAGCTCTGGGCCCATGGTTGACCTATGAAAAGGGGACCAAAAAAGAAAAGTTCAGAGGATTTGGATTTCAACCGAACCACAAGAAGCCGGACAAAAAATGAAAAATGTGTCTCAACCACCAGGTGGTGTTGAAAGCGAAAAGATTGCCCTGGACTGGGCCCCACCGACAGCGAAATGGGCATCATCTGACGCCTCACGTCTCGCTCCGGCCTGCGTAATGGGTTCTGCTGGCACCACCTGGTCAGAATGTGTGTGGAATGGGACCCCAATCTGAGAACATCAAAAAAGATCGCTCCAAAACCAATGGGCGGCACTGATCAATAAACAAACAAACACGGAGAAACTCTGTCCATCCAGTAAACAATGTTTTGGATCAAACTCATATGGAAGTATCGAAAATTGGACAAGTCTAATCCTGGCATTACCTTTCCGAAAAAAGGGGGCGGCGTCCTTTTTGACGCCGCGTTGGCCGGGTGCTATCTGTGAGGGGAGAGGAGTTTCCTTTAGGGGCGGCCCACCCAACCATGGAAGCATAAATCTGGGTTGTGTCAAAATAGGGGAACCTCACAAACATGGGTGGTTTCCTGTTGGCTTGCCTTTAAATCAAACCCCAAAGGGGTACTTCTTAAAAACACAACCCCATTTTGTTCTTTTCACAGAGATGAAGCCAGACGCCGCTTCGCTCTTGCGCCTGTGGCGACGGGAAGGCCAGCGACTGCTGCCTCAGAAACGTCCGGAGTTGGGGCTTTTGATCTGGGAAGTTCTGGCAAGGAGCTGGCGACATTTTCTGCCGGTGACAGCCCCAGACACTTGCCTCAGGGAGAAAGTCATCCTATGAGCAGTATTCTAGGTCCTCCAGTAGAGAGGTTAGAATAAGGGTACTCTTTTTCTTGAGTCTATTTTAGTAGGGGAACCCTCCCCCAGAAAAGGGTAAAAGGGCACTACTGGGGGACCTAGTATGATTAGGGACTGGACCTGCAAGTTCACCTGTTCCACAAACATGGAAGTTGTTGCGGGAGTGACATGACAAACTCTTCGCACGGATTCTTAGCTCACCGGGGCGTTGCACATTGGCAGGGCCAACTCCGAGCACCCTTTTGTTCCGCCTCAGTGCCCCTCTCCTCCTCCTCATGTACTCACTTGACCCAGGGACTTCTTTTATGAGGATGGTTCGTCGCGAAAGAAGAGACGTTTGCAATTGGACATGTAAAAGACAAATATGTCCGCAACTCCCCCGGGTTTTCCTCAACCATCCCGGAAGCCGCCCATGAAAAAAGGACCCGTTCGCTGGACACCATCATTTGAAGCCCCGTAAACAGTCACACACACACCAAGACATGTGCATACGTGTTTTTGTTTGGTTCAGGGCACCCTAAACCAAAAGCACCACCGCCATTTTCGGGTTCCCCTATTTTGTCACACACCAACATCAACAGGTCCACATAACGAATCCCCCCAGCATCTGAAAGAGGCAGCAAAGCTGGGCCAACCTGCCACATGAGGCTAGAATAGACGAAACTCCCATGGCAACGGTGCGTCTGATGCGTGCGGCAGGAGCATGGTCTTTATACAAGCTTGGCACCCGATTCGAGCCCAAAGGACTTGGGAAGGGATCTGATGGACGGTTCCTTGGACTTCCTTCACGTCCGGCCCAACTGTTCGGAGTCTTTTGCTTTGGAGGTAGCAAACACACGACAGGACGGTGGGTCTATTCTTGGTTGACGTTGGAAGAGGAGAAAAAAACAATAGCAGTTTAGTGGGGATTTCAACCACTAAACCACGACAACAAGCAAAAATGCAAAATGTTCCCAACAACAACCGTGTATTCCTCACTGCGGCCACGACTGGAAACAACCACTCTTCATGTTGGTTTTCCAGCAACACCGGCTCAACCAGAAGGAGCACGGCTCCTGGTGCCACTGGTGTCTCAGGTGCAAGCAGTCCAAAAATGTCTGCGGACTGCGCAAAGCACCCAAGAGCCACGTGCTTTGCTGCGGTCCGTCTTCAGTGAGTCGTGTGACAATGTAAACCCACTGCAAAACTGGGCTGCCCTCAGATCCCCCGCTTCTTTTTTTAAAAAAATGGCAGGTTAAATGGAAATCCGCACTACAGACTAAAAAGCTAAAAAGCTAAGGAACCGGATGGCTGGGAACCAAAGAGAAAAGTTGTTCCAAGATTCCCGGCAGCCGTGTCACTGGCACGTGCTCTGGGCAACCGAGCTCGAAGGAGAGTCTCAGCTGAGGCGCGCGCCTATGCAAGTTGTTGAGGCGCTTGACGAAAGCCCAAGCTCCACCGCGAGAAGTCGATGGAAGGAACAACACACTTAGGCTTGGTTGGCGTTGGAAGGGAAGCACAAAAATAAAGTTTCCCACCAGTCACCAAACCACACTAAGCAAACATGCTCCCAACAACCATGTAAAACACGAAAGCTGATTCTTCCATTCAATTCTCATGGAACAGCACAAAACACTTAGGCTTGGTTGACCTTGGAAGGGGAGCCACAAGTTCAGTTTTAGCAGTATAGCGGGGATTTCAACCACTAAACCGCAATAAGCACAAATGTAAAATGTGTCCCAACAACAACCATTCAACACACTTAGGAAGACTTAGTACAGGCGATGCGTGTTTAGCCTGGTGTGCTTTTTGCTTTTCACGTGAGGAACATGATGCAGCAGATTTATCAAAACGGAGAGTTGATCTCTCGGCTGTCTCATGATTTTTTGGGTCTCCGTCAAAAACACTCGGAACATGCCCAGATTCCCACTGGGAAGAAGTATCGGCACTTGTTGGAAATTCCCAACCAAAAAGAGGAAGCAAGGGAACCCACACCCGCCCGAAAGCCGAAAAATAGCAGCCAAAAACAGAGCCTTCAATTATTTCAATGGGACCCCCGCCCAACGAAACAAAGGAAACCAGGGCGCTAGGTGTGGAGACACACCTTGCCGGCTCACTTTTTGCTAGAAAAAAGGCTTCGGACGTCGCCTGCTCGGGCTTGAAACTGCCCTCAACTTAGGTAAGTCATATTTCTCCCAGTGGCGTCGAAAGGGAAATCAACAGGAAATCAAGCAGTCGGGTCTCAAATGGCTGTGGGTCACAACCCTGTACCCCTGGTGAACATCAAAATAGGTGCTACATGGGTGCTCATCCGCCCCAAAATGGAGGCATAGGTTATGACCCGCGTCCAAATCTAAGGTTTGCTTCCTCTTGGTTTCCCATTCAACGTCGTTTTAAAGGTTCTGCGCAACCAAGACCTCGATGGAAAGAAAGGGTACCCCTTCCTTGGTCGATGTTACAGGGAAACTTCCTCCACAAGAAGGGGGAAAGGCCATTCTATTGTTGGAGGGAGTTCAATCAAGACAAGAAAAGCTGAGGCAAACCATCAAACGACAACACAGAAACAACAAGCCAAGCATTTGACCAATGAAGCAACAAACCTATTAAAAGACACAACCGACCAACCCACCCACCCACCCACCCACCCACCCACCCACCCAACCAACCAACCAACCAACCAACCAACCAACCAACCAACCAGCCACCCAACAACCAATAAGCAGAAAAACAGTAAGCACAGCAGCGCAACCTCGAACAGCTCAGGAACTTCTGAAGCAGTGATACCCTAAGACCCTTCAGCTGACATTTCAATGGAGTTTCTGAATCACCCGCCAGCACTGGTCCAATGGGGACTCATTCCCAAGAACATATTATAACCATTCCCAACATGGGGAATTTCGGCCGGCCCTTGTGGACAAATATTTTTGCGTCCTTCATGTTCTCCCCACTGACAATGCACCACCCGGTACCCGCGGATGGCCATGAGTGACCACCTCTGGGCTACAGCCAGGACGCCATTTGACAGCCATGGCAGCCAGTAATGCTGTCAGTTGCTAGTATGGCCATGGCTCAAAATTCAAATCGTACCCCCAGTGAACATCCCAATCCCAAATAAAATTGGCTAAAATGGGTGGTGCACCTACCGCGAAATGGTACCATTGGTGTTGACCCACGGCCGTATGGGTCCACATCCGCTGTTCATTTCCGCTCGAACTCTGCTTTGGCACCGTCCGGCTGAAGCAGCTCTTGCGGCGTCTGGGTGTCCGGCGGCGGCGACAGCAGGCGGGCCCTGGAAAAGCGCTCGCGGACTCAACGCCCAAACCCAGGCGAAAGCTTCGTAGTCCTGAAATTGCCTTGAAATTCTAGGGGTACCTTCCCCATTGTTTCCAGGGATCCTTCTTTTCAGGAAACCATCAAACACCCCGGGGGGGAAACAGCCGGGTTTCGAAAAAAACAACGGTTGAACCGAATGGAAAAGGAATCAAACCCTAGAGAAATGCGGACATCGAATCAAGTTTTGCGGCTTCCCCCAAAACGGCGTGCCAGTGGAGAGCACTAAAAAACATGTTGCATGGTGTTCGCAACAAGACCCGCTACAAAAGGGCACTAGATGTTTTGGTAGTTGACTTCAACGGGCACCCCCCTCAAAAAACAAATGAAAGAAGAAGCAACCCACTGGTCTGGGAATCTTCGACGTCCTTTGTGATGCAAAAAAAACAACTCTTGCCGGCTGGGCATCTGGCGCGTCCCAGTCGAAAATCGCTGGCAAGGCTTCAAGACCAATCCCAACCAATGCGCTGCAAAGACAGGTCTACTACCGGGTTCCGATTGAAGGGTTCGCCCTTCCTCTCCGGTTTGTTTTGATCAGCGAGGAGTTCTCTGGAGGCAAAGGTTGTTCTGGATCCCACAAGAGCAGCCAAAGCAGCAATGAGAAACAAGAAAAGCTCAAGCGCTGCTGTGTTCGTGTGGTAATTAATTCCACGGCTCAAAGGGAGGAGACAAGGCAGCCGACTTTGGCGCGCTAAGGAGCCGGCTCTGCTCTATAGTGTGGAGAAAGCAAGTGCGACCTGAGAGGTGGCGAAATGAAGGGCTCCGACAAGGGTGTGCCTAGGTCCTCCGGATTTGAGAGGTTAGAATAAGGGTACCGTCTTTTTTCGGTTTTGTCTATTTTAGTAGGGAACCCTCCCCCAAAAAAAGAGTGGGAAAGGGCACTAGGTAAACTACTGGCGGATCTAGTTGCCTGGCGAAATCTAAGTTTCCGCGGGCAGGATATTTGGATACATTCACGTGCCAAAGAACGAGCTCGTTGAGGCCGCGAACCCCCTAGAAATTGTTCTTGCGCGAAGGAGATCCACCGGGGAAAACTTAAGTCGTGCAAGGGGGCGATACAAAGTTAGAAGAAGCCAACACCTGACAAAATGATCCGGAGTGCTTCCCAGAGTTGAGCTGTTGTTCTTCTAAAATGGGACATGACTTTAATCAACCAGGGGTTGACATAGCCCATGCGTCTCTATGCAAAAATGCAATAGCCGAAAGTGAGGGCCATCCATGGTCGATCAACATCGAGCAAAACTGGCTGCACCTTTCTAGGCACTGCCATAAAACACGGGCATGATTTTCCCTTTGGAGAAGCACAACGCCCATCTTTACAGGCAGCTTTCAAGCGGAATGGCTTCCCTCAAAAACTGCTCTGCAGATTCACGGAACCCCAACTCCTTTTGGGAAGTGGACTCTCTTTTAGGTACCTTCCGTGAATTTGCAAGTTTCCCCCGCAATCATGGGACAATTAAGGCTCGCCCCCGTTGGTGAAATTCAAAAGTGCCCCCCATGTCCTTCCTCAATTGACTGACTACTGGACAATATATTTGACAAAAACACAATGTCTAATTCAAAGTCCAATCCCTGCCCCCCCCCCCCACCCCAACAAAATGGGTTCTCTTTAGTTTCCTTTTCACCTTTGAACGGCAACAGGAAACCCACCATGGGGAGTCCCCCCCCCTCACACATAATGATGACCCCAAATGAATCAACCTGTGGTAATTGCTATGCGGAGGTTCTCATCCAAAAGTGGTCGGAATCTCAACTAAACCTAACAAAAAACACCCCCACAAATTATCATAAACTAGGGTTTATTCATCCGGGGTCAACTAGGTCCTCCAGTAGAGAGGATAGAATAAGGGTACCGTCTTTTTTCGGGAGTCGATTCTAGTAGGGGAACCCTCCCCACCAAAAAAAGAAAGGGTGAGAAAATTGGCACCTAGCTGGGGGACTTATAGTCAAGGCGACCCATTTTGGTCAGCTCCGGATTTCTTAACTCGGTTACGAAATCTGCTCCCCTGCTAAAAGTGAATAACTTTTAGTGGCTTAATACGGAAAACCGTTTCATTCGCTGGCAACAAATCTCAAGTCCTAACATCCGTTGGCAAAGTGCACCGAAGTCTCTTTGGGGTAGGTTTGAAGGGAAATTGGCAACACTCAGATTTCCATGGTACAAAGAGGCCTCCTTTTTTGGTTGGTTCCGCCACATTGCTCAAGACCCCACCCCCCAATTGGAGTGAGTGGAGCCCTTTTTTGGTTGGTTGACTTTATGGGGGAAGGCAAAGTGCCCCGAAGGTCCGCTCAGAGTCCCCTTCTCGACTTTTGGGGCACGGGCTCTCCGAACGGAGCTCGGGGCAGAGCGGACGGAGACCTGGCGACTCGTTACGGGGGGACGGGACGGGGGGACACAGGAAGGGACGGGGCAGCGCAGGTTCTGGGCCGCCCGTTTTCAGGTTTTTTTTTCTTTTCGGAAAGTGAATCACTTTTCGTGGGTTAAATTCGGAAACTACCACTAAACACTAAAAGGCTAAGAAGCTAAGGGACCGGATGGCTGGGAACCACCGAGGTTTATGGGTTCGGACAACTGGTAAATCACCCCATCCCCTTTTGGTGTCCCTTAAAAGCAAAGCACAAAAAAACATATGTGGAGTGGCAATGAATCACTAGCATGGTCCCCCGATTTTTGGTACATGGTACTATCAATTTTCGGGGGCCCAGAGGTCCTACCATGTCCTTTCCCTAAACTCGAAAAGGGGAACTTCAGGTCCGGAACCATCTAGCGAGGCTCTCTTTATGTCCCATCATGCGGCTTAGGCTCCCAGCAAAACCGACGGATTTGGTTCAACTTGGGCGCTCCAACAACCCAGCGAAGTACAAAGACCCCTGGAGGACTACTGTCCAAAGGACCCCTCTGCACTTCCATTGGGAGGGTAGCTGGAAGGTCCGATACTTTGCTTTACCCCAAACTGATGGGGGACCTGATCGTTGGAACTGTCCGGTTTTAGACATGGAATGCGCGCGAGACTCATTCAAGCAAGAGGGCGCTCGCCGAAGCAATTTGTTGAGCAGGGGTGCCTGTCATCGCCTTTGGGCCAATTTTGAGAGCTTTCTTGTTTTGCTTGTGGGTCTTGTGTCAAAGGGAACGACTCTAAAAAATGATATCCGCTTGCATTGTTCTTTGGAATAAGTTGACAAAACCAGTCTGCGTTTTGGCCAACTTTGAAGCAACATGCATGGGAAGAATGGCAACCGTATGCCTAGAGGCGGCCAGAAAAGTATAATAGTCCACGAATGTTCATTGGTCACACAAACTTCTTCCATGGTGAGGGGACTGACCCCCAGTTGCGCCACTTGTAAGCATGATTGTCAACTATGAACTAAGCTGGTTGAACATCAAACAAAGGTATACGCATGGGGAAGCCTTCCTTCGGTAGTCGACTTGAGTAGGGGAACCCTCCCCCTCCAAAAAAAGGGGGAGAAAGTTGGCACCTAGCTGGGAGACTTATAGTCAAGGTGACCCATTTTGGTCAGCTCCGGATTTCTTAACTCGGTTGCGAAATCTGCTCCCCTGCTAACAGTGAAAATAACTTTTAGTGGCTTAATACTGAAAACCGTTTCATTCGCTGGCAAAAAATCTCAAGTCCTAACATCCGTTGGCAAAGCGCACCGAAGTCTCTTTGGGGTAGGTTTGAAGGGAAATTGGCAACACTCAGATTTCCATGGAACAAAGAGGCCTCCTTTTTTGGTTGGTTCCGCCACATTGCTCAAGACCCCACCCCCCCAATTGGAGTGAGTGGAGCCCTTTTTTGGTTGGTTGACTTTATGGGGGAAGGCAAAGTGCCCCGAAGGTCCGCTCAGAGTCCCCTTCTCGACTTTTGGGGCACGGGCTCTCCGAACGGAGCTCGGGGAAGAGCGGACGGAGACCTGGCGACTCGTTACGAGGGGACGGGACGGGGGGACACAGGAAGGGACGGGGCAGCGCAGGTTCTGGGCCAGATTTTCGCGAAAAGTGAATCACTTTTCGTGGGTTAAATTCGGAAACTACCACTGAGCACTAAAAGGCAGTTGAATGCACCAGAAACTGCACGTCCACCAAAACAAGAGTGCGTCGATCAAGTAGAGTGGATGTAGAATACAAGATGCAAGTAGGTTTCAACCAGTGCGATGGCGTGCAAACGAACCCGACCTATCCCAGATCACAAGAGTAACCAAGTTGTAAAGGCGAACAACACCCAGGGACCTTTTAAGGGATTCGACCCGACCCTGGGCAGCACGCTTTTTCTTGAGCCAAATATACAAGTCAAGCAGTGCTGGCGGGGACCTCACAAAGGGGCCCCGTGGCATGGCGATTCCCAAATTCGGTAGAGTCCACACTGTACATGAACACATACCCGCAAATCAGTGAAAGGCTCGGGGATTTTCTTCTAAGGCTAAAAAGCTAAGGGGATGGATGGCTGGGAAATACCAAGGTTTATGGGTTCGGACAACTGGTAAATCACCCCATCCCCTTTTGGTGTCCCTTAACAGCAAAGCAGAAAAAAACAATCTGTGGAGTGGCAATGAATTACTAACATGGTCCCGATTTTTGGTACATGGTACTATCAATTTTCGGGGGCCCAGAGGTCCTACCATGTCCTTTCCCCTAAACTCGAAACGGGGGACTTCAGGTCTGGAACCATCTAGCGAGGCTCTCTTTATGTGCCATCATGCGGCTTAGGCTCCCAGCAAAACCGACCGATTTGGTTCAACTTGGGCGCTCCAACAACCCAGCGAAGTACAAAGACCCTGGAGGACTACTGTCAAAAGGACCCCTCTGCACTTCCATTGGGAGGGTAGCTGGAAGGTCCGATACTTTGCTTTACCCCAAACTGATGGGGACCTGATAGTTGGAACTGTCCGGTTTTAGACATGGAATGCGCGCGAGACTCATTCAAGCAAGAGGGCGCTCGCCGAAGCAATTTGTTGAGCAGGGGTGCCTGTCATCGCCTTTGGGCCAATTTTGAGAGCTTTCTTGTTTTGCTTGTGGGTCTTGTGTCAAAGGGAACGACTCTAAAAAATGATATCCGCTTGCATTGTTCTTTGGAATAAGTTGACAAAACCAGTCTGCGTTTTGGCCAACTTTGAAGCAACATGCATGGGAAGAATGGCAACCGTATGCCTAGAGGCGGCCAGAAAAGTATAATAGTCCACGAATGTTCATTGGTCACACAAACTTCTTCCATGGTGAGGGGACTGACCCCCAGTTGCGCCACTTGTAAGCATGATTGTCAACTATGAACTAAGCTGGTTGAACATCAAACAAAGGTATACGCATGGGGAAGCCCTCCAATCGTTCGTGGGCATGCATCCTCATGCAAATGACATGAAATGAAGCTCGTGCCTAAATGGCAAAGGGCTCGGAATGGGTCGATGACGTGTTTTCCAATAAACAAGTGGAAGTGGATAAGGGCCCTAGTACTGTTGATCCCTGATCAATAAACTCGCCCCACCCCCGAAGTAATCAGGGGCTTTCCTGAAAGGAACGAATCCCCAATACAAGGAGACGCCTGATTAATCATTTGGGGATGGAGTATTATTAAGCAGGTATCAACATTTGGATGTGTAAGTCCAAGAACCCTGCCCCAAAAACAAAGAAAAAGAGAAGAAACATGAACCAATACTTCGCTTTCTGAGTGCATTGGCCAGAACAACTTGCTATTTACCACTAAACTGGTCCAAACCCAAAAAGTTTTTAAAGTCCGTGAACTCGGGAGCGAGGAATCGCTGAGCCGTTTTGTGTATGGCCTCTGGCTGACAAACACAAACCAACCAAACCTTGGTTGACGTTGGAAGGGGAGCAACAATCTAACATTTAGCAGATTCTAGCAGTTAAGTGGGGATTTCAACCACAAAACCACAAGAAGCAAAAATGCAAAATGTGTCCCAACAACAACCACGAAACAGATGGCCGCCAAGACAAAAGCAGCTTCTCTTTCAAAACCATCAAGTTCTCCAAGCCGCAGCACCAGGGCACCGCGCCCCAGGTGCAATGCCGACCGTGGGGTGAGGGAAGCCCTGAGCGTGCCGTTCGGTTTGCGGCATGGACTTGGGCACTCGGGGTCTGGTGGAAATGTTGCGAAGAGGAAACTCCCAAGGCCCTAAATAACGTGGCCCTTTAATGTGGCACTAAAGGGAAATGTTGCGAAGAGGCAGGCCACTTTAATGTTGCTAGATAAAGTGGCCCTTTAAAGACATATTTGGGGAACCCCTGCAAATCTTTAGCTCGTCCCAAAACGCCCCAAACGCAGCAAAGCGGTTTTGAACCGCACTTGAGGACAAGATGCGCTCATGGGCTGGGCACTTGGGATCTGACTTGATCAGAGCGAGGCCTGTTGGCAGATTGCTTTCCTAAAGTCATGGGGGCTGGGGGGAGGGAGGGGTGGGGGGGAGGGAGCCCCAATAAGCCCCAAATAACGGCCTTATTAGGGGCTTAATAAGGGCTTATTTGGGCTCCCCCCCCCCCCTCCCTCCCCTCCCTCCCCCCCAGCCCCCATAATAAAGGCGGGGGCGGGGGCGCAGGAGCTCAAGGGGCACCGCCGGTGAAGCAAGGAACTGGCTTCTCTTTGGGCCCCAGTGTCCAAAAGTTGACGTTGGCAGGGCCGAGCAAAAATTTGGAGAAATAGCAGGACAGTGGAGTTGGATTTCCCACTAAATCCCGCGTCATTATATCATGATCATTCGTCATTACATCATGATCATTTTAATTCTGTAAATATAAATATTCAAGTATACTAGAGTTCGCCTATTCTGGGATCTCAATTGGACATGAGCATGCGTGCCCAAGGAGGACGAGTGTACATTTCTAAAAGGGAACACTTGGGCGGGTCTGGCATGTGCCAGGCATGCGCGCACTGCTGAGAGCGGGCAATTGAGCGGGCAACAAGCACATGTGACATGTGTCCAACAACCACCACGATGAGACTCCTAAACTGCGAACCAAACTACCTCTAATGCACCTACCCAAGTCCAAGAGCTGCTTATGACAGAAATCTGAATCGATCAGGACGCGATGATACACTAGGGGGGTTGATACTAATTGGGGGGTATCACCCTCTGGAGGGTCATGTGAACACCCCTGTCAATCTGCCAACTTCCTTAATGCTGCTCACTTGTCCCATCATCGGTGGCTTTCGGTCCGACGTGTCTCAAGTTGATCCAACGTGGCCTCCTCAAATTGAAACGGTAGCGTCCCAAAGCAAACACAGCGCCGCATGCCATGCCCCCCCAGCATCTGCGAACCAGGAACGTCAAAACAGCTGTCTAAGCAGACGGAAAAGACATGAGCAAACTGAAACGGCAGTTGGGAAACCAGCCTAGACTAACCAGGAACGTTAAAGGCAAAATGCATCTGGGCAATGTGCGATGGCCCAAAACAATGTCTTCTCAAAACGGCCCCAGAACAATCGGAGGAATCCACTCCAACAAGGTGGAAACAGGGCATTGGGTCTGGAAACACATGGAAAAAAAAGCGCCCAGAAGAAAACTTGGATGTGTCGTTTTGTTGTTGTTTTTCTTCCCGGGGGGGCCCAAAGTGGCAGGTCGCTCCCGTGATTCAAAACCACAATCAAGGGCTAACCTGAAAAACAAAGGAAGAACAAAAAACAAGACAAGCCTTGGTTGACGTTGGAAGGGGAGCAAACATTTCATTTTTAGCAGCCAAGTGGGGATTTCCCACTAAAACACAATATGCAAAAATGTAAAATGTTCCCCAACAACCACCATGAAGCCACCCAGCTTGTCAATACCAAACCACGACAGCGGCAACAAGGGCTGGGCTGCGAGGGCGACCCCGAGAGCCTGTACCTGTGCAGGCTATGATCCCCGAGGTTCCTTAAACCTGAATCCCTAGGTTTCCCAAAGCCCGGCAGAGGATTTTTTAGGTTGCCAAACAAGGTTCTCTGAGCAAAGGTCGATCATATTCTGTATATAGCTTGATGGAGAAGCTACACATATGTCCAGAAAAAGTCCTCCAGTAGAGAGGTTGGAATAAGGGTACCTTAGTTTTTTTCTGTGGTCGATTTTAGGGGAAGCCTCCCCCAAAAAAGGGTAAACGGACACTATTGGGGGACCTAGCTAAGCTGCAACAAGGGCCCTCTGAGAAAAAGGTCGATCATATTGTCTAGCTTTGGAGAAGCCCCACATGTTTCCAGAAGGTCTCTGCGACCAAAAAATGCGAAGGCATTGAAACGTACCCTGTAAACGAGCCCACCCAAAAACCTGGCCCCTTGAGGAAGTGAAAAGGGTCTTCTGAAGGGAAAAATACATTCCTTCCCCCCCCCCCCCCGCTGCTATTTCAAGACACATCCTGGTTCCCAAAAAGAATAAAGTCCGGGAAACTCAGGAAGTGAGTGAATGGTTGGTTCACCATGGTTCACCTCAACTTCATTTGACCTCGCCTTCATAAAAATATTGGCATATCCATCTGAACATCGCCAAGCAGTGGTCCCATTTGGTCCGGAAAAAGCGATGTGTTCAATGGCCAAACCGCATCTGCTAAGAAATCCTCCATGGAACACCAAATTTCATATTATGATGTACCCAGGCGCCTGCAGTTGACTTGGGGCCTCTTTCCTTGCCTGGACTCCAGCATGTCTCTAGATGCCAAATAGAAACTGGACTGGGACTGGCTCCGTAATTCTACCAGCAAAGTCACCTTTCAAGCAGATGAAAGGCAAACCACCAACCAGTGATGCGTAAGTTCTGCTGCCTTCAAGGTGCTTTCTCTTCGACAAATCAAGGCGCCCTCCGCCTGAGCCTGACCCCTAATTCACAATCTGTGTGGTAGAAGGATTCTCCACTATGAAAAGGCACCCTTGACCCCCAGTGGCCACAGCAAAAAAAGGGGCACGCTCTTCTTGTCTAGGTTGCTTGCAAAGGGAACCCCCCTCCAAAACAAGGAAAACTGGGCACTCTCATCTTGATCCCAGATTCACCGGTTTTGTCGTGAAGTTTGAAGCGACACCCTCTCCAAATGAAGGACAACATGGCACAGGGTCTTGGTTGCTTTCTGCTCCCCTGCTAAGAGTTTAGCTTTTAGTGGTTTAATGAGGAAAACCCATCTGTTGGCAAAAAAAGAAAAGAAAAACAAAGGCCTAACATCCCTTGGCAAAATGATTAGGCCTAAGCTAAGAAACCATGGTTGAAGCCATTGCTTGTTGGCTTCAACCAGGGAAATCGAATCAATGCGCCAAACAGGGTGGTTTGGGCGAGTGGGTTTCATCTCAGGCATCTGAGGCTGGCGCCAGTCCCGCTCCGGAGAGCTGGACATCGGGGACCTCAGATCGTCCGGCGGGCAGTTGACATTCAGCCCATGCCCTGAGAAAGGGCTCCGGAGATTTCTTGGTTGACGTTGGAAGGGGAGCATGTTTTATTTCTATTTTTATAGTTCAGTGGATTTGGATTTCGACCACTAAATCCCACAATACGCAAACGTGTAAAGTGTTTTTTTTTTACAATAATGGATTTCCGTTTAGACATCATCATATTAAAAGGAAACTTGCTTTGAATTGGCCTGCTGTCAGGTCTGCATGAGGCACGCAACGAAAGAGTCCGGGCGGAGTCACGCCCAATGGCAATAACACTCTAAATTGGGCCCAACCGCTGATATTTACCACAGAACCTGAGTTGAATCTACTGACATAGTCGCCAGACTTACACCCCTTGCAACAAGTTATGCTTTAAAACGAGGATGCCACAAACGATTCTTTAAACTTGACACACGGGAACCCTCAAGTATTGCACCTTCAGTCCTCAAGCATGGAACCCTCAGGCATTGAGAATCAATGCTCTAGCAAGCCAACTGCAGGAAATTCAGCAGGAGATCCGTGTTTCGGTGGGTGTTGAGCTAGTTTCTGTGGTCTGCCCCCTTTTTTGTTGCTGGGCCCCCGCCCCCCGCCCAAATGGCTGTCTTCCTTTGTTTTCCCTTTAAAACCACCAAGACAGGCTAATCCCCCGCAAAAAAAAAAAAACGATTTATGGGTTTCCCCTACAACGCTAAAATGGGAAATCTTGGCTGCGTTGCTTTTGGCTTCCCTTGAAAAACCCACCAAGATCTGATCTGGGATTCTCGTTTCATCGGGGCTCCGAGCCGGGATGGCAGGCTGCCGAGCGACCTGACTCGAACTCGAAAACGATCAAGCCACTGAGGGAGGCTATGGCAAGTAGGGTCACTGGGCTTGGAATCGAAATCGAAAAGGATGTTGGAGCTATAACCATCCTTATGCTGGAACCAAGCCCAGTTACTAAGTAGGTTATATATATATAACCATGATGCAAGTAGGGAAAGTGGGCATGGCAAGCCCTTGCCATGGGTTTTCCCTTGGGCCTACCTCCTGTGGAAAAAAACAAACTCAGCTCAAGGGAAACCACCTGGAATTGGAATCAAGTCTTGAGAGGAAATCCAATGACCCCTGGGATCCGGATGCATATACCTGAACCTTGCAACTTGTAAATGGTGGTGTCCCATTTCTTTACTTTGGTGTTGAAAAAGCAACATGTTTCAAATGGAATGTCAAAATGGAGATCTTTTAAGGAGCCCTGCTGTAGAAAGCATGCTTTTCTACGGATTTCCCAGTGTGTAGTCATCATGATTTGCTCAGCAAGCAGGCTTTGCTTGGATGTTCAACCCACTCACAGTACGTATAGGTTGTAACCATGCTTGTAAGTAGGGCAACTGGGCTTGGTTCCCTACCATTCGACGCTAAAGCCAAATTTGGATACCAGCTCAGCGGCTCCCTTCCAAACTCCAAAAGTTGCCCGTCCTTCTGGCTCTTCAAATACCAAAAATATCTATGAAAAAGCTTCCGAACCTGCCTTGGCTTTGAAAACGGCAAGGCTTCCTTGAGCAATAGTTCCAATACTGTTTGTGGTGTCTTCAGGACTTCACCGCGCAAGACATGGGTTGATGGCTGTTTTCCCCTCAAACCAATCCCAACCAAATTGGCCTACTCCAAAAACGTTTGGAGGGGGATCCCATGGTTTCCCGCGCTCCAATGCATGGCGCAAGTGTTTTGTGGTCTCACGTCCTGAGGGATCCCCGGGCAAAGATTGCCGCAAAAAGCAGCCGGAAGAGATCTGGGGGATGCAACTCGGGAATTGGGGCCAACGAGTCGCCAGGCGACGTGTCTTTAACCTGCCCTGATGCAATGTCTGTACGAGTTCAAGCTGTATGTTCACCTGCAACAAATAGGTCATGTCATGAATCATCACTGAGCTCAAGGATTGTGTCCGCGCAGCTCGCCCTGTCAGCGTCAGTGAAAACATTTGCATCACACTCTCTTTGCCTTGAAACCTGGACCCCCCCTGGCCTGAAATCTTTAGCCGGAAACAGATTTCGAGGTCTGTCAAGGAACCCCAATCGAATCTGGATTTCCAAGAACATATTGGTGTGTATTTTGATAGACCCTTTGGTGGACATCATTCAGGTTTGGATTTGTGTCCAACCAGACTCACTTTGCAGGGTGGAATCCAATGGCTTTCCGGCAGCGATAGAACCTGTGATGCACAGGAACCCCTTAATTAATGCAGGTTGTCCTGCTGGTGCCTCGTGAAACCAACTCCAAAAAGGGTGCCCTCGAAAAAGGCTTCTCCTCCCTATCTCTGCACTTCCATGCATTCGTGGGAGGGGGGAGGGAGGCGAGGTTCAGTGACGGACGTAGATATACAGGGAACCTTGTGGGAAAATGGGCGTATATCGACACCAATGGAGGGACTGATAATTCTAACCCCCTCTGCAAACTACCATAGATTCTTCCCACAGAAAGATTCCTCCAAAAACCCTTGCTCTGATAGACAAGGATATTCTTAGTTTGCATGTAAAGGGAGCCAAAACATTGCCAGGCAGGTGCTTGGGGTGGGTTAACTGTCTCTTCATTCCCTTCCATCCTCATCAAAGCATTACTTTTTTAGGGCAGCCATGGATTCGGGTGTGGCTCAAAATTACACAGGGGGGCTTACGCAGGTTTTGGTCCAGGTTTCCACTTACCAGGGCAACCCATTTTGGGATTCCGGTTTTTTGAGCCACAGCCATTCCTTTAAAGGAAACGCCCAGAGGGTCAGAGGGATCTTCGTCTCCGCCTGGCGAAGGGGTACCCCACAGGACTCGCAGCCTCGGATGCGGCTGGCCCGAAATGGCATCCGAAATGGAAAGATTAAGTAGACCGCAGAAATTCAGAGCCCGCCGTGAGCTTTGTGAATTTGGCGCCACACCCCACTCAAGCCCCGGAAGAAATAAAAAGAGAAGACATAAAAAAAGAAACGCGCAGCTGGATTGATTGGCTTTGTGACATGCTTTCACACATCTGGCAAAACCAAATGCGGCGCATCAGAACAACAACCAAACAAGACGGGAGCGTTATTCCAGGAACGCGCTTACACGCTCGGCCATAGCCAAAACCTTGGAACGCTCCTCCGCGTTGCAGATGCCAACAGCCATCACTTCTTTAGCCAAAGGACAACCGTGACCTGGAAAGATGCAGGCACGATCGACTCCAAGGTCGCACCGCACAAGGAAGAAAAGCCGAGCGGAGAATCTACACAGGAGCCGAGGCAGCACGTGTGGCCGAGTTCAGCTGACACTCGGACGAGTAGAGAGCACACTCAGATATTTTGCAATAAACAAAGATGGTGTGCGAACCCGCGCAAAAAAAACAACACACACACACATAGCGTGCTAGATGGTGGGATGGTCACTGTCCAAAAGGCCTTAGACTAAGGACAAGAACATTCAAGTGAAAGACTCATGGAACTCCTCTAGGTTTTTCAGATTTGAGAGGTGAGAAGTAAGTTGGTACCCGACTCTTTTTTTTCTGTTTTTCTATTTTGGTAGGGGGTTTCCCTCCCAACCAAAAAAGCAGCGGTTAAAAAGGGCGTTGGCACCAATTGCTGGGGGGCCTGGGCAGGCAAGCTTGGCATGCGATCTGGAGACCCCTTCTCAGAGGCATGAGTGACCCTGCGATGCAAAACGGCCTCCAAACGCCCACGGAAGATACCCAAAAAGCGAGGAACCGGATTTGTAGGAATATTCCTCTTTTTGTTTTGCGTTTTCCTGGATGTTCTGTCTTGGAACTGGCGGTGGTTCTGCCTCTGGCTTTGACAATCAGTGGCAGCTTCGGGTTGGTTTAGCCTCGATGTAGGGCCCAAACAAGCTTTTGGGTGGGCTTTGGATGCATTGAAGCTCCTTCGAAGCTTCGGGTTTGCCTAAGGTCATCCCAAAGCCGAACAACGGCCCTATAAAAAAACGGGGGGGGGGCCTGCAGAAAACAACAATTCAGTGCGTGATTACAAGTAAGAAGGTGCTCTAAGCTTAGACTCCAATCAGCCAAGAAGCCAACACGCCTGGAACCTGAGAGCCAAGAAGCCACCAACCATCCTCAAACCTAAACGCCGGTGATGCTGGGGGCGCTACTGGGAAAAACACCACAAATCCCACGAAGCCAAGAAGGCCAAGAAGGCCAAAAGCCCAAAGCCAACAAAACCAAAAGCCAAGAAGCCTGGAAGCCAAGAAGCCCAGAAGCCAAGAAGCCAGAGAAGGCACGATCCAGGAAACAAACCTTGACCAAAAAGATAAATAATTTAAACAGGGGCCCCAAAAAGTCTGTATCTGCAGGGGAGGGGGGTCCAAAAAAGCTCTGGTATCTGCAGGGGGGGTCCAACAAAGCTCTGGTTGACTTAGTTACCCTCACAAACGCCAGATGGTTCGGAGCATGAGATGCTACAGGCACAGCTTTACCGCCTTTCCCAGGATTCTCCAAAACCATGAAGGAACGACTGTTTCACCTTCCCTCCAAATAGGTGGATTGAATTATTGGTGATTTGAAGTTAGGGGTGGTTTCGACATAGCTTGGAATCGGAATCAACGGCCTCGATCGCACCACTGTGAAGCCCCTACTAAACTGAACAACCCAAGACAAGCTCCGCACATTGAACAGATCCAGAACAAAAAAACACTGAGCCTCACACCGGCGGCGCTGACGCCGACCTTGCAGCGGGCTGGGTTGGAGTGAAGTGGATGGGTCATGTCTGTGACATGAATTCTTCCTGATCTCCAAGCTTGCAACGTCCTCCAAAGTCCCTGTTTTCTCCGCTCCATTCCCAAAATAAGGGTTCCCTTCTGAAAGGAAGATCCCATGAACGGGCAAGGCCGAACACCCTTTGCAAGCGAGGCTTGCATTATCCATCTGCGCCTTGTTCCACTTGGGGGAATAGAAAACCCGCACCTCACAAATTGAAACTGCCTGCCTTTTGCCCAAGGAGCACTTGGACTCGGAAGGTGCCACTTCTTTCTCCCCTTCCAATGAACCGTTCACTTGGCAAGGGCACGTGTTGACCAACTTTCAGTGACCCGGAAAGCTCTGAATCCAAGGTGGTTACCTTTTCAGAGCACTGTTGGAAAAGGCCGGAAAAGGAAAAGGCACCAAGAGTAGCCTCAAACAAGACACCCATGCTCCAGCTTTGGATCCATGGCGTTTCGGGATTGGCACCTCAATGTTTGCCCAGCATCACCAGCTGCGAAACATCTCTCCTGTGCTGACATACACCGTTTTCCTGAAAACATCTTCTTTGCCGTGATACCAAAGCACACGTCGGAAAACATATCGACATGGTTGTGACCCAACTACGCCCTTTTTCAGCCCTAAAGGCCATATTTACGGCTTGTTTGCCTCCCCCCCCGGCCCCCATGGAATATAAACCCTTCCAAGGTAGCTGTGCGCCGCCCCACACCATTTCCAGGCATTGTCTCAATGGCGATGTTCGTCATTGGATTTCGGCGACAACAATCCCATCGAATCCGCACTTCAGTGCCAGGCATTTTTGTTTACCACCAAAGCAGGGGTTCCTCAATGTTAACCCCGGATTAATAAACCCCTGGTTGATGAATAGGGGGGCGTCCCCTTTTAGTGGGTATTCAGAATTCATCAATTTTTGAGGGAACACCATCCAATAGTGGGACGGGCTTATTCATCCTGGGTCAACATTATAGGATACATCCAGCAACCACCTGCCTTACGTGGGATCCGCATTTGGGTGGGCCCGAGTCCTCCCGAGCAATTGACCATCTGTATTTGTCTTACAGTGATTGTTCGATTCTTCACGTTCTCCTCACTTGAGGATGTTGGCCAAACATCCAAACTCTTTATCTGCCACCAAATTTGCTCTGTAAGCTGTGACTGTCTCAAAATAGCACAAGAATTCTTGGCTTCCTTCTGGCTTCCGTTACAACCCACCAAGACAGGGTTCCCCAAACCACAAAAGCACGGGGACTCGCCCTTTCGCCCGGGAACTCTCGTGGCGAATTGAAATGTTCATCCGGCGAAAGCTGAGTCCTCCGGCAGGGGCCAGCCTGAGAGGACGAGTTCGCTTCGAGGCGAAGCTGGTGCGCTTTAGGTCGGGTGACAGGAAAGGTAGAGGAGTTTTTATTTTTTGTTTTTGTGTTTTGTTTGACTAGTAAAAACAAAAAACGCTACCTCCTGACGGGAAACCAACAACAAAAAGCACATTGGCCGGGGTAGTCCCGATGCAAAGTTGGCACCCTTGAGGTGGGGTGAACTTGGTTGACCTTGCAGGGGAGCAAAAATTGGGACAAATCCCAGTTCAGTGGATTTGGATTTCCCACCCACTCAATCCCACCATAAGCAAAAATGTAACATGTTTCCCAACAACAACCATGTGAAAGGGAAACCAAAAGGAAACCAGCCATTTTTGTGGGGTAATCCCGATGACGCAACCTGGGGGTCGGAACTTTGCCGTCCCGGTAAATGGGACCATGGTCTTTTTGGCTCCGACATTGCCAGGGAAAAGCTTGAATTGCTTGCTAGGTAGGGAAATCGAATTCCGAAAAGTATGGTCAGAGGTCACACTAACGAGCAAAGTTGTGGATGGCTTGGGTTATCGCCACGGGAAGCGGAAACTGGGCGTTCCAACCAGGATGCTCCGTATCAGCTTCCTCGAGGTGTGGAACCCAAACTTCCGCCCTTTGCGGTTTTTGTTTTGGGTTGTGGGCTTACGGTTTGGGATTTTGGGGTTTAGTTAGCACTCCCGTGGGTGTATATATATATACATATACATACATATATGGGTACATATATATATATATATGTGTATGTATGTATACAATATATGTATACATGTGTATATAAATATATGTATTCCAAATCACCTCCATTGATATAGTCCAACTTTCAGCTGATTGCATCTACAGTATTCAGTCGAGCCACAATTCTTGGTTGGCCTCAACTCCTAAGCCAAACGTGTGGGTGCCCAAAGTCTGCTGACTGGGGCATGTTGATACCAACGACTGAAAATGTGAACGCCGTGTTGCAGAGTTTGGAGTTTCAAGCCCCTTTCAACAATGCACCAGCCCCTATTGTCCCAGCCCTAGCAGATTTCCATGGCAAGAGTCGGCACTCTTGTTGGTTGATTTTGAAGGGAACCCCCCTCCAAAGAACAAACAAAAGGGAAGCAACCCACTGGGCGTCTGGGTTGAAGCCCTCTCATTTTTGGTTTCCCTTAGGGACTCAACCTAAACCCCGGAAAATAATAGAAATAACGAACATCCGCAAGAGCTGGCAGTACTTCAACCCCCCTAAATAAACCGAACTCAAAAAGCAAACTGCTTCTTGGACAGAACTTTGAATTCTGGACATGGGAGAAAAGCAAGGGGTGGGGGGAGGTGCTGGCATGGTTTTAAAACCAAGAAGGACCCAACTTGAAAGGTCACAGCGCACACCAAAGTTCGGGGAAAAAACAACAACCAAGTCATTGGCAATTTGTTTATGATTGCGCGGTCGATCAATCAATCCGCGCCTGTTGTCGCATCCAGGAAGACCTGTCTCTGCACCTGCGCGAGAAAAGGGAACTCGCGAACCATCGACCAGAAAGCATCTCCCCACATTTCGCAGGCCTTTGAAGCACAAGACCGGGTGTTCTCAGGGCTGAAAAAAGCTTAGACATGACAAGGTGATCGCCTTTGATTTCCAGGTTGCCAGTGAAAACAAGACGAGGAATAGCGCGAAAGGGCCACTGCATACATCACGGCACCTTTGGCCAAGTGGGACTTGTTCTTAGAATCTCCCCTGCTTTCCTCAAAATGGGTGTGTTACAGAATCGAGGTGATCGAAAATGGTTGGTTTCCTTGTCGTTTTCCTTTCAACAACTAGCCAACAGGGGGTTCACCATTTTGTTTGCTTTTTGGGGGGTAGGGGATGAGGGGGGTAGGGAAGCAAAGGGGGTGGAATTCAAATGTATGCTTCGATTAAGCTTCTGAACAAAGAAAATCAAGCGTGGTGTTACATGGAGGGTCTAGAAACAATCATGAAACATGTATCCCGTGGTGGCACTCTTCTGGCTTGATGCTTCACAAACAACAAAATACGGCACACCCAGTTGAGAAAGGCTCAGCATGGGCAAGCTCGCGCTAGCCAAACTGAGCCACGATCGAAACCCGGTATCAAAATGGTGATCCCAGAACCATGTAAAGAATTAAGAAGGCGGCCGCAGCGATTTATGGCTGGGATTGTCCCTTACAAACCTTCATCTACCCGGGTTTTGAGCCAGTGGCTCAACTGAGCTCGGCTGAGTTTGCCCAGTCTGAATGGACAGAAGGACCCTTAAACCAGCACGGTGGCGTCCCGTACCCCCAACCTGAAAAGTGCCCCCCCTCCCCTTCCATGCGGTTGAACACCACCGAAACTGTGTTGGATGTTTCCATTTGCTTCTTCGCTTCTTCGCCTGGAAAAATAATCAGATTTCCACTTGGCTGGAATTAGGACCCCAGCGAAACATATATTTTTCGCCTGGTTAGTGGAAAACAAAGGGAACCCCAAAACAGGAAAAAACACAAAGGTGAGCTAATTCTGTGGAAGTCCAGTAGAGATAGATTATCATAGATTCCCTTGAACACCAACGAGGGAAAATCAACCAGATTCTTAGGCAAATACAAGCAGTGGCACCCGAGAACAACCCCCCATCTCTCTGTCAAGCGGGCCGCGCCTTTGGCGGTGACGAGGCATACCTGAGGTCAGAACCCAAAACGACTTTGGGTGTTTCATGTTGAGAAAACAACCCCAGTTCATTAAATGGGGGTGCGATTCCCTCCAAAAGTGAAAAAACAAAAAACACTAAAACCGGGGACACCCCCATATGACTAAACAGGGGTTCATTCATAGGGGGTGTTCATTGCCCGAAAGACTCAGCCAGAACTAATGCTCAAACAAGGTCCTCGGCAATTCACAAACAACAAAGCTAACTTGAGTCACAATCAAAACCTGGTACACAAATGGTGAACCCAGAACCATGTAAAGAACTAGAAAGGCGGCCGCAACTATTTCCGGCTGGGACTGCCCCTTTCTAACCTTCATCTTCCCAGGTTTTGAGCAAGTGGCTCACTTGTAGATGCTCCCACCACAGGGTGGTTGGCATTGCTTCTTTTCTGGACCAGTTTGGTGGATTTCGAGGACCCTGAGATAAACTACCCACAAACAAACAAAAAAGGAGCTGGAAAGTACAAGTAAGGAGTCCCAAGTGCCAAGTTCATTTGAATCATCTGAGTCGTTCCGACAATCAGAAAGCAGACAAGATGTTGGAAGACACTATCCTCCCAAAAGTTGCCTGATTCTTGAAAAGGGAGAATCAAACAGTCTGGAATCCGAGTTTAGCCTTGTGCCAACGCCCCCCTTAACAACAAAGCAAATATCCGCAGCTATGGTTGGATTGTCCCCGACCTTCATCCCAGGTTGGCTGATGTGGCTCATCTGAAATCATGTTGCTGCTCTGGTGGAATAGGACTGAGAGGAGAACATGGCTTTTCGGTTCTGCTTGTGCCACAGTCCGTTTGCCTGTGCATCAGGACAAGGGATGACAGGAAGAACTTGGATTCGATGTGCGTCTCCCGTCGCAGCAGAGTTCTCATGCGCCGTTGCCACAATTTAGCTCGAATTCACAAGAACACATCTGGGCCCGAATGTTAATTGGGGACCCTGTGGTGGACATCATTTAGGTGGGGATTCATATCCACCAACCAGCATTGAGGTGATTCCCTATTAACAATCATAGCCATTTGGGAAATGAGGTCGGACAAATGGCTGGGATGCTGCTTGCATAGTGTTGACCCCCCCAAAAAAAATGCTTATTAACATGGGGGTGTCCCTGGTTTTAGTGGGGATTTGTCACTTTTGGAGGGAACACCCATATGAATAAACAGGGGTTTTTATTAATCCGGGGTCAACATGGCATGCAAGCTGGAACTCAATCTCTTTCTTGGAGTCCTTCGGGAGAAGCCCTGGGGGCATGTCGTCACCAGAGAAACCGGATCCCAGTGAAGCCCGATCCCTATCCCATATCCCAATCGCAGTCAAACACAACTGGCGGCAGTTCGAGAAAATCGCTGAGAAAATCCATGATTTGTTGGGATCCCAAGTCAAACACTTGAAATTTTGCACCCGCACAACTCACGTCTGAGAAATTGCCATTTCTAAAAAGGGTGCGACTGGTAGCAACATGAAGCAGTGTGACAAAGAAGGCTCCCTTCACCGGCGGCCGGAAACCAAATCCCTTTGAGTGACGCACACTTTGCTTGGCCCAGATCTGAACTCTAAATGACGATGAAACGAGGAGCCAGCCCAAGAGTATGTTCAAATGTTCAGCTTAAGGGACCCAGCATTCCGCACCAGGGTGTGAAGTCGCAACCCGGCTGTCGGGCGCGTTTTGTCGGCCTTCGCTTTGCCTGTTGGTTTATGGGGGAGAAACAAAAACTAGTTGAGGGTCGAACAACCGTCAAGTTGTCCAAAGAATCCAAACCTAAAAGATTAACCTTTTGGGGCCACCAACAATAGCTGCCAAAAAAGGAAACTCAAACTAAAAGGTCTTCCCTGTTTGATAGTTTGACTAAATTGTCCCATATATAGGCACGTGAGGATAACGGCAAGGGTCAGCCGGGCCGAAACAAAAACGGTTGAGGCTCCCCCTTCATCCCAGCTCCCGTTTGAGTCACGCGCCTGGGAGAGCACGAGCTCGGCGTATGGCACGCCTAGGCGCTGCGCCGGCTCAGACAAAGGCGGGGGGTCGTGGCCCAAAATGGCCATGGGTCAAAATCCCGGTTTCCCCCCAGTGAACATCCCGAGCCCCACTAAATAGGTTCTAAAATGGGTTGTGCACCTACCCCAAAATGGTAATCTAGGGGTACCTTCCATTTCCATTCTTTCCAGGGATCCGAATCTTTTCAGGAAATCAAAAGCCCTGAAAAAACAGATCCGGTTTTGAAAAGACCGATGGTTGAAAAGAATGGAAAAGGAATCAACCCCTAGAAAAATGAGGTTTGAAGAATCCACCACTTTCCAGATGGGGGGGGGGGGGGGGAATTTCATTACGGGCCTTTGGGTGGACATCAGTTGGGTGCAGATTCACCTGCCAACCACTTGTGAGGTGCTTCCCTACTAGATCCTACTAGCATCCATAGCCAGGGATCGGTGAGAAACAAGTTTGGATTAATTGCTTAATGGGAACTCCGGACTAATACAGCCTTGCTTGAGTTTGATCGGGGGTCCCCATTTAGTAGGGGCTCAGACCATTTTTGAGAGGAACACCGGAACGCCCCCCAATTGTTTGGGACGGGTTCTACTAGGATCCGCCAACATTATCACCAAAATGGATCTGTGGCTCAAAAAAGCGGAATTCCAAAATGGCTTGCCCGATCGGTAAGTGGAAACCTGGGTACCAAAACCTGCGGACCCCAAGCCCAGAAACTGGGAAAAAGTGAGAACAATCGGCTCCGTCCAAACAAGCTCCATCTCTTTGACGCAAGGAAGAAAAACCGTCAGGGAGGAAAAAACTGAATCCAGAATCACAGGAAAACTGCGCACCTAGCATCGGTCTTTATCCAGTAAGATTGTGATGTATTTTTGATTCCGGAGTTCAAGTGGGTGCTTAGAATACACTGCGAGCCAGCGCTTGTTTGCACGATAGTCACCACTCATTATCAATCTGCCATTTTCTGTCGGATTGTTGCAGAATATTCGCTTGATTTGACAAGCTCTAAGACAATGCTCGGTTGCTTTCTGCTCCCCTGCTAAAAGAATAACTTTCTGTGGTTTAATGGAAAACCCATTAGTTGGCAAAAAGTTAAAATCCTAACATCCAAGCAAAATGAAATGCACCTCATAATGATTAATTATCCTATAAGCCTCCAGATGCTAACGGGGTTTGGCAGCGTTTCAGAGCACATAACATTCTATGTGGCCCACTTCTCCCTTAGGCTCGAACAAAAATAGCTTCCTGATTGAAGCTGTGCACGTACAGTAGTATCTAGGTCCTCCAGTAGAGAGGTTAGAATAAGGGTACGTAGGGTACCAACTCTTTTCTGTATAGTCTATTTTAGTAGGGGAACCCTCACCCAAAAAAGGGTAAACGGGCACTACTTGGGGGACCTAGGTATGCAACACAAAGCCCCACAACACTTGCGGTCCAGTCCCTGTGGTTCTACACGCGTCCCGCGTGTGGGGTCAAACCTATGGACAAGCCTCCTGCGGGTCAGGGTTCTTTTAGGAACCCCTGCCACAATCCTACAAGGTGGATGATGGCCCTTACGCAACCACTGGCTTAATTGGGTGGGTTGACCAAGACAATAATACGACTCTCCACATGCGCTGTGCATAGTCTTTGGGCCCTTGAATGTGTTGAAGAAACCTATGGCTAATATGTCAATATCGTTTGACAAAAAACACCTCAGAAGTGAGTCCTTCACACCCCAAATAGGAGCGTTCCAAAAGCGTCCCGCCTTATCAAGGTTCATACCCATATGGCCATGGGTCAAAAGCCCGTACCCCCAGTGAACATCCCATTCCCCACAAAAAAAAAAAAAAAGGTGGTGAATGCCTAATTACCCCAAAATGGTCCCATTGGTTTTGACCCACAACCATATTGTTTCACCCTCTGATCGGGTTTGGAGCTTGAAACAACTCTCCAAGGCCAAGGCTGAGTCCCTGGCTGAGGCCGAGGCCGACGCAACGAGCACGGGCCTCGGGTGTGGCGCGAAAGCATTTGAGGAGCACCCCGTAGACTGTTGGCTCCCAGATCGTTACTAGGGCCTCCAGTAAAGAGGTTAGAATAAGGGTACCAGTACGATATTTGTTTTGCTGCATGTAGTCTAGAAAAGTTCTGACTTTGAGCGTTGGTCACTTGAACCCCCTTTGCGGGACCACGAACACTCCACTAATACCAACACAACCCCCTACGACTCGCACAGACCGGTGCAGGAGCTGTGTTACGCCTGCTTATCTTCAATGCCCCCCCGCAGTGGCATCATTGAACCCTCCATGGGGGTCAGCAGTCAGGATCTCCATCTCAGTTGCCTAGGAGCCACCGAGTTGAGATACTTGAATCAGCTCGAAGCCTGCGTGCGGCAGAAAATGGGTTTCAGAGAGAAAGTCGGAGATCTCTTCAAGGCTCCAGAAACAAAAACCAAAGGACACCAAGGTCGAGAAACCCTTGCACATGGCACCTCAGCCAATGTGCAGCTTCTTCCGCTGTCCAAATGCGGAAGGACATTAGTGCTGATTATGCTGCATGGCAGAGTTTTTGTAGCCATTAACACACTCCTGCTCGTGGTTTCATTCACTTAACATGCCCATGCCGCATGTCAAACGTTGTTCCATTCAAGACCAGCCATGCACCGAGCCATTGTCCCCCACCCGGGCAAAGTTATCCTGGCTTCTTTTCGGGATTATCGACTAATTCATGTTTATTCATGTCCACCGACTCAACTAAAGAGCTTAACTAATTCATGTCCACCGCCTACTAGTAGAGAGTTTAGAATAAGGGTACCCTTTTTTTCTGTATAGTCTATTTTAGTAGGGGAACCCAAAAAAAAGGCAACAGGGACTACTGGGGGACCTTGTCTACCAAAAAGGGAAAACATCACAAGATCCAAAGGTCGATTCGCTTTGACAACTCTTGGTTGACGTTGGAAGGGGAGCAGCAATTTCAATCTTAATTAGCAGTTATTTCAACCACTGCACCACCATAAGCGAAACAAATTCTTCCCGGCAACAACCGTGAACTGAGCCACTTTGGAGGTGGCTCCCAGGAACCTCCGAGAACCCCTGCGCTGGCCACGTTCCAAGGCCTGGGGCGGCGAATGGGCGATTGGCCGAGCGGCACCGCACTCACTGCCCCCAAGCGGAAAGGCAGACAAGAACGGGGCCCGGTGTTTCGGGGTTGATCATTTTTGGGAAGGAACCCAGTCAGAAAAAAATGGGGCCCGTTTTTGGGGTTGATTAATTTTGGTAAACCCAGCAGTCAGAAAGGGAAGGAGGTGCCACCGAAGAAATGGGAGAATTGTCAACCCCAGATTTTTCAACCTGGCGGATTTTCATGGGGGTGGTTCCCAACTGTAAAGGAGTCCTTCGGAAATAGGACGTCCCAATCAAGATCCAGGGCTTCTCATTTTTGGGTTCCCATTGGAGCATTTGTTGCTTCCAGGTTGCCCATCAGCAAGCCAAGGGAGTCCCAGGGAAGTGGATGTGGGCCTCGAAAGTGACGAATCCGGCACTCAAAAGCTGCAATGCCAAGTCAGGGGCTCCCCTCCAAACCTCCATGGAGGAACCTCCATTTTCGGTGAGACCCTGTTCCTTTTGTCTTGGTTGACGTTGGAAGGGGAGCAAACATTGAAAACACTAGGAGTTAAGTGGATTTGGATTTCAACCACTAAACCACAATAAGCAAAAATGTATTTAAACAAACTGTTTCCCAACAACAACCATGATAATACGACTCTCCACATGCGCTGATGTGCATAGTCTTGGGCCCTTGATTGTATTGAAGAAACACATTTCTAATAGTTTTGGGTGGACCCTTTTGTGGGGCTAAGATCTTCGTTTGCAGACATGGCGCTATGAAATGTTTCACCTGACTGAGACCCCTGCAACAGCGTTGACTTGTTGCTAGTTGAAAGCAAAATGGATTGAATACCAACAAGTTGGCCAAAGGTTGAAAGGCTAAATACTAAGCTAAGTCTGGCCATATAACACTGATCTTGGTCCAAAGCCATTGGGTGACCTCCTTTGTACCCCGAGTGTCGTTTTGCGCCCGAAACGTGTCTTTCTCGGGATGCCGGCGGCTGGGGCTCTCCTTCTCACCGAGTCCCTGCGGATCCGCGGTTCACGTTGCGCCATTTAGCCAGCCGGGGAACATCCATGTGCTTCCTCGCCCCCCGGAGATTTTGTTTTAGACAAATCCAGCAGTGATAGATTCCCCGTTAAACCCAAGAGGAAGATACAAGATGTAGTCTTAAGCAAATGGAAAGTAAGGTACCCAGACCACTATCGAACACCTGCGCTTTCCGCCTAGCCTTGGCATCAAGCACCCCGTTGCCCCGAACTTCCGACCCAGTGCCGGCCCTTCCAACCGCCAACCGGCCCTGTGGTCTTTTGGCGGAACATCCCCTAGGTCCTCCAGTAGAGAGGATAGAAAAAGGATGCCCTTTTTTTCTGTAGTCTATTTTAGCAGGGGAACCCTCCCAAAACAAATGTAAAAGGGCACTACTGGGGGACCTAGTCGTGGTGAGAGTGCCCCGTCATTCCCTCCGGTTGAAAAGAAAAGTGACCCGTGACCAAGATCTCGGGCAGCCCTAGTCGTCTGAGCGATCGGCGACACGGGACGCTTGGAACGGGCTGTTCCTTTCCTTTGGAACATCCTGCTGGAAACCGACTCGAGCGGTTCAGCCGGGGGAGGTAATGGCAAGCCTTGCACATAGCACGCCATCAAGACCAATCCCGGATGTTTGGTTGATTGTAAGTTGGACATTAATGAAAAACCCGGCGGGAGGGTCATCAACACATATCCCAGATGCTTTGTTGTCTTAAAGGACATCAATGGACAGACACACGGGGGGCGGGGGGTTCAGCTAAGAACGACTACAAATATGGGGTTTCAAGCCTGGGGGTTCACCTTGCAGTTTGGCTTTCCAAGACTCCCCCCAAAGGGGCCTGCAAACACCTGGGGGGGGGGGGTTCAGCTAAGCTTGCTTGACGTTGAAAGGGGAGCAAACTCTAAATTTTAGCAGCCAAGTGGATTCGGATTTCCCACTAAACTACAAGCAAAAATGCAAAATGTGTCCCAGCAACAATTATGACTCACTTCAACTCGTCTGCGAAACCAAACCAACTGGGCCTGCAAAAACTAGGGGGGGGGGGGCGGGGAGTTCAGCTAAGGGTTCTTCGGATTTCCACAGACCCACCTCCCCCCACTTCGCTCCTGGGAGCTTCCCCACTTCGCATCCGGAGATTGGAAACTCCGGGTCTCCGGGATCGGGAGGCTCAGCTTTGGCACCTCCTGACATCCCAAGTTCCAGAGACCTTATTCCCTTTGGCTTCCTGAGGTCCTCCAGATTTGAGAGCTTAGAAGAAGTTGGCACCAACCTTTTTCGGTCTATTTTGGCAAGGGAAGCCTCCCCCCCAAAAAAGAGCAAAAGGGCACTACTGGGGGACCTAGCTGTGACTTCACCAGGCTTTCAGTTCAAAGGTCCGGTTCTCTTTTGCGGTGCCTGACGAATGAAGTGCCAGACGTCCAAGACATTGGCTTTCTCACAGAAGGAGGAAGGCAAAGCCTGTCGGCTTTGCTAGCTAGTTGGCTGAATGTTTAAGATTGAATACTTCGGGGATATGTGTGTCCACCCACAGCACAAGGTTGAAATTTTGCGCAGGCAGAAAGTGAATATGTCAGCTGAAGGATGGAAGCCGGGAATGGTGAAAATTGACTTTGGGCCTCAGTTTTGTTCCGAACCTTGTCTGAGTGGCTTTGGGGGGGGTAGTTTTCCTCACGCGACACCCAAGTGGTTCGAGTTTTGCTTTCTCCTCAGCAAACCATGGATGAGGACCTGTTTCGCAAGCAATTCCCTACCCCAGAAAGAGGTCCCTACCTAAAAAAGCTCCTAAAAGCAGGGGTTCGCAACCTGTTGCGATTTACTGAACACCACTTCCCTACCCCAAAATCAGGTTGCAAATCGAGGCGTGAACCACCCCAGACCCCCCAGATGCCCCTAGACCCTGGCATTCTGGCGATTTGGTGACGGATCTTTGGACTTTAACTCTTTGGTTGAACTGAGGAGTCTTCCGAACTGGACCCACAAAAAGTGAAGATTTCAGCCAAGACAAAGGAATTGACTAGACACACGGGCGGATGTCATGTGCGGTCAAAGCAACGCGCAGCTTTCCCAGCCTCTGAGAAACTCTCCCCACCACATACATCACTCTGGCCATGGATATTCTATGTTGAGTACGCCGAGTGTGATTTACGTGGCTTTACATGCGTGGCCAAGTTCTGAATGGAGAGTTGGAACGAACAAATGGAGACCCACTTCAGCTTTTCAGCGGGAAAGCGCAATGAACAGCTCGCAAAAAGAAGCCTTCGCCTTCCACACGCTCAAGGAATTCATTCGTTTCTATCATCATTGTCTTCAACGTTCACAGCCAAACCTAGGACGTAATCATTCTATGTTGTCATCATTGTAATCAGGGGCAAAGATGGAAGATACCAAAAAACGCTGACCAGGTTCAGTTCAGAAAAGGGCGATCATGCTGAATGGGTGTGCGATTGGGGTGCTCATTTCTAGCCTAGGCCTGAGACAGGCCCAGTACCTTCCCGTGATAGCATTTCCCATCAATGTGTCAACATGTTCCTTACAACATGTCACGACAGCCCGCCAAAAACGGAAAGAAGAAACCACACAAGCCATCAACTCAAGGACATATCCAGAGCCTCCATTTGCTTAAGTCCCCTGGAACAAGTAACAATATTTCCAGTAGTGATAGATTCCCTTTAAAAGCAACAGGGGAAAAAAACACTTAACCAAATGGAAAAGAGGTGATTTCTTCTAGCTGACCTTTGGTGGGCAGCACTTGGCATATGGCCATGGGTCAAACAACCGGTTACCCCCCAGTGAACCTCCCAACTCTCCACTAAAACAAAAAGAAAGTGGTGAATTCACCCACCCCAAAATGGGATCCCAAAACGGTTTCGAACCATGGCCATACGTCGCGTCCACGTGAAAACGGCCTTCCACGCCAGCTTCAATTTGGTACAGCCGCTCGCGCGGCTTCGCTAAACCGATGGAAGCCTCGCCTTCACAGAACTCGAAGACTGCCTGGCGCTTCGCTCAGAACCCACGTGGGTCACCCGAGTTGAAGAAATTCAAGTGGCTGAACCACTCCCCCAAAAAAGAAACGGTAACAGTTGGCACCTAGCTGGGGGACCTAGACACCCTCTAGTGACTCTGCGGCTCATGTGGCCATGGGTCAAAATCCAAAATGTCGTAGCCCCAGTGTTCACATCCCAATCCAACCACAAAAGTAGGTGCTAAAATGGGTGGTGAATTCACCTACCCAAAAATGGGATCCCATGGGTTTTGACCCATAGCCACTTGGAACACCCAAGTATAGGCGGGGGAGCTGTGCCCGGAGCCAAGTCAGGGGCAACTCCCAGTAGGTGATGGACCGCCCCTCATCCTTTAGAGTCACATGGGGGTGTACGTCTTGTGGCGGATGGTTTCCCGGTTGCGCGTGAAGTTGCGAGGGATGGGATGCCAGGAGTGCAGCAACTTGTGCGGAAGCTTTGGATCACAGGAACCGCTTGTGCAAGTCGACTATGAGAACCCCACCAAATGATTTGGCGGTTCCTGCTGGTTTCTTCTGACACCACAAAACCGGCTACTCCAGGAGCCACACAAGAGTTGCTGCCTGCAACTGCTTGCTTTCGGGTTCTTCTATGCTGCTGATTTGCACAAAGACAATCCCAGGGTAAGCGGGTGATGTTGCCCTCAAACCGGTAGCCAAATGATTGTAGCGTTTAGACGCGCGACATGGTTTGCCAAATGGCCCCTCAAACCCGTGCGGATTTCCAGAAACAAGTAACATCCGCTCTCTTTTTTTGTACTCTCCCAGAGCCTCCCACCAACTAACATGGGGTTTCCAAGAGGAAAGTAGTCTTCCCACAGGGGTCTTTCCATGACTTTGAAAGTGACGCCCCCTCCCCCAACAAAAGGAACCGAAACGCCCCACAGGTCTGGGGATCTCTCTTTGAGCCGATCGAACAAACTCCCCGCCTGAAGGGCTCGGCGTGAGGCCGGTCGTAGACTGGGGCCTGAAGCAGGATACCCTCCCACCGACTAACATGGAAGTGCAAAACTGCCCTTTCCAAGACTCAGTTGTTCGGTGACCCTGGAAAAAAAAGGGAACCCTTTTTTGGGAAGACAATTCTAGTGGGGCAGCCACTAAAAAAAAAGGGAAAAAGGGAGCCACTCAACAACTGACAAGAGGAAAGTAGTCTTTCTACAGGTGTCTGTGCACTTCCATGTTAGCTGGTGGTAGGGTAGGCGCGTTGCAATGGGGCGGCTAAGGCGTTGGCTCACTGGCGATGGGTCGTGTCAGCTTCTCAACGCGGGCGGTTGGTTCCTCCCTTCTGATGGGTCATGGTGGCTCACAAATGGCCAGGCTGCCCCCTTTGGCTCAAAATTGGATGTGTTTATCCTTCTGCTAGGTGGTAGGTCTTTGCGTTTCAAAATGGGCTGGCTGTGGGTCGAAGCGTGTCCCTAGACTTACTTTCTTCATGAGCACGAACTTTATTCTGTACCGAAAAATGGTACTTGCCGGCAAGGTGCCTGATGCGTCCCGATCCTCTTCGGCCTTGAATTCCACGCTCCGCAGCGCTATCACTAATCAGCAAAAGCTCCATATCTGTGGGAAATCAATCCTTCTGTGACAGCCAAGAGGTTGAATGTTGTGACTACTGCATAAGTTCTACTAAAGCAAATGTCCCAGAACCTTGAGCCCTTGGCATTTGGTGTGTGTGTGTGTGACGCGTGTGCGTGTGTGGGAGTGTGTCAAACTTGGACCCCTCCCAATCCGTGAATTCCCCATGGTCTCCTTTTGACACCCCTTACGTTGCTCTTTGATACCAATCTGTGTGAATAACACGTGTTGTCCTGAATGTTCCACCATGCAGAAGTAGCATGATCTAGGTTTAGACATTGTCTATTGACTTGTTAGGTACTCCGGTGTTAAATGGAGGATCTGGGAAGATTTAAAAAAAGAGAAAAAAAACACTTGTCCCCTGCTGCCTCCCCTTCTTGGAAAAGTCAATGGGCTATTTCGCAGCCTGCAACTTTGGGCGCATCCGCCCATCCGCCCCGAACCGCCTCCCAAAATTTGGCCAACGAAAGAAAGGTCCAAATTTTGTGTATCCGCGGAAACAGAAAAACCCGAGAGGGGCAAACAACGATAAAAAGCCGCCACGTCTGAAATGAGCTGCCAACAAGATGTTCACCGGTGGAAACCAAGTCTCAGGGGTTGGTTTGGCCCAGACCTTGTTACCATTTTTTGACACCACGTAAAGCAACTCCTTTTCTTGGTTAACGTTGGAAGGGGGGAACAATTTAACTTTTAACAGTTCCTACTAAGCCACAATAAGCAAAAATGCAAAATGTGTCCCAACAACAACCATGTGTTGGTCTTCTTACTTCCTACGGGCAAACACTTTCTGGTAACGGAATGACCCAGATTGTTGTGCCTTAACGGAAACCACAAGGAATTGTTCATGCCTATTGCAGCAGCAGGAAAATCGTCCAGACTTTCGGTCACAGTTGTTGGTCCTTCCAAAAGTTATGTTGCTTTCTGTGGAAGTCTTTGTTAACTGGGCTGTCCTCAGATCCCCTAAAATGTTCAACTTTCTCTCAAGCCTAAACACCCAAAAAGCTAAAAAACCGGACGGCTGGGACCCCCCAAGTTTGCATATGTCTTTTATCTGCTTTTCGCAAGTCCAACTGGCTGTGGGTCAACAAAAATGGTGCCCAAAATGGAAACGCCCTGGCACATGGAAACATGGACTAACACCCGTCTGGTGGTTGAATTTTGACCCATACCCAACTGGCCATGGGTCAAAAGCCCGTATGCACAGTGAACATCCCAATCCCCACTAAAATAGGAAGCCTTAAATGGGTGGTGAATTCACCCAATCCAACCAAAATGGGATCCCAAAACGGCTTTGACAACCACAGCCAACTCAGCCAACAAGTCCCCCTGACAGGCCGAACCCTGCCTCCACCGCCGTCTCTGCCTTCACCTCACTGGGCGCCTCTTCGGTCGTAAACGCTCCCGCGCCTACATGGAGCGACGGCCGGGCGCGGGTTTCTGCGGACTTTGGGTTGGCACCTCCTGCAGAGGTTGGCTGGGTGTGTGTTTTACCCAAGATTTGGGCTGGTCTAGAAGGAAACCACCTGGCCTCCCGGGTTGGTCCTGCATAGGTAGGTTCTTTATAGAGCCTTCCACTGGTCCTCTTTGTGCTGCTCCTTCCCTGGAAGTGCCCATAGCCATGGTAATGCATAGGTTGGCTGGGTGTGTTTTTCTGGAGTTACCCAAGAGTTGGGCTGGTGTAGAAGGAAACCAACTGGAAAATAGTATTAACACAAATTGGGGGGGTCCATGCCGGCTGGGCAATGCTAGCCGTTGCCAGTCGAAGCAAATAAAACGCTTGCAAGTCGGTGGGCGAGGTGAATCTCCTAGTTTCTCTGATGCATTTTTTGGTGACGCTTTTTCTGATACAGTTCACGCTGTTCATACGGAGTCCAGGTGTTTTGATTACAGAATTCACAGCAGAAAAAGTGCGTCACTCGATTCTTTCATCTGAAAAATCTGAACCGGAAGCCCGTCCCAAAACCTATGGGCCCATTGACTTCTGGCAAGGATCCATGGGCCCAACCAGGGCTGATTGACGATGTGTGGTCTTGGGTTCAAACCATTAAACCAAAGCCCTTCAAAAATGTAGCCATTCTTTACCTGAACATTCTCACCCAATTTGGGTCCTTGCCGCTTTTTTTCCTGGGGGGTTGAACCCATGTGTGTTTTCACAACACGAAAGCCAAGAAAGGCGGCCGCAACTATTTGCGGCTGGGACTCCCCTTACTAACCTTCATCTACCGGGTTTTGATTGTGGCTCAAGTGGACTGGGTGATCAATACTGATCAGATTGGACTTTGAATCGGAGTCATACTGATGGACGAAATCCATTTCGCACCGCCTAAGAAACCCAACGGAGTGATTCGATTCCCCTGAAAATACCAACAAACAAAGGGTTCCCATGGTTTCAAATTGGTGCGAAATGGACTTCGCAACCATCCACAGACCCTCCGCCAACTGCAGACCCAAGCCACAGGGTTGGATGTGCCATTTGCCTAGGTCCTCCAGATTGGAGAGGTTAGAAGAAGTTGGTACCCATTTTTTTCTGGCTGACGTCCATTTTAGTAGGGGAACCCTCCCAACCAAAAAGGGGAGAGAAAGGGCACTACTGGGGGACCTGGCAAGTTGTGTCAAGGCATCTCGTGGCTCGGCCGCTTGAACATCTAGTGGCTGAACAGCAAGAAAGTTCTGAATCATTCTAGGGGTTGATTGAGCTGACAAGCTGAGGAGATGAGGAACGGGTCCAGCCAGGTCTGAGACTGCCATGATTCTAGGGGTTGATTCCTTCTCCATTATTTTCAACCATCGTTCTTTTCAAAAACTGATCGGTGTTTCCAACCTGGGTTTTTGATGGTGCCCTGAAAAGAAGGATCCCTGGAAAGAATGGGGAAGGTAGCCCTAGAATCATGGCCCATGCTTTCACCCTAAACACTGCGTGTGCGTCTGTGTCACATAGTTGACACCAAGTGAGTGATCCAAAGTGTCCAATCCTCCACCTAGCTGAAATTTACCCGACTGGCTACAGAGTGCTTATGCAATAGACTTGTAATACCATTTGTCCTTTAGAGATGACACCCTACATGGCCCATGGTCCAAAATCGCAAGCACTGCGCAAGAAAATCCTGTGCAAATGGATGTTGGCACTTTCCTGGTGAGCGTTTTGTAGCCACACCCGTGTTCGTCATGCAGCTTGCTTCCAGCGCAACCCAGTAGCTTTGGCTCTCGTTCTGTGTTGTGTTGTGCTGTGATGTGTTTTGTTTGGTTCTGTGGTTTACTTGCTTCTCGGTTGCTTTCTGCTCCTCTGCTAAAAGTTTAACTTTTAGTGGTTTAATGGGAAACCCATTAATTGGCAAAAAGCTCAAGTCCTAACATCCAAGCAAAATGCACCAAAGGCTTGTTTGGTTTGTTGGCGGTTTCGTTGGCCTATCTTTTGATGCGCCAACGAAGCTTCTCAAATGCTCAAAGGCGACCCAAGGCTTGCTTGGAGGCATGTGCCAATCTAGCCGCGCTAAAAGATGAGAACACGTGTCAAAAAAAAAGGTGTGGTCTTCTTTGAGGGAACCCTTCTTTAATGGGTTTAGGAAACTCGCCATTTGTTTTTTTTGTGGGGGGGGTCCCCATTCTGAGAGACGCCCGAATGAGTCGATGTAATGATTCGCTTCCTGAGACTGGCAGAGAAGCTTCCCAATACAAGTCCCTCAAAGTCTCGCAGGAATTGCCAGAGGTACCACTGGAAGGCCTTCTGAATCACTAGGTGAGTGTTTTTCTTTTTTTAATGTTTTTTTTTTCCCCCGAGGGTATCTTTTTTTGGGTTGGTTTACAGGGAGACCAAACGGAAAACCATTTTGGGCGGTCCGAATCTTCCCTAGAGACAACACGCCCCGTTCGGAGGCAAAGGTATGGCCAACCAAACAGTGAAGCTGCCTTCAAGCAACTGCCAACGTGTATTCCCATCGGTAAGGTATATGGATCTACAACTGAAAGGGTGCTAAAGACTTGGTTGACGTTGGATGGGGAGCAAAAATTCAAACTTTAGCAGGTAAGTGGGGGTTTCCCACTAAACCACAATAAGCAAAATGTAAAATGTTTCCCAACAACAACCATGAAGAGTCCGAAAGGAGACAACGAGAGAACAACCGCATCCAAGCCGGATTTTAGAAGGAGCGCGTTGAAATTCCCTCCTGGACTCCCGGCAGCAAAAACCTTCAGGGTCGCTAAAAAGACACCACTTCTTTTTTGCAAGGGAGGGTGCAGGATACTGACACGTGGCAACCCCCCAAGACAAAATGGGGGGGGGAAGGTATGTGTAAGGTCACAGGGCATATCTTAGGACTTCTCCAGCGGTCCCCCCCCCTTCCGCCCGAGGTCTCATCCATGCCTCTTGGGCTCGACGGTGAGGATTGATGCGCCTGCTTAAAGGAGGCCAAACCCCCTTATGTACACATACATATTGTTTTATGTGTCCCTGAATCAGAATAGAAAGCCAATATAGTTACACACCCCGCAAAACACGTTGTTATATATATATATATATATACACATAAGTATACATGTGTTATTGGTGTCCCCGTTTTGCTTGGTTTGAGCGCACAGGCTGTATAGTCTTTGACGAGTTTGATGATTTTGCTTGGTTCGAGCAATTCGCCTCGGCCCCAAGGGCGCTCAGATCTCTGGTCCAAAGAGAATCTTCGCTTTTCCCCTCTCCCAACCCCCTCCCCAACCAAAATTTTGCCGGCCCGCCCACCCATGTCGGCTGGCCCAAAATCCTGTCCGGCGAGCCTTGAAATTTTCGGGGTTCGTCGGCGTCCAGCTCCATGGGTCCATTTTTGTCGAAAATACTAAAAAGTTTTTTTCCTGAAAAGCATGTCTGAAACTAGGCTCAGGCCCAGCCCAACCAGCAACCCGCCTGCTGGAGGCCTGTCAGCCCAGCCCACCCAGCCTCAGGCCCAAGCTTGTCTGAAACAGGCCTAGCCCAAGCACGGCCCCAAGCCCAGCCCAGCCTGCCCAGCCCAGGCCCCGCGCATCTCAGGGCAAGCCACTAGGCCGGCCCCCAGCCCCCAGCCCACCACCACCCTCAGCCCAGCGTGCCAAGGTAGCCCCTCAGTCCGGCTGCCCAAGCAACTCAGCCCAGGCTGGCCAGGCCTTGACCTCCTGCTCGCGTCTGGCCCCAAGTCATCCAGCGGTTCGGCGCAGTCTGAGACTGGTCTCAAAGTATGCCAGCCTGAGACTAGCCTCAGGCCCAGTCCCTCAGCCCGCCTGCTCGTGTCTTACGTGTCCCCAGCCCAAGTTCCAGGCGCAACCAGCAGCGTAGTCCGGCAGCCAGCAACCCATCCATGGCTTCAGGCCCAGCCCAAAGCCTGCCCAGCCCAGGCCCCAGCATCTCAGGGCAAGGCTCACTCAGCCCAGCGTGCCGTGTCTGAGACTGGTCTCAAGCTATGCCAGCTACTGAGCAGCCCGGCTGACCAGGCCCCTTCGGCGCAGTCTGAGACTGGTCTCAAGGTATGCCAGCCTGAGACTAGCCTCAGGCCCAGTCCCTCAGCCCGCCTGCTGGCGTGTCTTACGTGTCTCAGGCCCAGCCCAGCCAGCAACTCGCTACCCAGCCTCAGCCCATCCAGCGACCCGCCCAATGTGCTCAGCCCAGCCCGCCCAGCCGAAGTTCCAGGCGCAACCAACAGCGTAGTCCGGCTGCCCAGCAGCTAGCAACCCACCCATGGCTTCGCAGCCTTGTGGCTGAGACTAGCTTCAGGCCCAGCCCAACCAGCAACCCGCCTAAGCCAACCCCACCCAAGCCCACCCTGCTTGAGACTCGTAGGCCTCAGCCTATCTAGCGCCGAGACTGGGCCTCACCAGCCTGGGCTCAACTAGCGTCTAGCCCAGCCCAGTCCGCCTGCTGGCCAGGCCTGTCTGACGTGTCTGAAACTGGCCTCAGGCCCAGCCCAGCCATAGCCCAGCCCCCTCAGTGCGGCTGCCCAGCCCGCCGTAAACTAGCTTCAGGCCCAGCTCAACCAACAACCCACGCAAGCAAGGTCCAGCCAAGCTGCCCGAGACTAGCTTCAGGCCCAGCGCAGGCTTATCTGATGTGTCTGAGACTAGCCTGTGGCCCAGCCCAACCAGGCGAGGCCGGCTTGTCTGACTTGTCTGGAGCCAGCTTCAGGTATTCGGACCTTCCCAACACTGGATTTCGGTGTTCCTGACCCTTCCCTCAAACTAGGCTGGGCCGAGGCGGGGCAACGCGAAGCGTTTACAATTAAGGTTTCTTGGTACTGTTTTTGTACTTTCCATTATGTTTCTTCTTGTCTCCTTGCTGCTTGTGCATTTTCTTGTCCTAGCCAATTGCCTTATCTTGCAGATTATGTTTTGTGGAAGAGGCACTGTTATGGCAGTGCCTCTCTCTTCGTCTTTTCTTCTTTGCTTCTCTCCTTTGTTCTCTAACTGTCCTTCTTTTCTTTGCAGGATCCTTGTTTTTTTCATTTTGCAACCATTCTTGCACGAATGCCTTGCAATGTAAGGTAGTTGCAAACCAAAGCCCTAAACCTTAAACCAGCTCAAGCCTTAGAAGCCTTGCTTAAGTCCTTTGAGAATCCTGGAGCGTAACTGTCAAGAAGCCGGGTATCTGGATCCAAGGTCAAAAGTGTGAGGGAAATCTTGGATCGATGAATGCCACCCGTCAAACCTGAATACCGGCATTAAGGTTTCTTGGTACTGTCATGTAGATTCTTAATTCCGGCTAAGATCGCCGAGTCTGTTTTAAGATGGAGACTCGCCCAAAATTTGCTGGCCAGAAGGTCAAAGTGGAGAGGGACTGCAAACCAACTGGCGCTGGCGGTAGCAACACAAATGCAAATAACAAGGGCATTCACGCGTTATCCATGATCAATCAGCCTACGTTGTTGTGGGGAGCGTGCCCGAAAAGCGAGGGATCCCCACCAAAAATTACCTCTGATCAACTAAACACCGTCCCAATCGCTGCAAGCCCTTTCAAAGACTAAGAGTCTAAGCCATGTAAAGACGCATACCCCTTGGGCCTCCTTTGAATCGATCAACTCCCCATCCCATGCCAGTAGCCAAAGAAAAAAAACGGGTTCTTTCAGTTGATAACTAGTTGAATTTGAAAGGGGGGCTCCTTGTCAAAACACGAAACAATGCAGGCACCACTGTGGAACTACGGGGTCTTATGTATCTGTAAAACATTCACCCTGCCAAAAGGAAGGCTCCCTTTGAAGCGACCCGAAAGGTGATTCTATATCAGCCGAAAAGGGAAACATCAAATCCCTATGCTACCCGTCAGATACGTGGGTTTTGAGTATCGCATGTTTCTCGGGTGCCTCGAACGGCTCGTCCACGATCCTGGCCAGCATGTTGGGTTGTCGGCTTCTTGTTGGCTTCCTTTGTTTTTCGATCTCCTTGGCTTCCCGGCGTCAAACAGTTCGGCAACCACCAAACAGGGTTCTGACACATGTGGATGGATTCGCATGGATGAAAATCCTGCACCACCTAACAATGGCTTCCCATTACCCGCAAAACAGTGGTTTGCTATCCCTTTCCCCAAAAAGGGTGCCAACCCCACAAAAGATGGCCCGCAAACAGGTATGAAGCTGATTGGTCGGACAAATAATGTGGCAATTTCTGTCCGCCCACTAGTCCGAACAAGTCGAAAAAGTGGGCGGTGGTCAACCTTAGGACTCCTCTTCAAAAGGCCGCAATGAAACGGGCCCCTGATACTTGGTTAACGTTGGACGGGGAGCAAAAATTGATAAATTTCAACCACTAAGCCACAAAAAGCAAAAAACATGTAACATGTTTCCCAACAACCATGGATAAGGGACCATAGATTTTTGACAGTCCCAACAAATTGATTGACGGCTGGCGACTTCTTCGATGGTCTTCTTCGACAAAAGGAGGCAACACATTGCTTCTCAGGGTTGCTCCTCGACCGAAGCGCCAAGGAACTTGGTCGGAATAGGAAGACTAAAACACACAGGTGGCCTTTTGGACAAATAGGTGGCCCCGGGGTAAATGGAATGAAATCCATCTCAACCAGGGCCCCTATTTTTTGAGCAAACCAACCAAAAAGGACACCTATGCTAAAACATTTGCTCCACCCAAAGGCAGCTTGGAAGTTGTGTTGAGGTACGGGGCAAGCTGGATTTTGCTTCTGAAGAGGGAACTCACACCACGGAGTTCTTTCCTTTGTTTCCCTTGCACCAAAACTAAGTTTCCTCAACAAAGGTCAAACACAAACAGGGTTCATACGAGGTTCCTCCCAACATACCACAGACGATGCAAACCTGAAACTCGATCATTCCTGTGGAAGCTGATTTGGTCACAAGTGGATTGGCCAAAGCCCAGACTTTCTGTTCAAGCCGCCAAGATTGTGAACCAAAAAACCCGTAAAGTGCAGGAACTACCTAAGGAGTTGTACATATATACGGAGTTATACATATGGTCAGGTAGTCAGGAACTCCCTAGAAAACAAAAAAACATTAAGTGGAGTCATACATATTGGGCTAACAAGGCTTGGTGTTCTTTCAAAGGAACAACCTTGGGCTTTGCATCGCACTTTAATGTTGACAACGCATGCACAAAAAGCACTTGGCGAGCTACCCATTGAAAGCTCAGTCTGACCCGATTGTGAGATTCTCCAAATCAGCCATCAAGCAATTGCAGACTTAGTTCATCATTGCGTACCAGGATGGTACCTTAAGATAAGACCGGTTCTGCAGCGCAGCAAATGCACTGGGGCAACGTTGGCTTCTCCCTAGAAGACATGAGAGGGAACATCTGATGCATCTGTTTTCTCACCTCTGGCTCTTTGGACTGCTGAATGTCTATGTCCGAAAGCAGCTCTTTGGCTCTTGGCAAACAAGTGAAGCATCCCACCAGCCACGACATCGGGTCAAATCACGCACGTTGTCACACTCATGAGTTGCAGCTGTCAAGTCGTGCCCAGCGGGCAGCCAGCGGTGAGCTGAGCGAAGCGCAAAAATGGCACCGAGATCATGGGGCATCTGTGGACAAGTAGCGATCTGCCATGCGAGCGCAACACCTCTGCAACGCATTGCAATGCCCAAGAGTTTGAGAGTGTAGCAAGACACATGCAACAGCCAAGTCGCCTTCGCTTCAAAGGCTTCCAAGTCAGGCCATGCAAACGCCCGACATGGATTCAGCTGGCTTACAGGGCGAGAAGCACCCGACCTCTGTCCAACGGGCGCAGGCGCTGAAATCCTGAGAACATGTGCCCGGGCCCAACGCCGATTCCCAAAGTTTTGGGACCTGCACCACTTCCATCGGTTCCAAAGGCAGAGCCCCGAGTTCGAGGCGTGGCTGAGCTCAAACAACACTCCGCTGTGTTTGTATTGTGCTGTGACTGAACGCCGACGAACGTGGGTCAATGCCCGAAGTTCCCGTTTTGGAGCACCAAAAGCTTCACAACAAGTTTCGTGGAGGTTTAAGGATTTCAGCTGCGCTTTCTTTGGCCGCAGGAGAGCAGTGTGGCTCCAATGCCCAAGCCCTGGAGGTGACAAGGCTCGGGACAAGGCTCAATGGAATGCCGAAATCCGCATTCAGCGAATCTCAGCCAGGATCAACGTGCCGGGCGGCATACAGGCTATGCGGTTGGTCAAGTCTTTCAGGGATCGATCTGAGGCATGGACGCTTCAGCCATCTCAGCGAAACGGCCTACGCACAAAGTCAATAGTAAAGAAACTAAGATGCTCTCGCTTTCCTCTGAGCCGAAAGCAACCCTGGGCACATGTCCGGTTCGGGACCCACTTCATGTGGAAACTGCCGTGACAGAACATATCAAGTGGACATGCGAACACCGACAAACAAGCGGCTGCTGCTTCGCACGACAGCTCCAACGAGGAAGCAAGAGCACGGTCTCAACATACAAACTTGCCGCAATCAGATCAAGAGCAGCTCTGAACTCAACGATTCGCATATGTATGGCCATGTTCAAATAGTTTGGAAGTCTCAGCTGTTCACGTTACCCAGAAAATAGCTATTCACGGCACAGCTGCATGTGCCTCAAGCCCGGCATCGCTTCCCCCCCCCAAATCCAAGGGCTGCGAAGCGGCCAACCGGCGTCAACCGGCCTCACGGATTTCTCCTGGGCTCGAAGATTGGTCCCGGGCGTCGGAAGAATTCAAATGGGTTGTGTGGTGACAAGTTAAGTCATAAAGAAATGATTTACTTGAGGCTCTCATATTTGTTTGTAAACTGCGTGCTGCTTTTCTTGTAACCGATGTTATAATCTGCTGGGTGAACATCCTGGGCCAAATATGGGCTGGTCATTTTTGGGTACTCGCGTGCTGGTAGGTTCTTTACGGTATAGGCAATCTGGTCGGGGCATGCCACATGAGAAACGTCTGTTCACTTTGGGAATCCAAATTGGATGGATCTTGGCCCTTGTTCATGCAGAACAATACAGCGGTCATGCGGATATGTGAGATCAATTTGACATTGAGTAAGGAAGCTGTTCTTCAATAGGGGGCATGAACACAATAAATAAACTTGGCTGAACAACAACTTCCTTCACAACTTTCCCTATATTGAGCATCACCCCACCCAAAGAAAACTCACTTTAAAAGGCCAGAAAAACGTAATGGTTCAAACCACTCTTTGGGAAAAATATTGGGGACCACCTCTTCCATACGTTCGGTGGAGATTGGGAACGTGGCTCGGGCTCAGTCTGTCAACCATGCGGGTGGACTGATCGCCTTTCTACGACTCCACATGGGCGAGTGGGCCGGGCGACACATGTCTACCTGATCTGTTCAGACTGCTTATGTTGAAGCCCCGGGAATTGTATTTTATAGACCTTACCCACCCCCTCAACTTTATTTTTAAGGTAGGGGGGATCTGCCGAGTTGAAATTCCGAAGTCAGAAGCAGAGCGGGCCCCGCCAAAGCGCTCAATTGTATCTCTGAAAATTTCGCGAAAAGTGAGCACTGGCAAGGGGCTCCAGTGAGATACAGCCAAGAAACAGGACACCCGCTTCGGTTGGGTGATACTCAAGGGTCGGTGGAAGTTTCGGGTCAAAGGGTCACCTCAGTTGTAGGAAGCCAAAGTGCCCGCCACCTGCTTTGCCAGGCGGCTTCCCCGTATGCCAAAATTCTTGGACCGGAACTACTAAACCACATCCAAACAAGGCCCAATTTCCCAAACCTCAGCTTGTGCTCTCAACCAAAACTATGTTTAGTTCTGCTCCAAATTGATTGAGCAAAGAAACACGATTGGTTCAAAAGAGAACCCGATCGATTTCCCCGAACGAGGCACTGTTCAAGCACCTTCTCAC
>CAUJNA010001280.1:479556-602056 GCA_963377175.1 Effrenium voratum | reverse complement strand
CCTTCCCGTGCTTTTCACCAAAATAGTTGATGCGCGTTGGGCATTTGTAGCGCTGAAATACTTCACGAATCAGAAACGCCACGTGCTCATAACTTCTAAAGTGACCGCCGCAGTCGTGCCAGACTGAGAGGCCCTTTACATATTTGGCGGGCTCAGGTGCTGTAGAGCATCGCGAAAGAACTCGCCGGTTGCTAGGGACGTCTGTTCAATGATGTCCGTGAGGAACACGACATTCTTCTGTGCAATTGTACCATTCCTTATCTCCAACAACGCAAAAGCGACACATGTCAATTCTTGTCGCGAAGGTCCAACAAGTCTGCCGATCTGCGGAAGCTTTGTGCCAGTTGTAGGCATCCGCCACCTTGATCTCCCACCGAAGCTGATGGCTAATTTTGGCTTCTAGCTCGTGCAGCGACAGTCTCGTGGCCAAGTTCAAGCGTCGTTGGCGCAGTGCCCGGTTCGACTCTGCGTGGCCATCGACATGTTGCAAGAAGGACTTGGCGTGGGACAATCGGTCGCTGCTTTCTGGCTTGAAAAACCCATTGAAGTACTCTGCGTATTGAGCGATCAGCTGAGCCTCGGCCTCCTTCAAAAAAATCGCTAGCCCTGGCTCAATGCTGCTCTGCAAGAAGTGGCAATGGTCGCAGTAATCTGTAGACCGCTGCGGCGTGCGCGCCCAGGCACAGTTGGTGCAAAATATGAGATAGACCTGCTTCCAGGCCAACTTCTTCGCGAAGCTCTCAGCCACATTGACAAAAGAGACGAAGTCATGGTCCTGGCATTCATTCCGTGCGCAGCGAGCCACACAGAACTCTCTTGTGAATTTGCCATCACAGTGTCCTTCACTGCCTGCCTGTATCCAGTGCGGGTCCTTGAACTTTTGATGGGCGGCCTCGTGGCTCGACAGGGCTTTCGCCTGCAGCTCCAAGCTGGGCGTTCTGCCACTTCATGCGTGAAATTGGAACACCGAGCGTCCGCCACTCGTTCCGGCGCAGCCCGGCAGACGCAAGGTGGCAGTCCAGCGCTGCAACATCTCCTTGCTTCGATGCGAGCTCCGAGCGGTACTCCCCGACGCACTTGCAAATGGTATGACAAACGCAGTTTGTTCCTTGCCCAATGCCTTTGCGCACATACTGCTCCACACCCTGCAAAATTGCAAGAGCATCTTCTTCACGGTCGCCAGCGCGAATAAGAATCTCATTTTCAAGCTTCTTGATCAATCGCCGCTTTTGCCTGGCTGGATTCTTGCTGTACGCAAAGGCTGCGCGCGGTTGCGTCTGGGGCAGACCTCCTCCATGAACTGAACTCTTGCACCTGGCCTTCCTCCGCCTCTGGTGGGTGGCCGCTGCGCGAGCCCAGAGCCGGTTCCTGCAGACTGCTCTGCGGGTTGCCTCCTGCTAGAAAAGCTTCAGCTTCTGGATCCATGCGCCCGGTTCGGACAGCTGCGCCTAAGGCGCAAATGTCATCTTGCAGTGTCTCTGACAGCTGAATGAAAAAAATGTACGCCAGCTCCAGCTTCACATTGCGACGGGCTCCGCCGCGCTCGTCGCGCTGTGCTTTTGCAGCATCCACGAGAGGCTGGCCAAGCCTCTCCACAGTGCGTCTGACACACTCGTTCTTCAAGTCTTGCAAGTCCTGCCCGGCTATGGCGTCAGCTGGTCGCTTCCGACCTCGTCCCCCGCGAGCGCGCTGCTTTGGCGCACCTGCGCGAATCCACTCATCAAAAGCAGTCAGAACATCCATTGCTGCAAGGGCACAAGTTAGCGGCAATGTTGCGTTGAGCCCGTGCACTGCACAACTGACGGCCAACTTCCCAAGCAAGTCTTATCATCCATGTCCCTATACTGCTGGCTGCTTGCGCCCTCCCGCGACCCTCAAACAGGACAGACACCCTGCAATTGGGCCCTGCGCTTTCACACAGGCTTTCGCCGATCTTTCGCGAAACTTTCGCGGAAAACCGCCCGCGATTCAGGGGAGTTGCTGACCAAGAGCACACTTGGAGCACTAACCCGCCAAGCAAGGTAAATCAAAAGCGACAAGCTCCTTCCAACCCAGGAATGGGGGGCCAGCGCCGCGCAAAAAGGGGGTGTAAGTAAACCCAAAAGGAACAGGGGGTTTAATTCACGTGCTCCGCACTGTCACACTCTTGGTCAAGACACGCCTATTTAGGAAATTTTAGGAACTCTGTTAGGGGATCCCTTGGCAAAACTTATTGAAACCGACATCCAGGAAGCAACATAGCCGGTCTTTCGCGTGGCCTCAAAGGGGCTTTAGACCTTTTGAAAACAACATTTCCGCTTGGAACCCTTTCAACATGAGCGGTTTCCTGTTGGTTTCCCTGTCAAACCCTCCAAAAGGGCGCAAGACACATTGACAAACGCTGTTCGGCACAACCTTTCCAGGAAGCATGAAAAGTCGAAACTTGAAGTTGGCCAACTTTTCCATTTGCGACACCAACCAAGGCTGCTTAGAGCAACCGTGTTTTTGGTTGCACAAATCTTTGCATGGGTTTACACGGGTGTTGTAGCTCTCCTTTGCCTTCAATCCTCTTTGCAAACGCCTGCGCTCTCTGGTCACATTAGCAGGAACTAGCAAAAGCTATTGGCTTGTTGCCAGCGGGCCCAAGACTCGTGAGTTTTGGATAGGTCCCCAAGTAACGACAGAGGGTTTAATTCGCATGCTCCGTGGCGTGGCCAGCCCGTGCTAACAAGGGGTTTACAAACCCAAAAAGCAACAGGGGGGATAATTCGCATGCGTTACGAAGCGAAGCGACCTTTGCTTGTGCTGAGTTAGGAGCAGACCCTCGATTTTTGGTATAGGAGCTAACTATGGACCTGCCACACCCAAGTCTCTCTACTTCTTAGTCTGTTCTTGTATGCAGACAGGATGGCAAACGGCTAGTTTTTGAGAACCTGATTCCCGTGTTAATGAAATTCAGGGTTCGGATTGTCTCAAACATATGTGCTTTCAAGCTTTTTCGGAATCTCGCACACCTGGCCACACTTGGCGTTTCGGTGCGCTCACCCAACAGATTCCTTATTTCGGAAACCACCTCGTAATTCGGGGTTTGGGGCTCGCCTCAGGCCAGTGAGCTCGCTATAATTTGTCTAGAACAATGGTTTCCCCTCATTTTCAAGTGGTGCAGGATTTCGTCCATCCACAGTATCAAACCCCCAGGTTTCTCACATGTTCTTCACTGTCCAGGGCCATAGGGGTCGACTGCAGGGGGGTCTGCATTGGATGGCAAAGTAGGGTGATACGAGATAGTGTCATAAGAATGACTAGGACAACAAGGGTCAGCTGATCGATAGTCAAAGGGAAACCCGCTCCAAGAAGAAGAAACTCAAGAGAAAGGGACGTTCCCTTTCAAAGGGACCCTACGACCAGGTTCTGCGTCCGGTGTCACTTGAAGAACAGCCAAATCAGGGTTTGTCTTCAGCCTTGCAAACGTGATTCACAGTTTGCCAGCTTGTGATAAAAGGTCCTGTTGCAAAGCATGATAAAGGTCATTTCCGTCAAGCCACAGAACAAGCATGCCTGCAACGAATCAACATCACCAAGAGGAAACGCACCCAAAGGTCGAGCAAATGAGAGGGAAAATGTCCTGTAGATGATTTTGTAGTTGTTTTTACAGTTGAGTATTAAAAGGTCTAAGGGCGTAATAGTTTGATTGGGGTTTGGGGGGTGCCTGAGACATGATCCTAGGGGCAACATGTTGGTAATTCTCTAGCCGCTCATATTATGTGAGGTCAGAAAGCCCTAGGGTAGCGGTATAACCCTACGCGGCATGGGTGTAAGTCCCCTGTCTGTTGGTTGAAAAGAATGAATGATAGCCTTCCATGTTTTGTATAGTAGTTAACCAAGGGAATCGCTGAAAGGACAATGGCTGGTTACCTGCGAAAGTGTCTTGCCTGGGATCCCTTCGGCATGTGTGGATCGCGCAGGTTTCAGACCCAGGGCTCCTGCTTGAGACATTTTGCTTTGGTCTTCCCCCCAACCGCTTTCTTGTTGCCGCACTTGCGACTTTGCACATGGGAAAAAGGAGCGCAAACGACAAAAAATAATCTCGGTTGCGAAATCTGCTCCCCTGCTAACAGTGAGTTTAACTTTTTGTGGCTTAGTACGTAAAACCGTTTCATTAGTTGGCAAAAAAAGAGTTCAAGTCCTAACATCCCTTGCCAAAATGCACCAAAGTCATCGAGAGACACGACCCGAGGCACCGAGGCCGCGCCTTCACCTTGGGACAGCTCCTGCCGAAAAGTTTTCTTCGGGAAGAAAAAGAACCGCAGGGGCCGGATGTTGACACACGCGGATCATCCCAGGCAGGTGGATGGAGCAGAAACACGCCCGCCAAAAACCAAGTAGGTCTACTCATCCAGTTGCAGGGCCTACATCCACAGTAGTTGGGTCCAAGGTGGCATCTGCATGACCATCTCAAGGTTCCGAGCTCGGAAATCTCGAGCCCAAGCTTCACCTGCTGAACTACTCAAGTAGTGGGAGGGACCATACCCCGGAGATCATTGCGAGCAGCTCAAAACTCTCACTTTACAGCTACTAACCCCTGCCCCGCCCAACAACAACGAGTCTCCAGTGTGGACAAACAGCTTGTCAATACCATATTTGGTTGATCAATCTTTCTGGACCTCAAATGACCATGGGTCACTTTGCCTACTTCATGTTTCTGTGGCTGTCCCTCATGATTATCCCATCTACACCTTTTGATCAACCAGGTGAAATCCTGTGAATCTCAGTCACGAGCCACCCTGGACAGAATCTTCTGGGCGAATCGTAAATGATCAAAACTGAGGGTTCCATGGTGTCTGTCGAGGGTACTCCTTTTCGTGGCTTTAAAGGGAACCAAAGGGAAACCAAGCTTTTTGGGGGGGCCGCTACAAAAAAAAAAAGAAACCTGCAATGGGCGAGGTCGAACACCCATTGAGGTCGCGAGCATTTGTCCACCTAAAAACAAACAGGAAGAATCGTTATCTGTTCCTTAATCTTTATGTTAAAAGGAAAGCCAACACTTTCCTCGGTTGCTTTCTGCTCCCCTGCTAAAAGTTTAACTTTTAGTGGTTTAGTACGGAAAACCCACTAGTTGGCAAAAAGGTAAAGTCCTGAAAGCCAAGCAATATGCACCAAAACGTTCAGCGGTTTCCGTTTTTCATCTTCACAAAGTCAAGTTCGGCCGTGCCTGGTGGCCCTGGGGTTCCTTCCAACCGGCGGGCGCGCGCCCCGAGAGAGCCTCAGCAGCTGAACCTCCGCCTGAAGCGCCTCCACCTGAGCCAAGCGCGCTTGCTTGGCGGGCGAGCTCCAGGGTTGGAGACCAACTCGCTGGAATTTCTTGGTTGATGTTGGGTTTGGGGAGCAACAACTAAAATGTGTTGGCAGATAAGTGGATTTGGATTTAAACCACTCAATCCCACAATAAGCAACATGTAAAATGTGTCCCAACAACAACCATGATTAGGATCCCAGCCAAAAAATACAAACAAGTTTTGCCAGGTTGATCTAGGTCCTCCAAGAGAGAGGTTAGAACAAGGGTACCCGTTTTCTTTTTTCTTTGTTTTTCTCTGTAGTCTATTGTAGTAGGGGAACCCTCCCCCAAAAAAGGGTAAAAGGGCACTACTGGGGGACCTAGTAATGGAAAACAAAGAGACCCAAAGCAAACAATCGATCATTCTCGGGAAGTTGTTTTCTATCTGAGCCGCGGTCAGACTCATCTTGTCCAACATAGTGATATGTCCGGTGTTTCTTTAACCCAAGCCGTCGATTGCTCATGTCGTCCCAACATGGTGAGATTGTTGATTGTTTTTCTATATCCCAACCTCTTTAAATAGGCACTACTGGGGTCTTACTTTGGGGAAACCTCATGTCCCGAATGTTGTTGGAACTTGGTGAGCAATCCCCATGTCCGAATCATACTTAAATGAGCTGAGTGTGAGCCATGTCATTCCCGGGGAAACACCCATTCTCCCAGCCCCGCCGCCCCGCCGCCCGTCTTATCTTGCTGCCCAGTAGTCGGGATCCGGATCATGAACTGCTTGGGATCACCAAAAAGCAAACCACAAGGATAGCTTTTTCTCGGGCTCACTCCCTCATTGAGAACCAGCAGGCTAAACATGTTTAAACACACACTGCTCAAATACCCCTTTTCCTTTAAGGGGGGCCGAAACAGGTCTGCCTGTTAAAACAGAATTTGCCACACCGGCCTTCGCAAGTTTCAGGTTGGGGATTTGGAGCTGTGGATGTATAGAGCCTTTTGAGGGGGAAATACCCGGGTCATCTCTTGCCTCAAGGACTCTTAACTGGGCTGCCCTCAGTGTTAACTTGCACGAGTGGGGCCTGTTTTTTGAGAAGCGTTCTGAAATTCTCGCACGACCCTCGGAGTGCACATGTCAGATCAAATGAGTGTGACTGAAAGTTACACAGCCGGGTTGCCACCGGGGCCACTGGGGTTGCCAAAGTCCTAGCATTTGTTCCCAGGTACTGGATCGCCATATTTGGGGTGCCACTGCCAAAATGAGGAATTTCCCAGATTCATCAGAGATGCACATCACATCGCGCATTGCGCATTGAGCCATTGCGCATTGAGCCATGAAACCATGAGGGGTGCCACTGCCAAAATGAGGAATTTCCAGATTCATCCGAGAACATTGCACATTGCGCATTGAGCCATGAAGCATTGAGCCATGAAGCCATGAGTCTTCGACGCACTGTCGAGAAGCGACAGGCGGGATGGCGGGGGCAATCAAAATTCTTGGAATTTAGAGCTGGGTTTGGAGTTTGGAGTTGCTGGATTGATCCAATCAGATCAGGAGGCAGGAGGTCTCAGGAGGTTGCCACTTATTTCAGAGATCCCTTAACGGGGGACGGCGCCAGGGCGGCGGGTGGAACTACAAGCTGCAGAGCCTCATCGAGAGCCTTCTGGTGGCGAGGCTGCTGAGAAACGCTGCATCTGGGCCCGAATTATTGGGCCGGTGGGTGAGTTGGGCGGGAAACGAGATACCCTCACAGGCCGCCTTGTTTTGGTCATTCTGTTGGGTCATGCCCCCACCCCTAAGCGTCTGAGCGTCCGGTGGAATGAGAAGCATTGTGGGGCTAGTCAGCCCGGTCCACAGCGGCAAATCTGCCCGGGCCACCACGATGCCATCACAGGAGTCATTGACTCTGTGGTTCGTGGGCTGCTGCGGCAGCGGAACTTGATATACAACGTCCAGCTTCACGACGAGGAGATCTCGCACGGACATTGTCACCCGATCGGCCTTGGCCAGTACGACGGGGGAGTTCTGTGGGTCACCAAAGGATGGTGGTGACTACCCTTTGGGGGTGACGGAGCCGATGAGGGGGCGATCCCAATGACGCAGCGGCGCTGATGCTGGATTGATTCGTTTGCGCATTTCCCCCCCTAATTGTTGCCCGAATCTAATCGATTTGATTAATTTGATTGGTCCATTGTCCCATGATTGCAGGATGATTCCAACAGCCATTCTATTTGGGCTTCGCATTGAATTGGGGATGAGGCTCATGATGATTATGATTCCAACAAAAGCCTCAAATCATTCTCGTTCTTTTACTATTATGAGGATACCAAACAGTTCAAGGAGATTCCAAATTCCAAAGGGAATTTACTCAATAGCCTCAAGTCTCAAAGTATCAAATCAAAGTCTCAATAATCAATCAATAGAACTATTTTTGTTATTGGCACTGAATTGGGGGAAGGGGTAGGATTCCAGAACTGATGCATGATGATTTCATCAGGAACCCTAAAGGGTTTTTTCTTTAGTATTCGGCATGCGTCCTGGGAAGGAAGAATTGGGGATGAGAAAATGATGAAATAAGGCAGGATACCAGAATTACTTCAAGGATGATTCCGGGAATGATGATTCCAGGGTTTCTCAAACCTAAAGGACCTATGACCTAAAGTTCAAAGTATTCTTTTAGCATTGTCCTGGTGACCCGGTCAATGGGACACATTGTGACATTGTGTGTTGTTCAACTCCTGTGACTGTCGACACCTCTTGGAATATTTCGAGGTTGGGGGATCTAAGACCAATTCCATACTCCATTACATACATATTGCATATCGGTGAATCGGTGACTGTTCAACTGAAGTTCAACTTGGGCATTATTCGGAGGGGTTCACAGTGGAGTCCACAGGTCCGGTGTGCTAAGCCGGGTGGGTTGAGGGTTGTAGCATTTTTTGGGTTGTACTGAATGTATTGCATTGTAGTAGTTGGTTTGTATGGAATCAAACGTTTGGCTAGAGTTTGAGTGTGAGGGCTTTTTGAGGGAGGGTATTCTTTTTGGTGGTTGATTGATTAAACCAAACCCGACTCGCCAAACCCCAAGGCCCAAGGCCCCAAGCCCCACGTGCCCCCAAATGGATGATTTCGGAAATGCGGGGGTTCCATTTTCCATCTTTGGGGATTTGGGGGTGTCTTAAATTGCGATTCCAAAGTTTCGGTTGAGTTGAGCAGTTGAGCCGAGTTGAGCCACCTTTTTGCAGGGGGCGCCAACGCCAATTAGCATATTTTTGCAGATGACATTGTGAGACCTGGGTAGTATCCAGCGGATTTAGAGGAGTCCGGTCCGGTGTTCGGCTCGCTGTTTGGGAGTGTATAATCCTAACCCGTTGTATCATTTTGGGGGTTGGTTGATTGGCAGTTGGCTTATACACAGGGAAACCATCGTTTGGGTTGGTTTTGAGTTTTGAGTCTTGAGTCCTGAGCATTGAGGAGGGAATCCTTTTTGGGGGTTGATTGATTGAACTAACCCCAACTTGCAACACTCAAGGCCCCCCCAAATAGATGATTTCTGAAGTTTGGGGGTTCCCACCGGATTCCCACCTTTAGGTCTGGCTTGATTGTGGTTCCAAGGGTTCATTCGGTTGTGGTGAGTCGTGAGGGTCGAGGCTCGATGCAGAGGCAAGAGGTACCACCTTTTTTCGGGGGCGAGGCGAGTCGAGCCAGTGTGATATTTCAGATATGTTTGCAGATTCTTTACTCTCCGACTGACTTGGGTAGTATTCAGAGGAGTCCCCGACGTGAGTTCTGTATTACTCCTAAGCCGGGGGGGTTCAGGCGGGTTGCGTTTTCAGTGGTTGTCAGTTGTCAGTCAGGGGTTGTTTTTAGGGAATCCACAGTTTGACGTTAAGTTTGAGGGCAGGAGGGCAATTTGAAGCTATCCAATTTTGAGAGTTGGTTGAATTGAACCGGACTTGCGATTCGCACCACCTGGTTTGAAACCTTTCAACGACTACTTCCTTGTGGGATGCCCAACCTACACTCCAACTTCCACGACTCCACGACTGATGAATGTTGGAAGGAGGGTTGAGAGCTGTGGGGATTTTATGGTTGGTGGTTTAAATGGTTTTGGGCGTATGTTTGCGAGTTTATGGCTTTGTGGCTGTGAGCTGAGGCAGCTCTTCCAGAAGTACTGGTTCGCACCACTGCGCTGGTTCTGGGGCCGGATGCCGCAGAAGAGCTGACCCTTGGCCTTGGCAGTTTGAGTTTCAGGTCAGTAGGCAACACGCGGTAGGCATCAGCAATCAGGGAAGGCATTCTCAGCATTCCATGCATTGCCCTGCCGCTTGCCAGCCTGCCAGCGAGGAAGACAAAGATTGAGAACAAGGAGTTCAAGGTCCCGCACGAGGCGACAATCAGCCGTTGCCGCCTAAAACTGGATGCACCTCGACCTTGGCCTGTCAGACGTTGACGTGGCGAATCAACAAAGGTGTAAGTGCAAACTAGATTAGATTGTTTCTAGTGGAACGGTGAACTGTGGAACCATCAAATTTCGTGAAGCAACAAAGGTGTCAGGCTTGCTTCCATGTACCCTCCATGCGCACAGCTGCACGCACACATCGAGCTTACCGCACACACTTGAACTGAACACAACACTTGATGTTTTATGTGAGTCTACAGTCTACCAGTCTACTAGTACTACGATAGCCGAGGTCATACTGATGCGACTACGCCAAGAGGAGTGGTGCGCTGACGCTGCTCGCGGGCCTCAATTTGTCTTCCTTAGCTCAGACGCGAGCCTCCAGGGTGGCACTGACTTCCAGATGACTTTGGAGGATGCAATTCCTCGTGGTCGAGCTCACTTGGTGCCTTTCTTGATCAGCACGGCGGCACTGATGTTTCGTTTTCATTTTGATGTTTGACTGTCAATTTAACTTTGCCATGATTTTTGACTCGACTCGTATCGTGCGGTAGTTAATTAATTGGAGTCAATTGGGTACTGTGGATCTAACCGCTTGCTTGTTTAAACACGTGCCATGTTCAAGCACTCATGGTTGTGGTTGTACTAATTACTACTAGCATTTGTTTAACATTCAGCCTTGTCTCCTGGTAGGTCATTGAACACTTTGATGACCCGTCGGAGATGGATGCATTTAGCGCAGCTGACTACATGAGGACCACAGCCCTCCCATTGACAACGGTGGGGGCGCACAATGCCAATGTGGGCGCAAAGTATGAAGCTGTGATGGCTTCCTTGAAATTGGATGCTGCTTGGCTCGGCTTCAAATATCAAGTGCGTGCCAACCACAGAACTTGACCCGCGTAGCCTTATTTCTAATTGATCATGATCAGAGTGCCGGCGTGCAGGGTGTGGCAGGGGTATGACAGAAAGAAAATGACTAGGCTAGCGGCTAGGGCTAGGAGTCGGTATGTTTGATCACTGCTGACTTGCCGATCGAGCTGTTCGATTCTAGTCTGCGAAGTGAAGCTCTTTGAGTTTGGTCGCAACATGTCGCAACCAAGGTAGGTCTTCAAGGAGACAGAGTAGAACGATATGGAGACAGCGTGATCAGCTTTGTAGGCGACTATGGAACGGAGGCCAAATTCATGGAGGCGCCGTAGCATGAGTTCAGCGGGCTTTCTAGATGTATTTGTTTGCTGCTTCCGGGGCCAGAATACAACCGTGTAGAAAGTGTAGAACTTGAAAAACTTTGGCACACACACGATGCATGTGGCACATATTCCCATTTGGGTTGTCTGGCATGTTTGTTCAGCTGCTGTCAATTACGGACACTCCGCTGGCGCTCACGCTTCTCAGTTCTCACTGTTTTCAAGTGCCCCGCGCCGAGATCCCACCAGTGGATGTGACGAAGATGGTCAATGACATCGTGGGCAATTCGAAAGGACTGCTGAAGTTTGCAGACGATGGGGCGAGGGGAGTTGGAGGTGGCGAAGAGCTTGCGGTCCCCTCACCATCCCGTCTTTTTTCAATCCGCAATGCGCTCTGGGTGCCGGGGCCGAAGCACATGCTCCACAATATAACTGGAGACATATTAGAGCGCTTGAAGCACTTCGCAAACTTTCAGCAGTCGCTCAAGGCATGCGTAGCCACTCGGTTGAGTATGGTCGATGATTGCTCAACGATTGTCATCATTTGTTTGAGATTTGCTTTGTGACTTTTGAACATGTTGGATTCGCTGGGTGCAGCGTGATATTTTCTTCCCCACCCCCCGCAATTTGATTAGGACATGCTGCATCAGCCACATTATCGAGACCGCTTGTCTACCATGATTTTCGATGACACAGAGTTTGCAGAATTATTCAAGTCATGGGAGGGGGGAAATCTCATCATGTGGCGGTGGGGGAGCCTAATTGACTGTCTCCGGGCCTTGTCAAGACGACGAGGGGCTCTTCAATGCCACTGGTCACTTGAACGGTATCTCGCATCCGAAGAGCCGGACGAATCAGCACAACAAGCCCAGCAACGTCGAAACAGGGGCAAGGGCCCGCGCATGAGTGCTGATCCTGAAGCACGAAAGGCGTTGCAGCGTTTCAATGACGCAGTTGGAGACCCATTCTTCTGGAGCTATTTGGACACCCGACTTAGAATTTGACTCAGTATCCTTTTCAGTTTTACATTCACCGTCAAGTGTGAACCGGCCTTTGGTTGGGGTAGCATGCTGTGACGCACACGCATACCCAATGCTCAACATAGGACTTCCTTCTGATCGTGGTCGGATCCATCGAAACTGTGGAGTCGTGGGTTGCATCTTGCAGCTGCCATGAGACAGATGTACACGCACAGGGCGGACACTAGGCAGACTAGGCAGTGCTGAATTCTATGTTCTTGCATTTGTCGCTACTCAGTGAACGAGCGGTTGCTTCTTCTTCCATGTTTTTCCGGCGCCCTCTCGCCTCACGTTGCGCCCTGTACATGTTACATGGTGCCATCCTGTTGGGTTCCTTCCGGGTCCGAGGAACCTCACGGAAACGGGCGCTGGACGCACGCATTCGCCAAGCGTCGGGCGGGCGACCCAGAAGCCGGATCTCTGACGCAACCCCATCGGCATTGACCACCTGCTGCATGCAGGGCCGCAAAGCACCAGAGTTTGCCGGAGGTGCCTTCAAGAGATTCTGCCACACAGTTCCTTTGATTTAGTACAGATTTTGTATTGTTATTTTCTTGCGGCACCCAGAACGGTCATTACGGCGCGTCTGAACTTGAAGCTTTGACACTCTGCCACACTATAAAAGTTGTTTGCCCTAAGCGACATTATGTCAAGATAACATACACAATTTGTGTGTGTGGGATTAAGGTTGCCACCTTGGCGACCAGTGAGTTTGTGGCTGTCACAGCCAACATGTCGCCTGGCGAGAAGCAAGTCGATCTGGCTACAGATTGGACTGTTGCACTGGACACGCTGCTCACAGAAATGAAGGACGCTTGGCTTGGTATGCTGAAATAAGTTAAACAACTGTAAACCAGCTTTAAACGCATCCTCTGGACCTTAGCTCCCCATTGATTTGTTAAAACCCCATTCAAATGTATACACATAGGGCAGCAGCTCCAATCGCAAGAACATATTTCTCTAATGCGCACCTGCTGCCTAAGGTAAAGACCTCATTTTGGCAGCTGCTCCCTTGGTGCTTGTGCGCGTTGGCCCTTCCGGACGAGGAGGATGCCAGAGCGGCAGGTCGTGACGCGGTTGCTCAGTGGGAAGCCGCAGCAGGGTCAACAGTTCCGACTACGCTCTACGGGGTCGGGCATCGCATGAGCCAACGGCTACTGGATCCACACTTTGTTGGAACTGAAGGTGATGTGGCCCTCCGGCCAAGTTTGGACGAGCGCCTCTGCCGTTGACTTGAAATTTTAACCATGATGATGTCTCGTGCTCTTGTTGCAGCATATTTGGACTAAGTTTGGACTGCAGGGCTTTGTTTAAAGTCACCACGCAACTTACCCAGAGTCAGTTGCTTCTGAGGTTCCTGGGTGGTGCGAGGCGACAAGACCTACCGGAGCTGTGCATGTGGATAGGAGCATTAAGATGTGTGAAGACCACCGAGCAGCCGACCGAGGCCCGTGCTGGAACAAATCCATGAGCATGTGTTGCGTTTCCCACGGTTATATTATTGTAATTTTGAATCATTTGTAATCATGAGGTGATTTCTTGTTTCCAACTCCAACTTGCCAACAAATATGGGTTCAATGATTTCCCTAATTTTGCTCACTTTTCCGCTACATCTTTTTTGACGACTACTGGAGTTGCGTAAGACCAAGGGAGACAGTCATTGAAAAATGGGCCCCTGTTGCCCTTGCTATTTTGGGCTGGTCGCGCCCATGGTGGCCGCCGCGGCTGCCATGGGCGCGTACAAGGCAAATTTCCAATGATGTGTGTTTTCTGGCTAGGGACTGCACCGCTCCATCCACCAAATCATGAGCCGTGCGCCAAATGCTTCTGCAGCCTACATCTCGACGGAATCTAGGCTGCCCGCCTTTCGCCGGATCTTTGATAGCCCGGCGCTTCTGGCAAGGTTGGTTGACAGAAACCAGGACTTATCCAACCAAGCAGCTTTGTCCCTAGCGGTGGCGAAGCTGGTGGGAGGCGACTGCTGTGTTCCGGCGAGCAAGTTGAAGCACAACCAGCTTGTGGAGCTTCTGTATCACACAAAGTTCAAATTTTGCCGTGGCAAGCAGACTAACGCGCTGGTCCCCTTTTCTGATGCTGAGAAGTTGAGGCGAAACAAGCATCATGGCGAATGCAAGTGTTTGCTAGTTTGCTTAGCTCAGTCTCAGTTCAGTTTAGTTTGTAGTTGCTGATACCCAATCACTGGTGCTGCGAGTGGGATTTGAGTTGTTTGTTTGGATTTGGTTGTTAGGTTGTTCAGCTACTTCGCAAGCTCAGCCAAGTTCGTGTGTGTGTGTGTGTTCCCGGTACGATCTCAGGCAGCTGTTGGCCGTTGAGCAGCGATCAAGACTGCCTGAGATGACCCGGCTGTTGCTGGATCATTTCCGGAGAGTTTGCGAGCCGGGTGCATTTTATTCGCTGCCCATGGGTTTGTTTAAGCAAATCCCCGTGGACGAGATCACAAATCCGTTGCAGTCAGCCCTGCGCGCCCAGACAAAGGCCCGGGACAAATATGCGCCTGGGCATAAACCCAAACTCCCAGTGTCGACTTTTTTTTGGAAGCGGTCCATGCATGGAAACCTCAATCAAATAACATAGGACTCTGCTCGTCGACGGAGAAACCGCTCATCTTTTTGCATTTTAAGGAAGTGACGCCGAGTGTCCGACCTGCCCTGTCTGATATGATGACCCCCGGTTTGGGCTGGACGCTTGTGGAAGATGACTCGGGCAACCAGGTGACCCAGGCGCCAGTCGATGCTGAATCCAGGATGGAAGATCCTCAGTCGAAGAAGCATTCACTGCCTGGTAGCAGTGATGATGATGTTATCATTTTCAGGATCACGCACACACACCCTCATCTTTTGAAGAGACCGCTCAAACAACGACGATATTAAAAGCCTGGATTTTGCGCTTCGCATCTATGCAATGGCGAGCCCTGACGGAGATTGTGTCAAGGTGCACAGGGCGGATTCTTCTGACATCCAGGTGATGGAATTGGTGACATCAACGGCGGTCGAAGCCACACACCTCATCCAACACATGAAGCAGTGGACTGTCAAGCCCGGCATCATTCTCGAGCCAGGAGAGGGATTTGGCGCTCGGCGCAGAAGCTTGAGTAACTGTTTCACTGTTAGTTTGCTGTAATAAGCTTAACCGGACGGACCCAGATTCACGCATGATCCATTCATCCATTTGTCTATCCATCCATCCATGGATCATCCATTACTCATGGTTCTCCCTGTTTTTTGGCAGGATCTCTGAACACCGCCCTGCCGGATCCAATCCAGCGAAACCTCCTGCAGCAGTTCATCGACCTGAGGGCCGTGAGCGGCAGCTCCAAAGCGTTTTGCTCAATTGGCATGGATGGTTCCGAAGAGGAAGCGTTGGTCTGCCTTTTTGAGATGGGATGGGTGACGCATGTCTCGGAAAACCAGAAGTCGTCGGCGGCCGAGAAGTCGAAGGACATGTGGCAGCTGACTTCCAAGCCGCTGGAGCTGATCAAAGTCCAATTTGCTCTGGGATGCCCGTTCAGTGTGTTCCAACGAAGGTCGGGAGTGGCGTTGAAAGACGCCACCATATTTGAGCTCATGATTCAGCTGCAGGCGACTGGCTTTGAGTATAGGAAGAGGAAAGCTGAAAAACGCAGAAGACGTGCGCCACCCCTGCAACCTGGCCGCCTGAATGCAAATTACATTGGCGTGTTGATATTGTGTGTGTGTGCGATCATTGAGCCCAGAAGATTTGGACTTGATACCTGACACCCTTCACAGCACAACAAGCAAGTGTACAACCAGCCAGCCATTGCACACCACCTAGTGTGCCGCAGTTTACCTCGGCTCGATTCAATGACTCTTGTGCTGTTGGTTTCATGGTGTTGAGCCGGGCGGGTTAGCTGATAACTAACTGGCTGCGTTGTCAAACTGGCTGCTAACTAAGGATCTGACAGTGACAGGGCTTTCTACGAGCCTTGCAGCCGCTGGTACTTGCTCGCCCTGGCACAGTGTGATGTCATCTTTGCTCGGCAAGGTGAAGGGCACGGCTCCATTCATCACCATCAACCAGAAGCCTACTACAAAGCACTCCTTCATGCTCCAGATGACCAGATCCTTTCTTTTTGAATTAGTATCATATTTGCGGATTTGTTGATTGGTGCTGCACGAGCGGAGGTAGATTTGCACTAGCCGGTTTTTTTTCTTTTTGCCGGGGCATCCTTTCGGCTTCGGCCTGTTTTGACACAATGCCTTCTGTCTTTTAGATTTGAGTGCCCAACGAGTTACATCGTAGGATTTCTTCAGTGGAGCCGGGCAAGACAGCGGCGGTCTACAAAGCTTTGATGGGGCTCACCGGCGGCCGGGGCAAGATCAAGTCTGACATCGACAGGCCACTGGGCTGGTATGATGAAGGTCAAGGGCTGTTAGCCGCAGCGATCGAAGGACTTGGGTTGGCTGATTGACCGAGCAGTGCTTGTAGCGCTGCGCTGTTGTGCGTTTAGCGTCATTAGACAGATTCAGGCAAACATAGGTCCCCACGTGTTCTTTTATATCGAGCAAGCTTCGGTCAATGACCGGGTAATTGATACTCGGTGGTCAGAACCCCATAACCTTGCTTATGCCCAACAAGCTTCTAGGATTGTTGGCAGTTGGCAGCAACTTTAAGGAGTTGCAGGGCGGCCTGAGCACTCCTTGGGCTGCACGTTAGCAACATAGGCGCCTGGACCTTGCCTCCTCTTGCCCTGAATGTGTTTCTCGTATGAACGAACGAGTGTCAGGTGTGTTTATAACGTCATGAATGAGTAGTCTCAGGCTCTTCAACTTCAACTCGCTCACATGTTGTGATCCAATCATGTGATACTCGATTGCAGTTTGGGCTTTGGCGCCAGCTTCCTGCTTTTCCGCGTGAGTGTCAGTCATGGCAGTAGACTCAATTGGAACATAGACAATTTACAGCACAATGCTTGCCCTTTCAACATGGTGGCATGCCCTGTCATTTTTTGTGTGTGTGTGTGCTGGTTTTTGGCTTGAGTCGTGCCCTGCAGAACCTGCGGCAGATGTGGTGGTCACAGAAGGGGATGATGGTTGCGGCGGGGAAGATGATATGGAGGAAGAGATAGAGCCAGATGCAGATGATCCAGTGATAGAAATGGCAGCAGAGCCTTCTCCAGCAGAGCCGACGGCTCCAGCAGAACCAGTGGCAGCGGCTGCAGAGCCTTCTCCAGAAGAACCAGTGGCAGAGCCGGCGGCAGCAGAGCCTTCTCCAGCAGAGCCGGCGGCTCCAGCAGAACCAGTGGCAGAGCCGGCGGCGGCAGAGCCTTCTCCAGCAGCGCCAGCAGGGGTACGAGCGTTTCAAGGTCGTCGCAGAGGATGGCACGAGAAATCCTTCCAGTATGGCATGTTCGCGATTAAGTATAGAGACGACCGCTCATTGCTTTATCCTGAGCGAATTCCGACATGGGTGGCGCTCTGTCCAGTGCACGTATCTTGCGAGAAGGCCGTCCAGGTCAACCAACCAGACGAGGAGACGGCGTTACGAAGGTGTCTTCAATGGTGCTTGGATGCAGGCAAGTACGCCACCAAACAAGAGCACATACTTAGACGGAACATGCCGGCGGCATCGGCTACCCTGAGATCGAAAGATGAGCTGATGCGAATGGCGCCAGTTGAGCGCGTAGAACTACCTGGAGTGCTGGACCAGCACCTATGATTATGTTTTTTGTGGCACCGCCCTCATAGTTGCACCGGTGCACCCATGCAAAATTTGCATGGCATGTGGCATACTGATGATAGCACGACAGAGGTGGCTAGCAGGAAACAGCATTAGCTGAGCTGGGTGTCGTTTGGACGTGGACATCACATGCCCCCCCCAGAGCTGAATTCACTTTTGAAGTGTGGCAGGATTTGGGTTTTCGTTGCAAGTAGACTTTGTGCAGTGCATTGCCAATCAGATGACAAACGACAGGCATGATACTCCACAAATGCAATGAGGTATTCCTTTGGCTTCCCTCCACCAAACAAGATAGAAGCTCCCTGAAAAAAGATACAATGATACAACCATAGAGGCTTTACTGCTCTACGGGGCCCAAAACCAACCATTCCAAAAGGGGTTTCCAATTTGGACAACCCCCCATGTCACTGGGCATTTTCTCAACCCCCTCCAAAAATGCGATGAACTTGCTCTCAGACGTGAGGTTGAGACTTGGAGAGACTTGGCGGGATTTCATTGGTTTCAACATGTTTCAGTTTCATCCTAAATAATTCTCTCCACCAGATGCCAGATACCACCAGATAGTCACACTGGGAATGTATCCAGCCTGACCAGATAACTATCCAATCACAATGTACAATGCCCCAACATAGATAATTAAAAAATAAACATGTCTCCAACCAGATTGAAGATGGGATGGGAGATTGGAGAATTATCCAATCAGATTGGAGATTGGACATATATCCAACCAGATTGAAGATGGGATGAGAGATTGGAGAATTCTCCAAGCAGAATTGATAGTTCTCCAATCTGATTGGAGAATTATCCAATCTGATTGGAGAATTTTCCAATCAGATTGGAGAATTCGCCAATCAGATTGGAGATTGGACATATCTCCCGAAAGACTGAAGATGGGATGGGAGATAGGAGAATTCTCCAATCAGATTGGAGATTTCTCCAATCAGATTGGAGAATTCTCCAATCAGATTGGAGAATTCGTCAATCAGATTGGAGATTGGACATATCTCCAACCAGGTTGGAGATGGGATGGGGGATTGGAGAATTCTCCAATCAGATTGGAGAATTCTCCAATCAGATTAGAGAATTCGCCAATCAGATTGGAGATTGGACATATCTCCAACCAGATTGGAGATGGGATGGGAGATTGGAGATTTCTGCAATCAGATTGGAGAATTCTCCAATCATATTGGAGAATTCGCCAATCAGATTGGAGATTGGACACATCTCCAACCAGATTGGAGATGGGATGGGAGATTGGAGAATTCTCCAATCAGATTGGAGAATTCTCCAATCAGATTGGATAATTCTCCAATCAGATTGGAGATTGGAGAATTCTCCAATTCTGATTGGAGAATTCTCCATTCTCCAAACTGATTGGAGAATTCTCCAATCTGATTGGAGAATTCTCCAATCTGATTGCAGAAATCTCCAATCTCCGATCTGATTGGAGAATTCTCCGATCTGATTGGAGAATTCTCCAATCTCCAATCTGATTGGAGAATTCTCCAATCTGATTGGAGAATTCTCCAATCATATTGGGGTGTTGGAGACTTGCCAAAATCTTCAGGATATGAGAAGCGTTCTTGAGTAGTTTTTTGGAGAATTTAAGCGTTTTGATGGAGAAATTTGGCGGAAAATATGTGATTGGAGAATTCTCCAATCTGATTGGAGAATTCTCCAATCAGATTGGAGATTGGAGAATTCTCCAATCAGATTGGAGAATTCTCCAATCAGATTGGAGATTGGAGAATTCTCCAATCAGACTGGAGAATTCTCCAATCAGATTGGAGAATTCTCCAATCAGATTGGAGAATTCTCCAATCAGATTTCAGATTGGAGAATTCTCCAATCAGATTGGAGATTGGAGAATTCTCCAATCAGATTGGAGATTGGGGAATTCTCCAATCAGATTGGAGAATTCTCCAATCAGATTGGAGAATTCTCCTATCAGATTGGAGAATTCTCCAATCAGATTGGAGAATTCTCCAATCAGATTGGAGATTGGAGAATTCTCCAATCAGATTGGAGAATTCTCCAATCAGATTGGAGAATTCTCCAATCAGATTGGAGAATTCCCCAATCAGATTGGAGATTTGGAGGATTCTCGAATCAAATTGGGGATCTGGAGAATTGTCCAATCAGATTGGAGAATTCTCCAATCAGATTGGAGAATTCCCCAATCAGATTGGAGATTTGGAGGATTCTCTAATCAAATTGGGGATCTGGAGAATTGTCCAATCAGATTGGAGAATTCACCAATCAGATTGGAGATTGGAAAGTTCTCCAATCAGAGTGGAGAATTCACCAATCAGATTGGCGAATTCTCCAATTAGATTGGAGAATTCTCCAATCAGATTGGAGATTGGCGATTTCTCCAACTAGATTGGAGATGGGATGGGAGATTAGATAATTCCCCAATCAGATTGGAGATAGGAGAATTCCCTAATCAAATTGGATAATTCTCAAATTGGATCGGATAGTTTTCTAATCAGATTGGAGATTGGCGAATTTTCAAAGCATGTCAACTAATTTTCTATTCATATTGGAGAATGTAACATCGTCTTGTGTGATTGGTGAATCCTACAATCACTTTGGCAGATTGTTCATTGTCAAGTCAGACCAATTCATGCTCCAATGTGAGTGGACATTCGACGATCCCAACACATGCTGTGTAAACAAAGGCCGTCACTGCATGCATTCAGTCAGACAGGAACATTTGTGTGGCTTGCAAATGAACACCGTACCGTGCTCAAGGTTCGAAGCCGGGATCTGGTGGTGCTATATTGCCACATCATGCGCATGCTGGTTGCACACACAGCCACGCAAATGACATGATAAATGCTTGGCACGTGTTGATTGCATAGATACTGGCCTTGCTCCAAGCGATTGCAATGGCGCGCGGTCGTACTGGCCCGAGTGCAGTGAAGGCGATGAAAGCTATGAAGGCCATGAAGGCCAAGAGAGAAATGAAGGTCACTACTGTGATGAAAGCCATGAAGACGGTGAAGACGGACAAGAAGCCTTTGCCTGCTATGAAGGGTGGCAACCCAAAGCCTGCGAGAACCAAGGCCAAGGCATCACCAAAGGCCAAAGCAGCGGGGGTCGCGCCGAAACCCACGGCCAAGTCTGCGGCACACCGCCCCAAGGCGAAGGCCAAGTCCAAGTCAAAGGCACCCAGCAGCGCTGCCAACATGGAGGTGGATCCCGGGTCTGACAGCGGCAGCGATTGCAAATCGTCCAGTTCCAGCACGTCCAGCAACGACACCGTGACGAGCGTGCATGATTCTTATCTAACTTCTGGCACATGTCTTTATCTGCGTGGTTTTGCATCAGATTTGAGCTTTTCTCAATGTGAAGGGACAAGGATTTTCTCTCTGTTTTGATATGCAACATCACAGCTGCATGTGTGTAAGTATATAATCATTTACATGGGATTGATTGTAATGTCACGTGTTGGAAAGCCAGGATGCGTCGAGCAAAGAGCCGCAGCCGATCACAATGCGTGACTACGTGGAAGAGGAGCATTGTTTGTTGTTCTGCATTGATGCACTAATTGTTCTCAGGTCAGATGTTGAACAGGGTGGCATTTATAGATGGTCTGTGATAATATGGTTGTGTGTGAAAATATGTCCACCTGTTTGACCAGGAGCTTGCCCCTTCTCAACCTGAAGCTGGTGATAATGATGCACCTCGTTCGGCGACGGAGCTCTTCCAGCATCACCTGAGTGCCTTGCGGAGGATCCACAAGCACTTCGGGATCGATGCGTTGGTGCGCCACAGAGACAACATCAGCCGCACCGCGCTCATCAGTCTCTTTTCGGGCTTGGGTGGGGCGGAGCTCGCGATGCAGCAGAACTACCTGGCCTGCTACCAGATTTGCACCGATGTCAACATTGCGCCCCCAACCCCACCACGCTTCTTTGCCCTGTTCCAATATTTTTGAGATATGATGGTGTGTTGTGTCACGCTTTGACTTTGTTAACGTGGTTGTTTTTTCTTTTGCAGGTGTTGTGATGTTTCCTCATCAGGTATGTTGTTGGCGTGCGAGCTGGATCATGAGTGCAGGGCTGTGCTGCGGCAACACTCCCATCCTCCGCAGTTCATGGTGGAGAACCTGCTCGACTTCCTGACTCCCACATGTGTGGGGCGATGTCGAAACATCATTTCGAGCTTCAGCAAGACCAGAAACACCAGGTTGGACCAGATCGTCAAACTGAAGCGGACGATGCGGGACATTCCGAAGAACAACAAGGCGCAGCTGGCATCCTTCAAGAAGAAGCTGAACGCCCACAAGGATGCCATCAAGGTTTGCGGCGAGGCCTTGCTCGTGTCGCTCTTCAACGAGATGCTGCGTGACGGAGGCTTCAGGGCCAATGTTGACGTCATTGATGGCAAGCAGGCAGACGGGTGTCATTTCACATCTGGGTCGGGTCGGAATACGCCAGGTGGATATTTTCGTTTTGCGAGATCGTTAATTAAACGATAGAACGCCTGGCAGGTGGCCCTGGATGAGCTCATGAGCGACGCGCATGAGAACAAGCTTTTGGTCATTATGGCCGGATCTGTTTGCAAGGATTCGGGAGATTCGAGTGTGAAGATGGGTTGGGTTTTATGTTTGTGGGGCGATGTGACTGTGTGGTGGAGTGTGTACCCTGATGCACAGGACTGGTCCAGCATGGGGCGCCAAGAGGGGTTTTGCGGCAACTACGGAATCCTTGCGGCGGTCATGCTGGCGTTGACCTCACGATTGAAAGCATCTCTCCTCATCCACGAGTGTACCCGGCTTTTCCCGTATAGCGTCTTCGAGAAGATCCTCAGCGGATACCGGGACTATCACCAGATTTTGGAATGTGCCCAGTTTGGCGCTCCGGTCAAGAGAAGCAGATCGTACGATGTGGTGGTGCGGTCTGACCTCATTCTGCCGAACGGGATGGACAGATTCGCAGCCCTCAAGACGTCATGCGTGCTGGATGCATCGGTGTGGCTTCAGGCCCCGCAGGAGAAGGACCGATGTGACAAAGTGATGTGACAAGATGTATGGAATTTGTTCAGGATTATGATTGAGAGTTCGGGGAGCTATAATTGTAAGAGTCATAAACTTTAACAATTGAGTTGAGTGCTATGAAAGTCATCATGGGTTAATGCTTGTTGGCACACTGGCACACTGCACACATTCCCACACGTGACTTGCCAGGTCGCGCACTTCAAGCGGTACATGGCAGCTCTGGCAATGCGCGGGTCGGTCGAGGAGTGGGAATACCTGTTGCCGCCTGCAGCGCTTGCCAACCTTCGGACCGTGCAGGAAATTGTGCGAAAGGAGAACTTCACACGAGAAGTTGCAGCAAACTTGGATCAGAATCCGCACTTCCAACCCCACTATGGGGATCACATGCCGGTCATTTTGGCGTCGATTTCTCACATGCGCCTTGGCATTGTGATCAAGTCTCTGAGTTTGAGTATGCGTTGGTTCTCATCTTTTTATCGGTGCTGGTCTTCCCAAGTCAATCAGTTTTATGGTAGTGCCCTAGTGGCCATGATCATACGCGCACTGATTTGGTCTTAGCGAGGTGGGCGATCAAGGCCAACCGGCTGTACGTTCCTGAGGACGGATGGGGCGCGTCCGCAGTCCAAAGTGGGGATATGGCCTTTGCTTCATGTCTTTGAACTGTTTGTAAGTTTGCATTTGTGTGTATTTCATGTTTTCGATTGATGATTCTCAGAACCGGCCGCAGGAGCTGTTGGTGGGGCAGGTCATCCCTGTCTACGATCACCTGTGGCAGGCGGCGGGGTTCACTGCGTGCCCGATCAACTTTGAGAGGGCCCAGGTCAGCGTATCGGCCATTCGAAGGATGGCAGGGAACAGCTTCAACCAGTGCTGCGCGTGCGCCTTCACCTCGTTCATCATGGCCAACTTGGAGCCTTCAGCATTTCAGCGGATTTGAGCGGGGAGTGGAGCCGGCGCTTTGAGGCGCTTGCTGTAATTAGGAGTTCACATGGCATGGCACCGGCAGAGTCACACAGCACATGTTGGCCCAGATACAGGCCCAGACGTTCTAATTGGGTGCACATCTTCTTTTAATGTCAGGTTGCTTTGGTGCCGGCGTGTGCGTCCCATGATTTGTCATCACTGGCAGCGAGAGTGAAAGCGACTTCATACATCTTCAAATGTTGAAGTTAGTTTTTGCCAGTTCGCGTTTGGTGCCACCTCGCAATATGCACTCAATTTTGTGCATTCCCTGCCAGTGGTGCTAGCTGTTTAGATGGAACTGGCTGGTGTCACGCGGACCGAGGTTTGCATCAAGTTACAGATGGGCTAGCAAACCTGTTAGGTGGTCCGATGCTGGTATCAGTCTTGTCGCATGAGCCGGACCAAGTTGAGCGATTGAAAACACCAGCCCTCAGTCTCGGTCATGTGCCAGCTTCACCTTGCACCACGCCACCAAATCACAAGTGGGTCATCAGTCAAAGCCAGGGCAAGTGTGCTGTCATGTCACAGTCACAGCCTTGGCAGTGCGTGCAGACAGTAACAATCGTTTTCCATCGTGGCTGTTTAGCTGGGCTCGCACTTGATCGGGTGCACGACTTATGTGACAGGCGCTTGCAGGCGTTCAGCAGTTCGCAACTCACGAGTTGAGCAACATATGATTTGAGCGACATGCCTCAACTGTGACTGCGACCAACCGACTGGGTCACAACTGCGCTGAAGTAGCTCTCGCGATGTTGGCCGCTGCACATGATGCTCATGGGCGAGATGGTGGCGATGAGAAGGGCGCGAAGCTGGGTGGTGGATCAGGCGCCAGCGGTTGCTTGACCTTGAACATATCAGATGACACATGTACCCAAGGTCAATTAGGCCACTCGTACTGGTACTGATACTATACTATTTCACAAATGTATTTTTGGTTTGAGGCAGCTGCTTTTTTGAATTTGAGCTTTCGGATCCGCATGCTTCAGGCTCTCCGCCGGAGGGCTGCTGCATGAACTGCAGCGTCGTCGTCGACCCCCTGGAGCTGACGAACTCTCACATCCTCAAGCGCCGCTGCTTGGGGTGCTCGCGGCGCCACCGCAGCATCATCGCCTCCACGGGGGACACCAACATGGTGCGCTGGTTCAACCAGCTTCTCAGTTGTTGAGGAGGCCGACATTTTTCAAATTTTTCCTTTTCCTCTCTGGTCCATTTTTACGGATGGCGCGGCCCGAAGGACACAAAGGGTTTTAACTCTGGGTCTTTGGGCAAGTGAGGCTGCCCTGGACTGCGCTGAGCGAATATCAGGCGATCATGCGAGACCACAGCGAGAAGGGGTGCGGCAGGAGGGGCACCCACGCCAAGTTTGACCTCCTGGTGCAACTTGGTTTGAGAGTAGTTGTCAGAGTTGTACTTTACTTTCATTGCCTCTTGATGTTGGGAGATAAGACAAGTAGTGTGATTCGCTTTGAGCTGGCGTGAGCACACCCCAAGGTACAAGGAGGAGACCTCATCGGCCAAGGTCCAGCAGACTGGCGGCGTTTGGGAAGCCCTCGACTGGGTTGCCTACAAGGCCCACTTCATGGATCCGAAGCGCGGCGAGGACCGCCCAACTTGGTCATGGTCGGTAAGTATTCGTGTTGTTTTTCAACGCATGTCAAAACTGTAACTGGTGCCGCCCACGAGCCACTTGTTTTTGCATTTCAAGTGCACCCACCCACCCCGTCACGCCATGCAATAGTTGAGGACCAACTGTCGGAAGCAGATGCTCTGCGGGCCTGGCTGCGAGATCTGCAGGGATGCAACGGGGTGGAAAGCTTCAAGGCGGAGGCGGGGCACACTGTGGCTGATGATGATGCTGATGCTGATGCTGATGCTGATGCTGATGATGATGATGGTGATGATGATGATGATGATGATGATGATGATGCTGATGCTGCTGATGATGATGATGATGATGCTGATGACTGCTGATGCTGCTGTTGATGCTGGTGCTGATGCTGGTGCTGATGCTGCTGCTGCTTTTGATTATGATTATTATTTTCTGGAAACTGGATACTGGATGGACTGGATGTTAGCAATTCTGGAAGTTTGTTTTTAATGTTTGTTTGTTGTACTTTGCTTGTTTTTTTTGACTGACTGACTGACTGGCTGGCTGGTTGCATCGATCCCTGAGGTCTACAATCGCCGTTCCGGTGAGATGGAGAAGCGCGACCACGTGTGGGTGATGGTGGCGCGCCAGCGCAAGAAGTTCGAGATGGACATGCAGTCCCGCACGGTGAGCAAGCAGAAGAGCTCCAAGGACCCGACCGAGGGCCAGATTCAAGAAGCATCGCTGCGGGTGGCTTCATTTGTGCCTTGAGCCCAAGCCTTGTTCTTTTAACTTTTCAACAAACCGTGTGCAGTTGCTTCGTATTTCCGACCAGTGCAGTGCGCCGAACGGGTTCACGTCACATCATCTCATCAGGTATGCCACGATGTGGATTCGGAGTTTCTGGCGACGGTGAAGCTCTTCAATTTCCACGCCGAGACCACCGTGTATGCCGAGTTTGGGGTTGGGAAAACAGCCATCGAGAAGGGGAGCAAGACACATGGTTCGATTTAAACTATCATGTTAGTTAACTTTGTATTTTTCTTGTTGTCGCCTGTCGCGGTGGCCTTGATATTTTGTCGGGGGTGGTCTAAGTTGAGGAAGAAGGCCGGCAACGGCAACGGCGGTGGAAAGGCCAAGCTGGTCGACCTCACACAGGTTCGCAACCGGTTTGTGGGGAAGATGGCCAACCAGCTCACATTTACCAGAGCCGCTTTGAGCGAAGCGGTGACCCAGCACTATGGCAACTGGCGCGCAGAAGAAGAAGACCTCGTGGGCAGGTTTGAAAGTTCCCCGTCAGCAATTTGTGATGGCCTTCACTTCTGCACTTCATGTTTGTTGGCTTAGAAACTAAAACTAAGCAAGTCGTGCATTTTCTTTTCTGTGGTGTGAAACAGGAGTAGTGCAAGCGCAAGCCACATATATTGTATACACCTTCTGCTACTTCCGACTTCCAAGAATTATTGTCCATTGTAGTTTACCACTCTGAAGGCTACACGGCGAAAGGCGCGGACAAGGTCACCATCATGGCGATGGACGAGGACTATGCTGACGAAGCCGGCATGATGAAATGCATGTTCAACGTGCACTCGCGGGTGGTGGCATGCGAGCTGCTCAACGCCGCTGACCGCAAGGAGTTCATCGACATCATCGTCAGCAACAGCACCTACTGCGCGGCAGATTTGAGTCGTGATGGAGATGAAGAAAAGGCCACTCGCGTCGTGTCGGGTTTCGGGACAAAACTGAAACATGCGGGATTGTGATTGTGATTGAGTTTTGTTTTTGTTTGCATGCTGCCATATGCTTACTGGTAGTTACTTTTAACATTGAACATATTACATCGTTGTGGTTTCTGTCAGGTGCAGGAGGCTTTGCAACACATCCTGTGCCTCGATGAGTACATCGCCGAGAACCTCGCATGCGACATATCCATCGACCGAGTGCCGCACATGGTCGATCCCGTGGCCTTGTTTGACACATGTGGCAACAAGGACCGTGCACCTTTCTCGTGGCCGAAACTAATTTTGTTTGCAAGGTATTAAGCTTGCTTTATCTTCTGTGAATGTATGATGAATAAACTTGCTTTAGCTTGCTTTATCTTCTGTGATTGGTGTCATCTTTGCAGGAGCAGGCCCAGTCCTTGGCGGATGGAACCACAAGGGGAATCAAGGCTGTGCAGAAGGTTGCGGCTGCGCTGAGGAGAGCTGTGGTCGACATGCGCCGCATGCGAAAGTCGGTGGACAAGCTTCGAAAACAAAAGAAGGCAAAGGCGGAGAACAGCACCGGCGAGCCAAGCAATCGCATCAAGAACGTGTTGAAAGGCAGGACGGCCCTGTCAAAGGCGGTGGACGACACGGACCCAAAGATCTTGCATAAGTTCAAGGAGGTGTTGAACGCCCGCCCCATGAGGGTGATCAAGGACCCTGGCTCGGATCTGTGCAACGGCGTGGCAGACATTTCCCGCTGCTATGTCATCAAGAAAGGCCGGAACATCATGAAGGTGCTGCTCAAGGACGAGGAGCAACGGGCCATCTTCGAGAGCACGGTGAACCAGTTCCGGACCAAGTTCACCAGCAGCGCCTCCAACAAGGCTGTGCCACTTGGCGCAGTTGGCCAACTCTTAGTGCCGAACAGTTACATCTTTCATTTAGGGGGTTGCGTATTGCATATGGTTCTGAATGTGGAGGTAGGTGTTTTATGTTCGATGAGGATCATCATGGAGCAGACGGATGTGACGTCTTCTGTGCAGGAATCCATGCGATGGCTCCTGCCGGACGATGCGCAGGAGATCATGCTCGACTCGCCAGAGGTGGATGCCATTGTTGGCAATGATGGCGAGTTCAAGACCGCGAGGGAGCAGCTGAAGAGCACTTGGATCGTGGCCAACCGTCAGAACACGACCTACTGTGGCCTGGAGAGCCAGGGTCTTGGCACCATCCGGGTCCAGCTGTCGGGAGGGCGGCTGATCTTGCTGGCGCTGGTGGAGGAGGTCCTGGCCTTCTACGGAGAATCGAGCATCAAAGCGGCGGTGGACCAATTGGCGAGCACTGACCTCAAAGAGCTCCCCGACCAGTGGGCAGTACCCTCCTTATGTGCTGAGTATCTGAAGACGGGCGACTTCATGTACTGTCCGCCCGGACACATCTGTGTGGAGAAAGCACTCAGCGACGTCTCTATCTCGATCAGGCGCGAATGGAAACACATCTGTGGTTGCGAGTGTTTGTGTTCTTGCGCATTCGTGGTTTTATGCGCAACCCCAACTGACCCCAACGAATGACTATCAAGTCTATCGAGCGCAAATTGATCATTTCACGACACCCCCCCCGCCCAGGATCAATGTGAACCTCTTCACGGCGACCACATCCTCGTCGTTTCTTGTCGCCATGCAGCAGGACGGGGCTTTGATGTTCTTTGTTTTGAGGAACCATTTTTGGATACAGGGCGCCGCTTCAAACGACTGTTAGTTTCTAGCATGTCTGATGCAAAATGCAACATACCGTTTTTGTTTTTTAGGTCCTTTCAGTTTTGGGTCTCACGCATGTTCCTGGACATCTTAGTGCTGAGAAGTTGGCCCCACCTGGACGCTCATTTGGCCCGCGCAAGGTGGCCCCAAAGCCTGAGACAGTGCTGGTGTGCAAGATGGTGGAGGTCCTCAGCCCGGATGCGCTGGATGATCGCATCAAGCAGTCGCCTGGCGTGAGTGAGGACGGCCAGATTCACGCGGAGAGCCTCACAGAAGAGAATCTTGTGCGCGAGTTGGAGGCTGGCGCCGGGAGGGATTAAGACATGTTTCTCAGTTGCTACCCCCCACTGGCCCCCACACACTCCCAGCATGCGTACCCTACCCAAATCGATCGATTTCGCTTGTGTCGAGGTTGCTTTCGACGCAGTGGGCCGCACTGCCGAGGGCAACGCTGCGATGGGCAGTGGTGACAAGGATGGATCGACAAACAACAGCTGTCAAACAAACAAACCACATATTTTTTGTTTTGCAGCCACGTTCCACACACCTTCAAATGGTGCTTATGCTGAATGTTAAGCACAGACTTAACTCAACCAGATGTAAGTTCGTGTTCCACAGGAGCCTGGTGCTGAAGCAGAGATGCAGAGCGAGTCAGAGAAGAAGGTGGCGCCTTTGGAGAAGGAGCCGGAGACGCGGGAGAAGCCAGAGGAGCAGGTGGCGCCTTTGCAGAAGCCGGAGACGCAGAAGGAGCCGGAGGAGCAGGTGGCGCCTTTGCAGAAGGAGCCGGAGACGCAGAAGCAGCCGGAGGAGCAGGTGGCGCCTTTGCAAAAGGAGCCGGAGACGCAGAAGGAGCCGGAGAAGCATGTGGCGCCTTTGCAGAAGGAGCCGCAGACGCGGGAGAAGCCGGAGGAGCAGGTGGCGCCTTTGCAGAAGGAGCCGGAGACGCAGAAGGAGCCGGAGGAGCAGGTGGCGCCTTTGCAGATGGAGCCGGAGACGCGGGAGAAGCCGGAGGAGCAGGTGGCGCCTTTGCAGAAGGAGCCGGAGACGCAGAAGGAGCCTGAAGAGCAGGTGGCGCCTTTGCAGAAGGAGCCGGAGACGCAGCCGGAGGAGCAGGTGGCGCCTTTGCAGAAGGAGCCGGAGACGCACAAGGAGCCGGAGGAGCCGGAGGAGCAGGTGGCGCCTTTGCAGAAGGAGCCAGAGACGCAGAAGGAACATCAGGTGGCGTCTTCGCAAAAAGAGCCGGAGACGCGGGAGAAGGAGGTGGTCCCTTCCCAGAAGGAGCCGGAGACGCAGATGGAGCCGGAGGAGCAGGTGGCGCCGGAGAAGCAGGTGGTCCCTTCGCAGAAGGAGCCAGAGACGCACAAGGAGCCGGAGATGCAGACTGAGGCAGAGATGGAGGTGGTGCCTTTGCAGAATGATGTGCCCGTGGAGCTGGCTGAGACGCATGTGGATGTTTTGGAGGCTGGGTGGTCTGAGAGTCTGAGTTGCGTTGCTTGTTTTTGCAAGCATTTGTACGGGTGGTGGCAAAGGTCATTTTGAACCTAGCAGCATAATAGCAAATATTGTTTTTAAATAGGGTGCGCCTCGTTTCCACTGCAATCGTGTAAGCCTTGCGAAAGGAAAGTGCAGCCCGCACTGCTGACGACATCGAGCCGAATGCCAAGAAGCTGAGACGCCACACCAGCAACACCAGTGCCAGCGTTCAGAACCAGCTGAGCGATTCCGATGACGATGTCCCGCTAGCTGTTGCTGCTGCGTCAACGGAGCGGGCCGAATCCAAGACAAAGGGAAAAAAGGAGAAGAAGGTGAAGGAAAAGAAGGAAAAGAAGGAGAAGAAAGATAAGGACAAGGCCAAGGACAAGGCCAAGGACAAGGCCAAGAACAAGGACAATAATCGCAAGGCAGAGGCAGGGTGACCGTTGCGTGACCAAAAGCTTTTTTGTTTTTGCATTGCGTTTGGCATGACCCGCAGGCGCCAGCCGCGAAGCGGAAGACGTTTGTGCCTCCTGTGGCTGTCGCTGACGCATCCACCAAAAAAGAGCGGGCTGCGCTGGCAAAGGCGGCCAAGTCGAGTCAGAAGATCCTGAGCTTTGTGGCCGGCCCCCTGAAGAAGAACCGCATGGGCTGAACTTCTAGATCAAATGTGGGCCTTTTTTGGTTTGGCATGTGGCGGTTCGGATGCCATGGCCCATGACACGTGTGAGATTCCACTTTATGTACTGTAAGTTTGATGAGATGAATGAGATGTTGCGTGTTTTTGGCCATGCGCCTCCGACCTTCAAGCCATCATGCGTAGACAGATTAGGGGTAGTACGCCGCACTCCCAATACGTGTGGCATGGTAACCACAGCTGATGGCGGCTCCAGTCAGCCAGTTTGACAATCGCATTGGAGCAACATTACATAGCTCCATCAGCTGTGATGACGGGTCCTGCTGAGAAGGCAGGTTTCAGTCTCAGTACGGGGTAGTGGATCGCTGGATCAATGCGAGTGAGCTGAAAACTGCTGTCTCATTCCTTGTTGACGAGGCGAGTGAAGGTTGAGTCAGTCAGCATGTCTCATGCACTTCTTGGTATTGCATTGCCCAACCAACAGCATTGCCCAACAAGGCCTCAGATCACAGACCCGCTGACTCTGACTCGTTGAACACTTGTCAAAATATTGATGGATGATGATGTTGATGATGACCATGATTGTTGCAGTTTTGGCCCTCAGCATTTAGCCATTCAGCCAACTAATTAGTGCGAACTAGTGCCCTCTTAATGACGCCCCTGTGGCAAGCCATCATCGCCCTTCTGGATTACCCGGACTCTGCGTGCCTGTCGTGCTACCTGAATCGCATTTTGCCATTTCTGAGCGCTCAGGAGCAGGCTTCCCTGCTCTGCATTTGCAACGACTGTAGGTGTGATTACATAGCTGTCAGACAGGGCACAGAGCTGTCACAGCCCAAATGTGGCACTGCTGACGGTGGCTTTGAAGAGGCACACTGAGCTGAAAGGCGTGCTGAGCAATGAGCACCGGGTGCTCGGGGGAAAACAGTGAGTGAGCGGGTTTCTGGGGGCCTCAGTGAGATTGCATATTATTGTGACTTTGCCAATTGCCAATCAAATGTGAACCCCTGCAGGGGCCCCTGCAAAGGGAATATCCATTTTTCATGTCAGAAACACTGCTGAGATGGTGTCTGCCAAATCTAGGTTAGAAACATGATGAAACGCTTCCCAAAATGGCCCCCCACCCACTGGTGCAAGTTAACAGCCCTCAGATCCCCCGCTAAAAGTTTAACTTTTAGTGGGTTGAATGGACACTGCCACTAAACACTAAAAAGCTAACAGGCTAAGGGGTTGGCTGGGAGCCAACAAGTTAAGCTAAGCTCCCTGTCTTCTTTCTCGCCAAGGTGGCTGGGCCAGTCCTTTCTTTTTTGCAAAAAACAAGAAATTGCCGAAGCCTGATCAGGTTTCCTTTCGCTTCACAGCACCCCGACTTCGGGAACGAGCCGAACCGCAACAAAAGGAACTCAGGGGATTGGTTTCGAGTCCCTTGCTGTGATTCCATGGGCCATTCCCATGACTTCTAGCTTTGAAGGGGATTCAAATGCCCGCCCTATGTTCCACAACTGAGCGCAGTATTCGAAACCCAGTTGCGGCCGAAGAGAAACATCAAATCCCTCTCGTGTCACTTTCGCAAATTAAGAAATGGGTTCCAAGTTTGTTTTCGCTTTTGCAAACAAAGGAAACCCTACAACTTCGTACGCAAACAGGCCCTTTGCGAACCTTTCGCAAGTACGCGAAATGACCAAACTCCTTTTCGCGGACCATTTCGCGGTCGAGGCCAAAGCAACGTGTTCAAAGCGATATTTCCTCACGAAAATGTGCATGGGTGTTATTTCGCCGCTGGGCCTGGAGAAATGAACTATTGCCCGTCCACTTTTGGTTTCCGATTGGGCCCATCAAAAGTTGTTTGTCTAGTTAGAACCCAAACAACCATGCTGCCCAGACAAGCTCTTCTTCCAGTGCTGTCCGCTCGCTTTTGCTGGCATGTTACACGCCAAACCCAGTCAAATCGATATCCGCGAGTCGCTTGAAACCGCCTCGCGCCAAGCCTCATTGGGTGAACATCCAAATGTGGGAATCAGCCGTGCCTTGTTCGCTGTTCCGTGGGCTGCCCACTTTGCCCTTTCTCTTTTAGGATGGCTGAAAACCGACAACACCGCGGGACATGTTCGGTTTTAAGATCTTTGAAGGTTCATGGATGCCAAGTTGTTTGAGGCTCAGTTCAGCTGCCGCCCCATTTCCTCCAGCGTGATCTCACAGACCTTGCCATTCATCCTGGGCCCCGGCGGTAGGCACCGCCGTCAACTCATTGGTTCAAGAGCTGGTCTTCGACGGAAGTTGGTTCTTCCAGGCTCTTGGTTGACGGTGGAAGGGGAGCAACAAAATAAATTCTAGCAGTCAAGTGGGGATTTCCCACTAGACCGCAACAAGCAAACAAGTTGTAAGATGTTTCCCAACAACGACCATGCAATGACCCGTTTGGGGTAGTTTCACTCGAGCAGGATCTCCCCTCCCCACTGAAAAACAGGCCCAGGAGTTGGATCTTTTTGGGGCCTGAGAGCCTAAGAGGTTGGGCTCTCCATTGGGCGGGTGCATAGGTGACAAAAGCCAAGACACATGGCCCGTGCTCCAAAAAAGGCCAAGCTGGGGCCGAAAAGAAGCACGAGGCACTTGGAGCACTTGCACGTGACCCCCGTTTTTGTTGGGGAAAAAACCACTGGACGCTTGTTGAGGGTTCCTTGAACCCTGCAGCAACCAAGAGGGCCGGGCTGCTCAACATGGATCTTGACAGAGACAAAAGGCCAGCTGCAGATCATCTCAAAAGGTTCTGCTTACACACCCCACATGAGCGTGCCTAAGAAGGCTCCGATACATGTGCGCAAATTGTGAGCACTGATTTTGGAGGTCCGGTTGGAGCAAAGTAGGGAAGACTGAAGGAGGCCAAATGTTGCTCACTGGACATGTGAAACACCGGCATGCAAAAGCTGGCAAACCACGTTCCGTTCAACTATCCAGGATGACAGTACCGTAAACCTTCTGCAATAAACATGAAGAAATCACCGGTGACCAGTGGATGATCAGCATGATCCACATATCTCAAACGCGTCAAGGAAGCAAGAATAGTCAGACAAATGAGAGTCTTCTAACGACATGCAAAAGGTGCACACCCACTCCGAGCCCCGCTACTATAGGTTATGGGTAGTTGTGGGAGCAACTGGAAAATGTTACTACACGGTATAGGGAGCACAGGAATTTAGCCCCGCAAAACCTAATATAGGAACCGGATGAGGTGGCTGATTGTGCCTCATTTGGTGGTTGATTGCACTTTGATCTGAAAGTGTGGTTTGGCTGTGCTTCCTTTGGCTCCTCCCAACGTGCTGTGCTTCATTTGCCAAACAAAAAGGTTAGCTTCTTGCTTTCCGCTTCGGTTTGGACACGTCGAGCGATGAGTGAGAGACGCGAAAAGCCGGCCCCAAGTGCTATTCACGGTTAAAACAGTCAGGTGGGTAAAGCTTGGCATAGTCCTTCGTAGCCTTGAACACGTTTCCTTCATTTCCATTTCGCGGCGCCGAGACATGCCGCCGGGGCACTTGTTGCTCTTCACCTTGAACTCGGTGCCGGGGCTCAGAAGGCTCTCCTTCTCGTTGGAGTAGAAGGTCACCTACGGAGCGGAGCAGAAAAAGCCAAGGGCACTCGTTATGGGAGGTAAATCATGGAGTGTTTTTTTTGGAAGGCGACAACCATGTCAACCCCGGACCGGATTTTTCACGCCCTGGTGGATTCTGCGGTTTTCCAACCCAAGTGAGGCTTCCCTGCGCACTGGGGCACGCCCCATTCAATCAGGGGGTTGAACGGTTGTGAATCCATGGCTCCCCTTACCGAGCCTTCGAAATTTGCTGTGCTGTCACCCTACAGTACTTGGAACAACTAGAGAGAGCCCGGGAAGTTTGCGAAATTCCCGGAAGCACGTCCCGAACCCCAAATGGACAACAGACTACTGGATGTTTTGACAGAATCTCCGGAGGGCTCCCCAAAACGCACGCAACTACGGGTCTGGACATTTAGAATAGGATTGGGGGGGGTGCTTGAAACCACATTAAAGTCACGATCAGAGAATCATGTGCAACATGTAAAGTATGATGCCCCGTTGAATGGGTTCGATCTCTAGTGGGTGTTGAAATGGGACGCGACATGATAATGACGTTTGGTGCAAACAATTCGAGCCCGTGAATTAGAACCTGTTTCGCGTCACCTGAATGTGCCAGCAAAAGTGGAGAGGCCCTGCATGCAAAGGTCTTTAGCCCCTGAGACAGGTTCCCCCCCCCCAAAAAAAAAGAAGAGAAGTAGGTCTCGTCTTGCGAACCGCCATTTCCCCCCTTATTTCGGATCGAGAAGGGCGTCCATTTGAAGGACGTGAGGAAGAAGGTAAACCTCAATGCGCCTGGCTAGTTGGGCACCGAGCCAGTTTGATCCATTTTCTGTGCTTTAAGGCCATCCGTCCCACCCCGGCCAGCTACCAAGTCGGTTCACGTCACGTCGGCTCCGCTGGGTACACATAAACCCATCACTGATGGGCGGTTGAAACATTTTCGCAGTTACCCATTGCCCCGAAGAAGCCTAGGTATTCACTACTGGGGCTGTCTCGCAAACTTGCGTTCCTTCTGCTTACTCCCCCAGACTCACAGAGTCCCAGTTGCCAAAAGAAGCTCTAACAACCTTCCAAGGTCCCTTCTCTAGCTAGGTCCCCCAGTAGAGGTTAGAATAAGGGTACCAACTTTTTTCTGTCGTCTATTTTAGTAGGGGAACCCTCCCAACCACAAAAGTTGGCGAGAAGAACGCCAATTGCTGGATAGGGCATCACCGGTGGAAACGGACTGACTCCGACTCCGACCAAAGGGGTCTTTTGGCCACCTGTGAAAAACCCATCGTAGCAAGGGATTCCTTTTTGAGGGGGTCGTCCATTTTCTCAGAAAAGGTGGCAAAAAGCACAACAAGCACAAGCAAAAATGCAAAAACAAATGTTTCCCCACAACCGCCATGGAAACGGACCGAATCCGACTCTATGGCTCCGACTCCACGGCTCCGACGACTCCGCCGATCGATCCGCCTGGGAGATATCCGCCGCCGTCTTGGACTCCACCGTGATCAGCGTGCACTCACCGCCTCTTTTTCTGCGAGCTCGCCACGAGCGAGCGGCCCAGAAGTTGTTTTTTGGTTGTTGTTTTTCCGCCCGGCGGTCGCTGGTTTCTGGAAAACAAACACACTGTTTTGCGGAAATGGAACTTTCGGGAATGAAACTTCTGGAAAAACCATGTTTTTAGAACTTTTTGGGGGGGGGGGGGCACGGTAAACCAGGCCCAACATTCGTCCGTTTTTAGACTACATTAGAAACACCTATGGCCGCCCCAAGTACTTGCAGATTACTTCTGGAAAAACTTGCGGACATGGGGAAACGAGGCAAACGAAACAGCTCAGGAAACAGCTGTGGTGTTTCTGGGAAAAACAACTTTTTCGGACATGGGGGAAACGAGGCAAGCACCAAAAGACACCCTTTGGAGACTCGGTTTCCTTTGAGGGTTCTCTCTGAGTTGTTCCAAAATGGGGGATCCCTAATCCGAACGCTCAACCCCAAGCGGCCGGATTTGCGAATTGGAACCGAAAAATGGACACATTGAAGCGGCTAGGCTTTGGAGGTTGCTTTGATGCGCCCTTCCAAAAAAAACACACAAACAACGCGCACACACAAACAAACAAATGAGTACCCTCACTAAAACGGACGCCTCCCCCCATCCCCCCCACCCATTTTGGGTGTCCTCCCGACCCCACTCTGACCCAAGGCACAAATGAAACGATCGATCCAAGGCGCCGCAGCCCTGTGCGAAGCCCTTGGCCACACCTTGGTCCTCGGTCGCGAGAGCGGATGCGTCCGCGTCATTCCGCGTCTGTCGAGCTGGAAAGAACCTTCTAATGTTGACCCCGGATGAATGAAGCCCTGTTTATTCATATGCGGGTGTCCGTGGTGTTTTAGTGTTTTAGTGTTTTGCCCTGGATTTAATAATCAATTGCTGCAATATGACGACAGACGCTAATACGGTATTGAAGAATCGAACCATCAGTGTAAGACAAATACAGATGGTCAATTGCTCGGGAGGACGCGGGCCCACCCAAACGCGGATCCCACGTAAGGCAGGTGGTTGCTGGATGTATCCTATAATGTTGACCCAGGATTAATAAACTCGTCCCAGTACTAGGGGGGGTGTGCCCTCCAAAAGTGGTCTGACTCCCCACTAAAAGAGTACACCCCCCTATTAATCAACCAGCGGGTTATTAATCCAGGATGTGTCCGCGTCTGTCGAGCTGGAAAGAACTTTCTATGAACCCCCCCCCGATATTAATAAGCAGGGGTTCATTAATCCCGGGTCAACATTAGGTCGCAGTTCTATAAAGCACTTTCTATGATTTAGGTTGCAACTCGATGCAAAACTTTCTATGATTTCGGTTCCAAATCTATGCAGAACTTTCCATGATTTAGGTGGATGGAGTTCCATGGAGGTCGAAACGAAGGTCTAGGGGTACATTCCTCATGCTTTTCGGGGATCTTTCTTTCCAGAACCTTTCGGAAGTTGAGGAAAACATGGATCCTGTTCATTGAAAAGAAGGGTGGTTGGAAAGAATGGATGGACTCAACCCCTAGAGAAGTGGCACTTAGATTGTCTGGTTGATCGAATCTCCCTGTGAATTGGCCAGGAAAAGTAAGCACACTGTTTGTTGGTCCCCGAAAGCTTCAAATCCAGGCACTCAGGAAGTGAGATGAAGAGGGAATCCCCTGCAAAGCAAAGCTAAACAGGGTTGTGGGATCACTCGGGGTTTCTCCAACCACTTCTGTGAAAGGGAATCCCCCTTATGAAGGAAATACTTAGTCTTTGGGAAGCCCTTTCTGTTGTATCACAGTGGTCATTCCCCACAGCCCTGAAGCTAAAACAGGGATCCTTGTTATACACCTGAACCTTGCCTTGTAAATGGCGGCTTCCCTTTGTTTTGGTGTTGAAAAAGCCAGCCATGTTTCAAATGGAATGGCAAAATGTATCTTTTAAGGAGCCCTGCTAAACCGCCGAGAAACCTGCTTTTATTGGGCACTGAAAGTGCTTCCCATGGGAAGCAATCCCCACCCAAGCCTCATTTGGCTGTGGCTCAAAAAAACGGTGCCAAAATGGAACCCTGGTAAGTGGAAACATGGACCAAAACCTGCGTAACCCCTCCTGTTTAATTTTGAGCCACACCCAAATTTCGGTTCCAGGATGCTTCAGGTCTGAGCCAGGTTCCGACCTCTGGGCAGCCCGGCAGAGGTGCAACTGGAGATGCCCCACCACACCACGGTGCTTCCCACCTTGTACCTGACAGGTGTCCCCACAAAAGCCCCTCCACTCGATCTCAATCAAGAGATCACCCTGTGGAACTATTCAGAAAAAACAAAAAAACAGAGCACAATCCGCCGGATCCCCCGCTGAGAAGGTTTAGCTTTTGGTTGAGTAAATGTAAACTACCACTAAACGCTAAGAAGCTAAAAAACTAAGGGGATGGCTGGGAGCCGCCAAGAATTCACGGATCTCACTTCCAGAACTCGCATGAAGTACGTCCTCTCCGTGTAAGCGCGGGACACATACGGCACAGTAAGTGGACCACTTGGGTGCTCCCGAGTCAAAAGGGGGGCCATGGTTGTACTACCCCAAGCACAAGACAAGTTCAAATGTAAAGCGTTCGCGCAACATCTCTGAAGGCTGGCGTGAACTGTTGCGTCAACACCACCCAAAAAGGGACAGAACGGATCCCTGCGATCCACAACCAATGCTACAACCGAGTCAGGATTCGTACAAACACAAGAGAAAAATAGGCCCAACAAAGCAAAGTCACACAGCCCGAGCTCGTTTGCCCGCTGTAAATATTGTGCAAATCCGGTGATCCCAAGTGTGGCTTGGCTCCTTTTTATTTGCGGACCCTCGGGTGGACATCAGGAAACCATGGGGACGTGTCTGCAAACCCAATCTCACCTTACCCTTTGGTCTGGATCCGTGGTTTGGTGGTTGCTTGGCCCACATCCAACATACTCCAAAGCTATGGTGTCTGATTCTATTTCATACTTAGCCAAATAATATGACATAGTTTCACACCAACCAACTCCACCAAAGTCATTGTGCTTCTTGAGCTCCAAACATCCAGTGGCCATCAGGAAAAGTCGGGGCCTTTTCTTGGATTTTTTTTACTGTTGAAGGGATCTGCCTCAAATCATCGAGAGCCAAAACAAGGTCATCGAGAGCTTACCGCTATGGTCTGCTTTGAAGGTATCAGGTCCCAGCAACTCAGGCAGCCAGAATGCGTTTGTCACAACCGGCAAAGAGGTTTTGGACATTCTGGGTACCTGGAGTCTCCAGCCGGACTCCATGACCCCTAAAAAAACGGTTTGTCATTACCCAAAATCAAGGGGTCATTGACTCATCTTTAAAGGGTCAGAAGGAGACTCCAGGTATCATTCCCTCTTTCTCCTTTCTACATCCTATCCCTTCCCCACCTATCCACTGCTGATGATTGGCTTGGAAGTGGATAGATGAGGGTTAGGTATGTGTCAAACATCCGGGTGCCCCCTTCAACGGCAGGGACGTCGTCTGAGGCTTCAGCTGGGGGCTCTTGTGGAGGTCCACCTGCAGACCGCGCCAGAGCTTTCGCTTCTGCTTGGGCAGCGCGTCCATGGACTCGAAGAAGAGCCGGAGGTACTTGAAGTACCTTGGTTGACGTTGGAAGGGGAACAAACATGGAAAACACTCATCACAACACCACCAACATACCTGTCTGAGTGCCTATGTAACTACAGTGGACTGACTGGCGCTACGATCTGCGCAATCTGCGTGTCAATGGTGGAAGGCCCCCTATTTGACAGTTCAGTGGATTTGGATTTCAACCACTAAACAAAAAACCAGAAACAAATGCAACATGTTTCCCAACACCAACCATGGTACCTCTGGCGGCCAGATCTCAGATGCCCAGTCGATTTCCCTCTGGAAGAAAAAGAAGAAGCGGCATCATGTTTTGTTCCGGAAGGGTTGAGTTTCAAGGGGAACCCTTTCAGAAAAAAAAGATGAAACAAGGGCGGAATCCACTGAATCCACTGGGCAACTGGGACATCGAGCGCATTAAAGAAAAACATATCCCGTTCAGGGGGTTTGACCAGGGCTTAAAGGGAATCCATCGGACAGGGAAACAAGTGACAGAACTTGGACCTGAAACATCCAAGCAGGGCAAGTCAAGCCACCTGGCAAGTGGTTTAGGTCAGCAACCACTGGGCCGAAAATGGAGGGGATCCTCACTTCATTGCCATCGACTCAATGGCAAGGCGCAACACACCCACCAACACCATTCCGGTCCCCGAAGCCTTCTTTGACAGGCTCCCCCACAGACATCGTGTTGATTTTAAACATCGCCTACTCTGCCTCCTGCCCTCTTATTGTAAGTTCATTTTTAAGACTTGAGCAAAAACACGGAGCCTAAAGCGTAAAACGATCTCCACAAAGCTTGGGCAAATTCCCGGAAACCCTGCTACGTTCAGCGTATGGGGGGTTCCATATCAAATGCTTCTCTTAAGAGGTGTGATGATTGGGCTGCATTTGCCCCAACTTCGGATGGCCGCCCGGTCTCGCGGGCATCGCTGGAAAGTCCTTCACTGAGGGCCCACACTGCTGATTATGGTGGGGGTATGCTTGAATCCCGGTGCACCCCTGCATTTTAGATCACCAAACAACTAAAACACCTTGCTAGGGTACAATCATCACCGCACGACAAAACTCAAACACCTTGCAATTTGACAGTAGGCCTCTTCAACTACATCTGGGATTTGTCGCCCAACCAAATCTGTATGTATACGGGCTGCCGTTTTTGAGGGTGTCCTTTGGGGTTGGGTCGGAGCGAAACCAACCGGAATGCCACCTTCGTGTTGGAGGGGGTCCTTTTCACCAGTCTTTTTGGAAGAGGATCATTTAAAATTTGGGGGTTGATCAATATTCCTGGCCCCAAAATGATCCTGGGTAACTTTTCCCATTTGGCGAAAGTCGCCTTTGTTTCGTGGCTTCCCTGATCCCACGCAAAGGAGCTTTTGATCAACCCCCATTTCAAGACACACCCATTAAAGCTTCAGGGTGCTTCTTCAGCTTGCCGCGGTTGTTGTCCCGCAAGGTCTGGTTCAAATCCTTGTAGATCGCGTTGGAGGTGTAGAGCAGAATCGCCCCGTACTCCTGCGCTGAGTCTGATGTTTCAAGCAACCTGTGCCCCAAATGGCAGAAGAGAATCTTTTGGATGCTCATGTTTACAGCTCAGGGGCTTTCCAACCCAAACAAAAAAAAGGGGAAGCACTGAAGCACTGCAGCTTGCCAGCTTGGAAGAAACCAAACGCGAATCGGAAAGGATTCGACCAGGTCATCCTGGGTTGAAATCACACAAGACCTCCAGGTCCACAGTGGATTTCCATGGGAAGAAAAGAACAGACACTCACTCAACTGTTTTGCTCAGGGGGGTCTGTTTGCCACCTGTTGTGAGAACATTGGCGAGCCCCTCAACAAGGAATGCTTCACTAAAAGGGGTCGATCCTTTTTCCACCAAAGGTGGCAAAACGACCCCCCCTGTCTTTTGCTTGCTAGCTGGTTGTAAAGCTGGAAAACCCACTGCCGGTCTCGGCTGTGACTTTTGCCGCCAGACCCATTTGCTACAAATTTGCTCGTGATTTCGTGACTCCCCCAAGCCAGCCAGCCCGGGAATTCGGGAGGGCTACGGCAAACCGAAGTCGGACCTCGGTCCTTGTCCGTCATCTTCCGCTTTGGCTTGCCAGCCTTGCGTGTCGAGAACCGGCAAGAACTTAGAGAACTGCTCTGGATTTCTAGGGCTCCTATCGCCCCCCAAGACAATCTCCAATTTGCAAAGCATAAGGCGTTGGTTTCCGCGAGTCCAATGGTTCCCACATGGTTTCCTCGACTTGGGCTCAATTCCCTGTTCACACAGACTGCTAGCCACTTGCTGGTCAACGGATAATCCACGGATCCCCTCTCCCAATCCCCCAACTCCAGTTTTAAGGGGGGCGGCACAATTGGCACGTGATTGTTCATGGGAAACAAGGCTATCCCTTCCTTGACAGACGATTTTAAAGGGGCCCGCCCTCTTTACTGCTTTGCTTCAAACCAGAAGCCGGCTCAAGAACAAGAACATCCAAACAGCCCGACTCGACAAAGCCCGATCATTCGAGCAAGGGATTCCAATACGGGTCGGTCTCGACCTTGAAAAGAATATGCTCGAACTCACCAGGTGGTGTTTTCCTTTGAGTGTTGCTTCGTTTTTTGGAGCCATTCTCCGCGTTTCAAAGCCCAGAAAGGAACCCTTCGCCGGGCGAAGGGGCGAGGGATTTCTTGCCCGTTAGCTGGGCAGAAGAAACGAACGCGTCAGACGAAAGCCGTGAAGAAAAAAAAGGCGGCGGAAAAGCTGGCCAGAGGCTCTGAGCAAAAGGTTTGACCTTTTTTTTGGCTCAATGGAATCCAATTGTTTCTGAATTTCTTACAGGTCCCTAGGTAGTCACAGCAAAAACCAACCAAAGGCAACACCTGGGTGCCCGCCCCCGCGGATTGCCACGCCTGCTTCTTGGCAAGCTTCGCGCCAAAGGTTGCACTCTCCTGCGAGCAATCCATTTCCGAATGGGAGCCCGAAGGAACCCATGCGGATGCCGCTGGAATGAGTTTCCTTCCTCCAAAAATGAGGACGCCCTAAGGGAGCACAGTGAGGTTCCAGCGTGCTTTTGGTCGTTTCAGCCTCAAACATATTGTTCTGGAACGCAACAAAAGGCTTGACTCGAAATAGAACATGGAACCCCGAAATGAACTGGGGTGGGCCTTTGTTCGTAGCAATCTCGTTCTTCCAACCACACCAGAGACTAAGATGGCTTCATCCGCGAGCTTCCACGTATTCTCCAAGTCTTCTCTTCCCCTACGGCCAGGGGCAAACAAATGGCATTGGAGGTTTACGTTTCAGTTTTCGTACCCAACAAAACGGTGTATCACACGGTGTCCTTCTTTTGGGAAGGTACCTATTGCATCCTCTTTGTCCCCTGTTTACCCTCCTTGCGGACGCCATCGATATCTGGGTTTCTGTCAAAACACGGAGCACCCCAAACTAGTGGCTTTCTGTATTGATTTCCAACCCACAAATGGGAAACCTCAAAAACAAACCACCCCTGCATATATGTCGTTGAAAGAAGCGATACCACCCATGGTGCATCTGGCTTTTGCGCAGTTCCTCCTTCTCTCTGCTCATGGTTGCAAACAGTAACCCTTTCTGTGATACCAATCCCTACCACTTTGTCGTTTCAAGGGGATTCCCCCCCTTCCCAGAAAAAAAAGGCCGAGCCTGAAAAATATAAGTCCATGGTTCCCCCCTTGTCTCCCAGAAAAAAGAAAAAAACGGCCGAGCCTCAAAACATGTGTTTTTTTTCTCTCCAGTCCGTGTCAACCTGCCGCAAGCGCGGGCGCAACCATCGTGGGAGGAGCTTCTCCTTGATCTGATGGGACTTGGCCACACTCCCGGCCGCATCGTCCAGCGAGGCGGGCACTGGGAGCTCCAAGACCTCAAGCGGACCCAGCCTTTAGCCAAGAAGCTCAGCTCGCAGCGGGAAGAAAAAAACACACACACACACGTCCGGAAAAGCGACAGGTCCGGCGCCTTCCCAGACTCATGTAAAACCAAACCAAATCCGGAAACAACCAAAGGGTCCGGAGCATTCCAGGGCTTCATGAATGAAAAAAACAAATACCTGAAGTGGCATGGGCCATGTTGGCCACTGACGGCTGGAAGGTCCTGGAAAAACGCGTCACTTTTTAAAGCTGCGTTCAATTCGATTTGTCCTTCTTTGAAGGACAACAGAAGCCTGGGCTGCGCCATAAACGCTGCCAAGTTGAAGTGAGGCTCTCCTTCAAATGGGAGGCCGGGCACTCCTTGGGTTTTTGGGTGGCTTGACCAGCATTTAAATCGGGCTTCATCGTTGGCAACAGGTGCAAAGTCATGGACTTGGTCCATGGATTGAAATGGCCCCCGGCAGTTGATCCTTGGAAGTCGGTTGGAACCCGTAGGCCGACTTGGCAACTGGTTCCCTCCATAGGCGACTGTCTCTGTAAAAACGGGGGGTGTCCCTTGGTTGTGTTGGGCGAGCTGGAAGCGATTTGGTCGAAATGAGTAACGCCCGCGCCAACTTTGGCTGTGTGTGTTCAACGCTGGCTTTGGGAAGTGGACTAAGAACCCACTGTCGTCCCCAATTAACTGCATTGCTATACATGGCCGGGAAGTGAACGGAAGAACTCAATGCGGCTCCACTTTTCTAAGATGAGACTTGATTTCCCAGTTGCCCAGTAGCCTTTTAAAAGGAAACCCTTGTTGGGGTTGACCTTCCATGGGAAAGCCACTGGATTGTACTATCCTGTCGGTCTCTTTGATTGCTTTCCGTTTTTTTCTTAAATATCCCCTGAAGAATCGACCCAAAACCCTGGCCCGGGTTATTTGGGTGACTTGATTTTTGGCGTCAAAAGGAGCTGCGCTGCTTTCGGGGAACACTAGTTAAGGCAGGGGGTGGTTGTCCCGCAACCTTCAAAGACAGGACAGGTCAGGACAGACACACAGACGAACGGCCGGACGCACCGATAAATGGACGGACGGACGGACAAACAAACAAACCAACCAACCAACCGACCGACCGACCAACCAACCCACCAACCAATCAACTACCAACCAACCAGCCAGCCAAACAAGCAAGAGAGCAAACCTCACTAAACTAGCAAGCGAGCAAACAAACAAACAAACAAACAGGCAAGCAAGCAAGCAAGCCAGCAAGCCAGCAAACGAATGAGGCAACGCGCAAGCGAGCAAGCAAACAATGAAACAAGCAATCAAACCAAGCCAACCAAGCCAACAAAACAACAACAAAAGACACGCCACCAAACAAGCATACCAAACAGAACACAACCAAGCACAAACATGCAACGACACACAACACAACATAAAGAAACACAAAAGGCCTGGAAAACCAACAGAACAAAGAAAGCTGTAGAAGCAACCGTCGCCTGTGACGACATGCGCGTGCGCTAAAGCCAAGGCACACCCTCCACAGGGGACATGTGTTTACTCTCCACCTCCTCAAAGCCCATGCGCAAGTAGAACTTCAGCAACTCCTGGCCAGGATTGGGCTGTTCCTTTCGAGCACGAGAGATGGCGCAGCAGGTTCAGCAGATCATGTTTCACTAGAGACATGAAAGTGGGACCCAGGGTTGAGCGATTCAACGTCTTGTTTGAACATGAGCAGTCAAAACTGCGAATGCTCCGCCAAAGCGACAAAGGAATTTTAGGGTGCGCCTCCGGGCTGTGGGAAATTTAGCGAGTCCCTTCATGTCCCTCCCCAACAACACATAGACTACTGGCTAATTTTGTCCGAACCTAGACACGCCAAGGGTGTTGAAGGGTCCCTACAAGCCCAGCAACTCAAGGAGTTAGTCTACAGTGTCAAGCAGCAAAGTCATCATGATGTACCAAAACAAAATCTTTAAGCATGGGATATGGTTGGTTCACACCAATTGCGTCATATTGCCCACACATGAGTCCAACTATCTGGCTACTAAAGCCCCCCTAATCAGATGGTAGGACCATCTGATTATGTCTGCGGGTCCCTGTCCTGTTTTGCTGCCCGGCCCAGCTCCAAGAAGCCCCGGCGGACGGGAAGCAAAGAACAACTCCCCAAAAAAAGCCAGAGAAGGAAAACCGGACGGACCCGACTGGTGCTGGGTCCTCCAGAGAGGATAGAATAAGGGTGTCCGATGTGTTTTTCTGTCTATTTTGGTAGGGGAACCCTCCCCCAAGAAACGGTAAAAGGGCAGCTCTCCGTCCTGCTGCTGCTGCAGCAAGTCCACGGTGTTGATGGAAGTAGGTCGTTTCCGGCCTTCAGCGCAGGGAATGCAAACAAGATGGCCTCTACCACCCCCTCCCCAAAAACACCACCAGCAGCCCTTGAATACAAACAAAATGGCCACACCAGATTCATAAACCCCTGTTTCTTAATATGGGCCCCGGTGTCCCCGGTTTTAGTGGGGATTCATCACTTTTGGAGAGGAACACCCCCATATTGATATAAACAGTGGACTTTTCATCCGGGGTCAACATTACAAACAAGATGGCCTGCATTCCCCCCCAAATCACAACGTGGGAGTTGAGGAGATACCGCCAAAGTGCAGCACGTTTCCGCCTGGATTGCTTTGCTTGTGGAAACCTTCTTAGACGGAACACCCGCTGTTGAACGAAAAGCGCCGAAGATTCTCCCACAACACAGGGTTTTGGTGGGATGCACCCATCATCTCCCCGTACCAGTAAGCGGAAATCTGGATAATCTGCTATCCTACCCAAATTACCGTGTGGGGAATGACACCTTTACCTGACGGTGCCACAACTTTTTATCTGGGTTTGTTCAACATGGGGCCCTCCGTAGTCGTAATCCCCAATCGGCAGTGGGATACAACAAGGGAAGCTACTAAAATCAGGTGTAGGATACATGTCTCCCAAACATCAAGCACCATTTAATTTAAGTTGCAAACACCGGACAGTCATATTGTGAGCTGCTGCATCTGTGTCCCTTCCAAAAAGAGACCCACGTTCGTCCTCGGGCGGACTTCGGCGGGAAGGCGGCTTATTGAACAACCGCGGGGGCAGGTGAGGTGAGGGGGGCGGTTGGAATCCTGGAGTGCTAGTTCATTAGCTATGCGTAGGGAATCCACCGTATCGTGGTTGGGCACACTCAAGAACGCCAGCACAAGCAGTATGAATTGCTTGGATTTGCCGCACATTCCCAGCTGATCTTGCAGGCTGCTGTCTCCGCCTGACTCTGGATCACCCCATGTCAGTGCAGCACGTGAATTCGCTGGACTTCTTTTCTGCGTGCTGACACGCACTTCATGTTGTGCCAAAAAGCTGCAGAACTTCGCGTTGGGAACATCGGCGCAGCGCCAAGCCGCCCGACGTGACTTGAAGGAACTGATGATGGTCAGACTCGCCAGCGACTTGCAATGCGCAGTCATAGGTGTCCTTTTAGGGGAAATAGATGTCCCTGGTAGATGATTAAACAACCACATAAACCAGGGCCATCTAGCACAACCAAAAAGGACACCTATGTCCGCAGGCCGTAGTGTATTGTGAACGCGGCACTCATGGAGGATGCCGAAACATTGTAAGCTCTAAGCACTCCGCATATGCGCTAATTACTGATAGAGCTGACTTGGCTCGCCTTTCAGCACTGTCTCCCTCTCGTATTTATACCATGCTTGTACATGCGACACTGCACGGTCAACCTCAAAGTGGATTCCAGACGACCCATTCTTTGCATAAGTGGTTTTGCCAAGCCCCTCGGGAGCTTTCTGATGCATGTGTCCTGCATTCGTTTGATGTCCCACAACTTCCCTGACTGCTTGTGTCAGCTGGCTTCTTTGTTCTCTCCAATCCAACTGGCAGTGGTGGCATTGCATCGCCGAAGGGCTGTTCCCAAATGCCATCTCAAACATCACAACTCCCATCACAGTGATCCTAATTGTCGCTACCTGCGCCAAACTCTCTATCACCCCAGGTCACAACAGCCCCAAGCAAAGGCGAAACGATTCGCTTGGGTTTGCTGGACCTTCCTCAGCCGCTCTTGCACATGTTTGCTGTCCCTGCAGACACTGGATCACCCCATGTCGCAACAGCTCCAGACTCAATACTGGCAGCAAAAGCACAGTGAGTCGCTTGAATTGGCTGGACGTTCCTCAACTGCTCTTGTACCTGGCTGCCGTCTCGGCTCAACTTCGTCTCTCTGGGCATGCAGCACAAACTCCTTACTAGTGGAGGACAGCTTGGTGACTGTGGCCGTCAAGCTGCCGTTCGTTCGCAGCGAGCTTCCGACTGCGCTGAAGCCTTGAGCTCGCTGATGGGCATCTCCGGTGTGACTGATCTTCCGGGCGTCCGCAGCCGGCCTTCCAGCAGGCCGTCAGCCAGAGGCTGCCACTGCAAAGCTCCCGGCGCGCCGTTGCGTCGAGGCAGATACAAACTCTGACTCGGACGTCTGGGCCGGGACAGTGGTCGTGTGCTTGCCGAGCAGCCGAGCTCCCTGTTTCTCGGGTGGCAAACCGTGCTTTTTGGATGGGATCAAATAGTTTTGGAACAGAGCCAGTGAAGGTTCTAACTTACATAAGGAACTTAAAACCATGGCCTCTGTTGGCAGCCAAGGACATCTGCTAGAGTTTCTCAAGGCTCCCAGCCGAAGTCGTGGGGAATCAGCGAGAAGTACTCAGAGGAAAGGTCGTCCAGGGCAGACTTGCCTCGCGGCTCAAGGGAAACTTGTTTCACCCAAAAAGTCCTGGCCTAGGAGCTGTGGATAGGAAATGCGGCCTTTCACCACCAAACACCTCCAAGAAAGAGGTCTTGACCTGAAAGAATGTGACCTTGGACCCTTCAGACTGCCTGTTCTACCAAAAACAACTTGGGCCTCTGAACTGAAGACAACCAGCCTTTGCCCCCGTCTGGAAAGTATAGTTGTCGATATCAATGAATACCTGACAACGTTGCCCTCAAACATCGAAAGGACATCGCCCAAAAAATATGAGTTGTACTTATCAGTGACTCAGATCTTCGACCCCCCCTCCCCGAACCTTGCCCCAAGGTGCTCTGGTTGCAAGCCTACATAGAGCCGCGGAATCCTTTTAGCTCAGTCCCTTGGTCAGATTCCGTCGAGCTCACCCGGTCCATATGGGCGAACCGCTCGCACCGGGAGATGGAAGCTGCTTCGGCTTCCACCCCAAAAACTTTGCCGTGGGCCTAGGGGAAATAGATGGATTTCCCCTGATGAAACCCACCAGGCAAGCCAGGGATCGCCATCTATTTCCGAGCAAAACCACCAAGAAGGACACCAAAAAGGCCTCTAGGAGTTGCTTGCTCGAAGGGCGAGGAAAGGAACCCAGCCGGGTTTCAACCGCCGCGAGAAACACCGCGTTTTTTTCTGGGTGAGTTGCAATATTTCACCAACCTGAAAATCAGGTGCTTGGGAGGCTACTCCCCACATAAACCACCATTTGGGGTGAACTCGGTCGTGTGAGGTCGTTGTAATTCACGCCGCTGAAATTTGGAGTTCGGCCGCTTTGCTGCGCGGCTTGGGAGGATGGCAGGAACAAGCCCTAGGTCCTCCAGTTTTGAGAGGTTAGAATAAGTTGGTACTAACTTGTTTCTGTAGTCTGTAGTCTATTTTACAGGAACCCTCCCGCCAAAAAAGGGGACCTAGCCTACCAGGTCGATGAACAATTCCATCCACCCAAAGTAGCAGGGTGCGTTGGCCATGAAACACATGTCAGGAAGCAACTGCAGAGTGAGTACTGCTTCGGTTGGGGATCTTAACTTGAAAACAAAAAGAACTGTTTGGGGAGACCATCTTTGTTTGAAAAAGAAAAGTACGTGTTACATTCGAGCCCACTTTGACAGGCCTCAAGCCTCGAGCGAGCCCCGCCTTTTTTCTTCAAGGCCGCCTCGATCTTGTCCAAGACACCCTGGCCCTTGACGATCTGCTTCTGGCCAAATGTCCAAGCTCTCTGTCCCATGCAGATCTGTGATCTGACGAAAGGCATTCCAAGGAGCCCCTAAAGCCAGACGCCAAGAAAAACAAATCCTTTTCTCAGTTGGCCAAAGGGCCCAAAGATTAAAAAACAAAAAAAAAGGTTAACCTTTTGCGGACATGACAACAAATAGTCCAGAAAGGGGAAACTAAAAGGTCAAAAGGTCGGCTTTGGACAAGTGAGTCTTGGTTGCCTTCCAGCACCAAGTGACTTCTGAATGGTTGAACACCTTTAACCTTTGCCGCACTGCATGCACCATGCAGGTGGAAAACTTAGCCTCGGCACCAAAAAAAAGATCAGCCATGACCTCACGTCCTGACAAAGAAAAAGCTGCTGACGACCGGTGTTCGTGACATTCGAGTTGCCCCCGGCAAGATGAGGAGACATCACTCCTTGCACTCTGTTCAGCAGGCATGGCATTCGCAGAACACATCCCGTCGAATCCACTAGCCTTGAATACTAGGTGAAGAACCGCCAGCCTTGGTCGACGTTGGAGGGGGAGCAAGATTATATGTTTTCAGTTCAGTGGGGATTTCCCACTAAGCCACAATAAGCAAAAATGTAACATGTTTCCCAACAACAACCATGCAGCAGTCCAAGTTGAAGCTGACTTCCCTCAAACGCAAGGCCGCAACAGCAATGCTGAAAGCACTAAGCAAAAGAATCAGCCACTTGCCAAACCTGACGTCCTTAGTTTTGCTCAGCCCAAAGCCCTTGCCGAATCTCATTTATCCCTCGCGCAAAGTCTGTCGCACTCTGGCAAAAGTGACCGATCCCACAACGCAAACCTGAAATTGCCACCATGGTCCTGCAAATTTGAATCCTAAATGACATGGAGAGGAATTGGCCAAACGGCCTCGATTTCTTGCATGTGGCCATGGTAGCAACTTTCGCCCTGGATGCTTCTAAAATGTTTGTCATCATGGTCCACAGTGAGCGTGACATGTGAAAACAACTTTGACAATCCCAGAAAAAGCCAAAGCAGGAACTCGGGAACTCCCGAAACATTGACGGAACATGCCAATGTAGGAACTTCAAGGGCCCACATCATTGTTCCTGTGCTGTCTGTCAACTCAAAAAACCCAGTCGACCTGGTCTTCTGAAATGATCTCATACTGAATCCTGGCTCAACATAACACACCCAGCCAACCAACAAACAAGCAAACCAACACACAAACCACCAGAACAAACCAACAGAACAAACAAACCAACAAACAAACAAATTTAACAAACATGCAAGCAAGAAAGAAAGAAAGCAAGCAAGCAAGCAAGCAACAAGCAAGCAAACCAAGCAAGCAAGCAAGCAAGCAACGAACCACCCAACCAACATTCCGCCTCTGTAAGCTTGCCCATGGGAGCGTCGCCGCCGCCGCCGCCCTCCTCGGTCTCCACGATGATGTACTTGCCCTTCCTCAGCTTGGCCAACCAGCAAAAGTGGCCCGGCGCGCCTGCGAGCCAGCGAGCAAGCAAGCAGGCAGCAATATCGATCCTTGCTCTTACAGGAAGCACCAATTGGCAGTCTTTTGGTATGTTAGACTTTGAACGTCGTTCATTCAAGGTCGAAACACAAATTGTTCAGGTCTTCAAACTCTTGGTTCTGGACACCATCACAAATTGCGCCACTTGAAGGGCTGCGTGGGTTTGTTTAACCTCACCACCGAACACAACGCCCTTTGAGGTAGTTCTTGTTGTCTTAGCCTCTGAACCCCAACTTCCCCGGGGTGCCGCGATTTCGGCCTTTCGGCCAGGCGTCTTGGGCTTGAAGTCGTCGATGTATTCCCAGGCGTTGGCGGACTTCTCCCGGAACTTGCTCTTGAAGTCCTGGCGATCCGTGCTTGGTTGACGTTGGAAGGAGAGCCATTAACAAGGCTGTTAAGTGGGGATTTCCCACGAATTACCAAAAACAAAAATCTAAAATGTTTCCAACAACATCCATGCGTTGGATGTGGAGTTGGAAAGTGCGTCTTGTTTGGAGGGTAACAAACAGTTTCTCACTTATCCAGTGGATGGCCCAAAAAACGTCCAAACTTTCTGTGTTACCAATAAAATGGTCCTCCCGAAAAGTTTGAAGTCCATGAGCTCAGGAAGTGACTATCTTTAAGGGAAGCCAAAAGGAAAATCGGCCACTCTACTTCGACACATGCCCAGGTCGCCATGGTATCAGCAAGCCTACGGCAGATGCCTAACCAGCTTGCTACCAGGTAAGAACCCATTTCTCAAAGTCGAACTAGAGGCACAAAGGTCAGTAACACAAAATGTTGAATTCCCGTCCTTGGTTGTAGCCGCAAGTTCAAAATTCTGTCCAAACAACATGTGCTTGTAAGGGGAGCCGTGCCCAGCCAAGAGTTGGCCCGAAACCTGGTGTGTTCCCTGAGCAGACAGCAGCCTGTTTTTAGGGTTTGGGAGCGCCATCGGGTGTTGGGATTCCAAAGCAAACCTTGCAGTCTCCACTTTTGTAGGGTACGCCTGGCTCCTAACCGTTGCTGGGGTCCTGAAAACGGATTGTGTTTTGGGCGGGGTTTTCCTTATGACCCTTGGGGTACGCCACCGGACCTGCTGGATACGGCTTTGGTGAATGCACCCCAAGGAGGGTCCGGTACCCCTCTTTGGTTGTAGAGGAAAACCAAAAGGAAAACCACGATATTGGGGCCATCAATACCTAAATTCAACAAGTGGCCAATGTTTCTCATTGCTTTCTTTGAATACCACCCAATCTTCAAAAACCTGAATCGACCTGAATCTTGCTGGTACTCAGCAAGGAATGAAGGAATGAACCTGAAAATTCCCTCAAACGAAACCGAACCATAGGGAATGGCCTATAGGTTGGGGCCTCATCTGAGCACGTGCGCCTGCGAGCCGAAAATCAAGTGCGCTCGCGAGGCCGTGGGGTCATTCCGTTTCTCATTCCCTGCATCTCTCGCACCAGAAAGAAATCCAAGAAAGAAACAAGAAGAATGCCACAAATTCGCCCACCCCCCCAAATGTAAAGCAACAAGCCCTGGCATCCGCGAACTGGACCACAAATCGATTGCCGCGCCTTGATGGCCGCCTCCGGAGTCCCAAACCTGAGTCAGATGTCAGATGTCCACCCTGGATGTCCCACCGACTTTAGTAGGTTGAAAATATGGCTATGAATTTTAGTAAGGAATGTTTGGTGGACATCATGCCAGTGGGGATTTATGTCCACCAACCACATTTTGAGGAGGTTCTCCATTCAAATTCATAGCGCTGTGGTTAGGGAACTCACCCCTCCAATAAAGAAATACTGGCAAATAGCCATGGCACAGATGCCCACCTCTCTTGAAACAGTGTAACACTAGCTTGCCTTATAGCCCTTCCCGGGGTTGGCGCCAGGAAAAAACAGCTTTCTTGTGGTCAGCTCAAAATATGGTCCACTCAACTTCCGTGTGAACAAATCAACCAACATGTGTTAAGTCTAGAAAACCCGGCAGAACAACGCGTTGTCGCAGTGTACGGATTCTGCGTCCTTCGGCGCCAGATGAAGCAAAAGTGACTGCTTTGCTCCCACATCCACTGGAAAAAAGAAAGTTCAACAGGGAAATCAGTCAAGGAATCAACCCCCAGAATTGTTCAACCCACTTAGGTTACTATAGGGTTGGTGGGTTCTCAAACCTAACCCATTGGGGAACCTACAAAGTCTGTTTTGGGAACCAACTAAACACCTCCTTGATGTTGGAAACCATGGTTTTCATTTCATAGGTGGAACCTATGTTTTGGATGCCCCTAACCTTTCGGATGTCACCGAACCTTTACTTGGTTGACGCTGGAAGGGAGCAACAATTCTCAAATTTTAGCAGTTAAGTGGATTCGGATTTCAACCACTAAACCACAATAAGCGAAGCCATCAGCGCATCAGCCCGCAACCGCTCCATCTCGAGGTCTCGGGGCTCCCGGCGTCTTGAGCTTGGTGGCGCCCGACTCGCCCACACGGCCCCAGCGGTTCCAGGCGTGGTACTGGCCTAAGAAACGACCCAGGATCTAAGTAGAACCCGTCCCATTAGGGGGGTTGAAAACCCCTCCAAAAGTGGTCTGACTCCAACCACTAAAAGGAATGGGACACCCCCCAATCAAAATCAACCAGGGGTTCTACTTAGATCCGGGGTTAACATTAAGAACCCTCCGACTTCTTCCCCCCACGGCCCCAGCCCAGTGGATTTCCAAAAAAAAATCCCGGCAAGAGACCCCCTATTTGTATTGGGTTTAACTTGAAAAAAGCTGGCCCGGAAGCATAGAAAAACAAATAAACCCTGACACCTCTCTATTTCATGAGAAACACAAGCATAGCTTCTGCGAGTTCTGATGAGCAAGCTTAGCATCATACTTCACAATCTCCCCTCTCAACTTCTCGCGCGCGCGATGCTGTGGCTTGATGCTGCGCGCGAAGCTGTGCATGATGTTGCGCGTGATGTTGCGCACGATGCAGCGCATGATGCGCAGCTGCGCATGATGCTCTGCAACCTGTCTTGCCAAATCTTTCATGTCCTCTCTTGAAAAACTCTATATGGCCATAGGTCAAAACCCCGTACCCCTAGTGAACATCCCAATCCCCACTAAAATAGGTTCTAAAATGGGTGGTGCACCTATCCCGAAATGGTACCATTGGTTTTGAACCATGGCCATATGTGCGCAGCTTTGCTGCGCAGGGTGGCAGTTTTAGCTGCGGAAGTGTGCTTCGCAAAAAAAAATACTTGTGCGCTTCCAAGTTGTGATTCTCGTGCTTCAAATACGGATGTGTAATTCGCCTGCTGCTTTTCCATTTTAAAGTTGCGACTTTTTCGGGCTGGAGATGAGAGAACTTTCCGAACAATACTTTCGCGATTTCCGAGCTGAAGCTGTGGGGCGTTTCGCGCGCCACCTTTGCACGTGGGAATGCACTTTGCGTACAACTTTGGGCTTAAATGTTGCGAGTCTCGTGCCATGGGAAAGCACTTGCACTCCTTTGACACTTAAAAGTTGCAATTTTGTAGCCGGAGCTCGGGAGCGCACTTCGCGTGCGACTTTTGTACTCAAGACTTGCCAAGTCTGAGCTGGAGCTGCGGGAGCTCACTTCGTGCACTTTGGCGCTGAAAAGTTGCAATTTTCGAATTTCAAGCTGAAGTTGCGGGAGTGCGGTTCCTGTACTACTTGTGTACTTCGCGATTTGGCAGCCGCAGCTCTGGAGTGCTCTTTGCGTACTACTTGCGTACTTAAAACTTGCGAGCTTTCAGCCCGGGCACTTGTTTGGTGGCTCATTTAAGCAAAGCGAAGAAAGGAAGCACTACCGGAGTATCTTTGTATAGGTCGTTACATCTAGTGACCGTAGCAAAAGCTTAGACTAGTTTCAAGGGGCCTAACCAAGAACCTCCTCAAAGCTTGCTTGTTCCTTATGTAATGTGGAAATCAGTACATCCCTCAAACAATCATGTCGGAAAGAGAGTACCAGCTGGTACCATCTGGTGCGGTACTGGCTTGTATCCCACGATTGGAGGGAGGCCCTGTTAGAACATGTTATCTCTTCAATGCGCTACGGCATGTCCGTCATCTGCGCTAAACATCAGAATCTGAGATCCCCTACCGCGCTCTGCAATCCCAAGATTGCATGACGGCGCCGGCATTCATAGTGTTGCAACTGCAGTTGAACGATGTATGTTCTGTGACTTGACGAACAGTAAGTGCATTGTGTCACGCAATGATGTGAATGACGTGCGGCTTCAGGGATACTGATGCTATTAAAGGGTTGCTCTTGAGAATTGTTTGGAGCAATCATGCTGGCCACTATCAGAGATGATGATACTAGTTTAGACAGATTTAGAAAGGCAAGCCGTGATTAAGCCTGAAGGGTGCAAATCCGAAGACAATTTTGCCAACAGGGGTCCCTTTCCCTGTTCCTTTTCCCTCCCGTATCAAACTATTGTTTTCCACTTCATACAACCAACAGAACCAATCAACAGCTGAGCCAGACCTACCTCAGCCCAACGGGTCTCTCTGGGCGATCGAACCACCGCCCACAAGGACTTGGATCACGTAGTACTTGTTGTTGTTGCCTCACACGCCGATGCCATCGATCCAACTGGATCTGGTTGTATGCTCTCTTTGTTGGGGTGGGGGGGTTCTCAGATCTTTCGGGAGGGTCGTTCTCAGATCAAGTGCTTGTTTGTGCGTGTTTGTGTTCGATTTGTGTTTTTTTGGGGGAGATCTCAGATTTTCTTAGGTTGTTGCAGTTTCGGAGAGGGGGGGGGGAGGGGGGGGTCTCCAACTTTCTGTTAGGGGGTGACTTCCCTTAAAGGGTAAAACAAAGACCCAGCCACACACCAAACGCTTGGGCTAACCGCCATGGCAAGAGTACCATCCACTCACAAACCCTGTCAAAATCCCCACCCCTCTCGCTCTCTCTATTTCTCGCGCGCGCTCTCTCTATCCTCTCTCCGTCTCCCAAGTCAGCACCATTTGGGTAAGAATTCCAACTGTTTGCTTGAGCCGTGCGGAAGTGGTGGGAATCAGGACCCCGGGATTTGCATCAAAAAGAGGTGCAAAGGATATGTGTCTGGTTGCACGCATTTCACATTTCACCAATCTGAAGGCAAAGACCTGCAACCGATTTGAACGGGTGCTCCTCCCGCGAACACCCACCCTTTCCCAAACTGGACATCTGCCCACTCAAAAGCCCTTTCCCGTGGCTTAATGTTGACCCCATATTACTCAACCTTTTTTTTATAGGGGGTGCCCCCCGCCAAAGGTGATGGTTCCCCACTAAACCCAGACATGGACAGCCCCTTATTCACAAATTGGGGTCAACTTTAGCTGGCCTTCCCCCCCCAGGTGGATCAAGCCCCAGGTTTTCAGTAAAGAGGTTAGAATAAGGGTGCCAACTTTTGTTGTCGTCTATTTTAGTAGGGGAAGCCTCCCAACCAAAAAAGAAACGGTAAAAGTTGCCACTACTGGGGGACCTGGAGACTTAAGCCAAGGTCAACTTTGTCCAAAGGCAGCTTGCTATCTCGAGACGCTCAAATGCGGAACCCTGACATTCCCACCCCAGACGAATCAGCCACACTTCACAACTGAAATAAGAGCAAAATACCCTCTCTCAAATTCTCCCCTCGGACCGATTTGTCCGTACTTGTCGTGTCTAAAACGCAAGCACCAATAAATTGTTGGATGATACACCGACTATTACAATGACCAACGCTGATCACACTTGCACAAACTTTATTCACAGGAAACAAACACATACACAACCAATTGGAGTGTTGTGAAAATATCACTATTTGCGTGTCACGACCAGTCGTTCAAACACATTATTGAGTGAAGCCTGTGAAAGACGTAGATGATGGTTACAAAGAAAGCCGGGCCTGCGATGTTCGTCTGGTTCAGCTTGACCGAGTAGTCCTGCGGTTTTCACCATGTCACAGTCAATTCTTGACATGTTGCAAGATGTTCAGATAGACGGGCACCAAGTAGAAGCAATGAATGGGACGTTCATGTCGCCGCACGCACTTTTGCGGGTTCACCGTTTTGAATGCAAGAACCAGCCATTGAATACAATGGATACGGTGGCAACCCCACGTGCCACACACCCCCCTTCCTCCGGTTTCAATTCTTCCCAACCCTCCATTTGCTTCAGTGTCCTGGAAAAACAATATTTCCAGTAGTGAAATCGATTCCCTAAACCAACAGGGGAACTAAAACATATTCTTCACCAATTGGAGCAACCGTTCAAGCACTGCGGGCCCTTAACCTCAAAACGTGCCAGCCGGTGGTCAACCTGCTAGCACACCGAATCACGCGCAAAGCTGACCCTGAGCTCAGAAACCTGACGAAGTCTTCCTACAACAGTGCCGAACACCCATGTGTGGCTCTTTCTCCACAAAACTGAAAGCCTTCTTAAGAAATCTTTCTGGTGGAGATACCTTCTCAAACCTGGTTTATTCTCCTGCGGATTCACATGGAAGCCGAAAAACACACACATTTGCAGAGGAATCTCCTCTTGAGACATGGGCTCCTTGTTTTGCTTGGAACTTCGCCCTAGACCCCAAGACCTGGTAGCTTGGGGGTCCCCCACTACGGGGGTCTTGCGCTGCCAGGGTTTCTGGAAGTTCTGCCGCCAAGACGTCTTCCAACTACCTACGTGGAGCGGGCGGGATTCTGAATACATCACATCTTCGTACAGGGAACAGGAATAGCAAAGGTATGGGGGAATTCACCCAGTTGACTTTTTATTGTGGGAACCAAGCTGCAACAAGTTGGACAACCTAGGGACGGATGATTTCCGGTCCGCCTGCCAACATTTTAGGTCCACTAGGTCCTCCAGTAGAGAGGTTAGAATAAGGGCACCAACTCTTTTCTGTAGTCTATTTTAGTAGGGGAACCCTCCCCCCAAGAAAGTTGGTAAAAGCGCACTACTGGGGCACCTAGGAGGTTCATGGCATCGTCCCATTTTGGGTGTATGACCCCAGGGTCGTGACGGCTCGAGGTATGCCTCGGATGGATGCCCTCCGGTGTTGGCGGGTTTTGCGCTCGAAGCCGAAGCCGGCGCCTCGTAGACCTTGAAGCCTCCGGCGCCCGGCACGTGCTTATCCACCTCCTTGCCTGCGCCCCGCGAAGCCCCTCGAGGAGCCCCGGTTCCTCGAGCGCTGAGAAAGCGGTTTTGAATTCAGAGCGGAAGCGCCCGTTTTCGAGGCCATGGCCCCGGTTTTTTTTGTGGGCTCAAAGGGAAACGAGAAGGAAAACGGTAGTTTGGACGTCGCCGAACCAAAAACGAAAATATGTGTAAAGTCGGTTACATTCTATGCGCCTTGCCAATTCCTATAACAGGAACTGAAGGACCAAAAGGTGCCTTTCAGGAAGTCCCATTCACCCAAAGCAACCGGAACCGACACAGCAAGGACCATCATCTGGCCTGGTTTGCAGCATGGACCGTGACTGTGCGTGTGGGGATGCGTCACCATATGAGTTTGTGATGCAGAGATGCTTTCGATATTGCCTTCACTGTGGCTCGACACTGACAGAGCTGGTCATATGAGTCACAATCCAAACCCGGTATTAGAACGGTTGAACCAGAACCATGTAAAGAATTAAGAAGGCGGCAACTATTCATGGTTGGGATTGTCCCTTTCTAACCTTCATCTACCCAGGTTTTGATTGTTGGCTCATATGGTCCTTTTGCCCTGATGCTCAAAGACCCGATGGTCTCAGAGATGTCCCACTTCAGTGCGAGTCCTCTTGGTCGATGATCCCCTCCGCACAGGCCGTTGGGGCACTCCGCCCGAGCTTCGCGTGCGGTGGGTTTCCTCCCAATGAAACCAGCTAATTCACCAGCTACATCTGGATGCATCGAGAGCTTCCCCTGGCGCATGTGAGTCATTGACCATATTACCAGCGCATCGGTTTTGTGCGGGCCCTGTCAAAGTTTGGCGGTAAGCAAGGCGGGCGTTCATGTCAGGAACAGAAGGTCTTGATGGTTGACCCGTCAATCAGATCAAGGGGCCTGGGCCCCTGAAAGCTGGTTTGCTAGTTTGGTCGGTCTCTACTGAAAACAAATTGACGCTGAGGTCGAGACCAAAACAGGGACGCGGAAGCAGCAGACTTTGACGCCAACATGTTAACATGTTGTCGTTCAAATTTTCAATAAAAACCCACAGCGAGAAAGACGATCTTCGGAGGGGCCCAGGTGTGGGAGCTTCTTTCATGCCAATCCACGCGCATGATGAATCCATGATGCGAGGAGAATAGTCCGTGAGATGCAAAGCTATCAAGTGGGTTTGGCCGCCAGTGCTAGTCCCGGCCATCGATCTTCGAGATGGTCAGGAAAACTGTCTGGCCATTTTTTTCTGTGGCATGCCTTTCCGTGGAGTTCAGTGACTTCCGAACCCAAGGCAAAAGTTGGCCAATTGAAGTGCCCGCCGGGCGCGCAGGCTGACTCCTTCGGCGTCGCAATCATTGCAAGCGTATGCATGCCCATTCGGCGCCGCAATGGCAAGCAGTTGCGTGGCAGGACAGCAACCCAGTCTCTATGAGACTCAGATGAGACTCAGATGGCATTTCACAGCACTTTGGTCTCGCTTGGCTTCTCTTGTCCTTCTGAAACGATTCAAAGGACCCGTATTTTTGGAAAATCCCATACCAAGTGAGCGCTCCGGACCTTCAATCTTCCTGCGCAGCGTCGCAGGAGTCCCCATAAACATGTTGTTCAAGGTTGGTGGAGGAGAGAGGAGGACTCCTTTCATTGTTGGAAAGAGGCTAGGTCCTCCAGTAGAGGTTAGCATAAGGGTACCCTTTGTTCCGTGGTCTATTTTAGTAGGGGAACCCTCCCCCAAAAAAGAAACGGTAAAAGGGCACTGGGGGAGGAGGGTAAGAATGCTAACTCAAGCCGCCAGCTGCTTTCCAGCTGTCGCCCTCGCCCTCGCCCAGGCCTCCTTTGCCGCGCGCCTGCCGGAAATTGTACGTGTGGTACGCGTCACAGGAGGAACCCACGGAAGATCAAGGCGGATTTCAACTAGATACATGCCGCGGATTCACCCATGCTTGGAATTGGCAACCATTGATCCTGATTCACTATCTAAATCTCACTTGCCCAAAGGACCTGGAACCAAAAGGTCGTCAAAAGGTGGGCTTGGAACAACTGCGAAGTACTATGAAACCTGAAGGAGGTCTGTAGTTTCTGTAGGGTACGCATCAAATGCTCCAAAAGCCGGCCCTGTGGCTGGAGAGCTGCACATCAGAAACAGTTGCTGGATGGGCCTGGATGAAGTGCTTTGCTGGCCTGCATTCGCCTCATTTGGGAATAGGGCATGAGGCATTGAAAAATCAAGAGGCAAATCATGGCAGATACATGTATAATATATATAATCGTAATATGTGCTGCACGTACAAATAAGCCTGCGTTAACCAATTAGGGTTTTGAGGGCCAATTTCAGGGTTCGCAATTTGCACTGCCATGCGCAGCCCGTCTTGATACAGCAGCACTTTCGGCCCGGCCCAGTTGATTAGAACCGGGAGAGGGGGGCTTGTATCAAGCCGAGAATGGATCAACCTACACACTCCACCTAGGTCCTCCAGTAGAGAGGTTAGAATAAGGGTACCTTTTTTCTGTGGTCTATTTTAGTGGGGGCACCCTCCACCAAAAAAGGGTAACAGGGCACTAATTACCGGGGGACCTAGCCACAAAAGGCAACCACACACTCACAGCCAGTCAAGCCTTTGAAACCAACAGGAGCACACAGATCCACATTACAAACGCAGATACCAAACGCGAGCTGCCTCAGGTGATTTCCCTACACGCGAAGCCTGGAAGAGCTCAGGGAGAAACCGCCTTTTTCAATTGGGCAGCTGGGTGTGTGCTTCAGAGCTTCTTTTCGCTTTCACCATCCGAAACTGAGTTGGTCTTTGCCGTGGACGAACCAAATTTTGCACCATTGGGCTGGATCAAACCTGGACGGGATAAGCCGACCTGCAGGATGTTGTCAAGTCACTGGTGGTGAAACGGCCATTCTCCAAAGCGTTTAATGGCCAGTGGAAGCAAAGAGCAAAAAGAGGCGGCGCGTTTGCAGATTCTCTTTCTCGCGATGCTCAACCCGACCTTAAGCGCCTGAAGCGCCTTGAGGGGGTGGGGAATGTTGGCAGGCGGTTCATGGGGAGAGAAACAGCGGTGGCAAATGAGTCACAATCCAAATCCGGCCATGTAACGAATTAAGAAGGCGGATTCCCGCAACTACTTCTGGCTGCTGCCCCTTACTAACCTTCATCTACCCGGGTTTTGCGCTAGTGCCTCAAAATCCTCCAGAACAACTCCGGCTATCGGACCCCTGCCAGAACTCGCGCGCCTTGGGCGAGGAGCCGCGGGCCGGCTTCCCTGGCAGATCCATCCCAGGCTTGACCCTTTTTGTCTGGGCTGTCCGTTTTCAGATCCGCTAAGAGTGACCAGCTTCTCGTGGGTGAAATTCGTTGAGAAATCCAACCACTCAACACGAAAAGGCTCTCAAAAGCTAAGGAACCGTATGGCCACGGGAACCACCAAGACCTAACATGGAAGTGCAGAGACCCCGGTAGAAAAGACGGCTTTCCCTTGCACCATGTTTGGTGGGAGGGTACTTGTTCAAAAAAAAAACCTCCAGCAAATTCAGAAAGCAGCCAACCTTAGGGGGTGAACAAATAGTTCTGTGCTATGCTGGCTCGAGAGACAGTACTTGGTTGACGTTGAAAGGGGAGCAAAGATTTGAAAACTTTATCAGCCAAGTGGATTTGGATTTCAACCACTAAACCACAAAAAGCAAAAAATGTAAAAAGATGTTCCAAAATGGTCAGCAAAGGTTAAAATGGTTGAAATAAACGGTTTGTTTTTCATTTTAAAACACAATAAGCATGTTTCAACCAACAACAACCGAGAGTTGGGCCGGTCAGAAACTCAGGCGCCAGCCAGGCACGACTGCGTGTTTGGGTCAGGTGGGTATAATTTGTGAGCGACGCAGCTGCTGCACATTTTTTTTGCGCAGGGTACCCTGTCCACCTTGGTTTAAAGGGAAACCGCAAGGAAAACCAACCATTTTCGACCCCGCCTATTTTGACGCATACCCACATCTGTTTCCGCAAAATGGCCCTTTCGACTCATTATCTGGCATGCGCTGCCTTGGCGTACGCTGATGGTATACCTCGCTAGACAGGGAAAGGCAACATGGCAGCAAGAGCCTAGGGCTCTTGGGGCAATGTATTTCGGACAGCACTTGGTTGCACTTTGAACATTAAAAAGCACTGGTATTGCATGATGCTGGAAAGTAGGTGCACAAGTGAGGAGTTGCAACATCATTAAACCCAGGTCCTCCAGTAGAGAGGTTAGAATACGGGTACCCTTTTTCTGTAGTCTATTAGGGGAACCCTCCCCCCAAAAAAGGGCAACAAAACACTACTGGGGGACCTAGAAACAGTATACAAGCGTTGAAGTTGGTCCAAGCTTGTGGATGTCCGGTTCTGTGGCATCAAACTGGGGCCGTGCCTGCTGTAAGACTCAAAATATATGGTTTTGAAACCCCGGATGCAACGCCCAACACCAGATTTCCCTCAAAAAGTGCCACAGAGGCTGTCTAGCAAAGAGTCTCCAACTAAACATCAAACAAGGGGCCCGGTACTTCTTAAGTGGTCAGTAGCCATGGTTATAACCCACAGCTAGGGATATGAACCACTTGCAAAGTACTACAAGCTGCGAAGTACTTATGCCTCTTTGTTCCCACAGGGAAATGAGGCAATTTGGTCAAAAGTACCCCACAAAACCCCCCACTCATAGCCCTTTGCATTGCCACACTCCTCAGGTATCCAAATGCACCGGTGAGTCACGATCACAAGCGATCGGTATTAAAATGGTCGACCCAGAACCATGTTGGGAATAAACAAAGGCGGCTGTATCCATTTGGCTGTGGGTCAAAACCCTGTACCCCTGGTGAGCATCAAAATAGGTGTCAAATGGATGTTCATCCACTCCAAAAAGGAGCCATAGGTTCTGCCCCATGGCCATTTCTGGTTGGGATTCCCCCCTAAGATATGCCCGATTTTTTGGTTTTCTCCCCGCCTATGGAGGCATCGCTGGCCTTCCGCTTTGCCCCCCTGGGAGACTCGGCCCTGGCGGAGGGGACGCACTGCAACAAATGCTCTGTGTCGGTCACATGTTGTTGTCGATTTGTTTGGGGTACCCAGAAGACGTTGAAAGGGGAGCAACAAAAGCATGTGTATATATATATATACATATTTGTTTAGCAGTTCAGTGGATTTGGATTTCAACCACTAAACCACAATAGGCAAAAATGTGAAATGTTGTCCAACAACAAGCATGATAAGCTGATGATAACACCCACTGAAAACGGGAAGTTGTGGGACCGTCTCAACGCACTTGTTGAAGAAAATGAAAGGGGTTTGGCATAAGCGGTGGCCATTGCAATCCCTTCCCACTTTGGCGATTCACAGGGAAAAGGTCCCTCCCTCCTACGCATGCATTGCGGGAAGTACCCCAAAAGGTGACTTGCTTTCTGGTGGGAGAAACCATGCAGAGCTTGAAGGTCCGACCAAATAGCACAAAGTGGGCGTAGGCGTTTTGAGGAGTTTTAGTTGGGGAGTGGGCATGAGTAATCCTGTATTCAACGGTAAAAATGCGTCATGGTTTTGGTTTTCGTCTTGAGCTTGCTAACCGTCCGCCCTCAAACCCAAGAACAGCTTGTTTGGATCTGCTGGGAGTCTATCTGATCCAATTGCAATCAACTGCACAAGAACTAGACCCTGAAGAACTTTTGTTCCCAGGTCGGTTCCAATGTGACAAGCGGAGACTTCGAAGTGGCCCAAATCTCGGTTGACGTTGGAAGGGGAGCAAAAAAAGTAAATTCTAGCAGTTCAGTGGATTTGGATTTCAACCACTCAACTGCAATAAGCAAAAATCAAAAAATGCTTCCCAACAACAACCGTGAAAAGGCGATGTCCAGAAGCACCCCAAGGGGGAAGCATCGATTAGTTCCGATGCTCTGTGGGTAGGTCCTCCAGTAGAGAGGTTAGAATAAGGGTACTCGATTTTTTTTTCTGTAGTCTATTCTAGTAGGGGAACCCTCCCCAAAAAAAGGGGAGAGAAGGGCACTACAGTACCGTGCCACTTGCCACAAACATAAAATCTACAGCTGAGTCACAATCAAAACCCGGTACTAAAAATGGTCTACCCAGAACCATGTAAGGAATTAAGCAGGCGGATTCCCGCAGCTATGTATGGCAAGGGGATCCTTTGCTAAGCTTCATCTACCCGGGTTTTGAGCTGGCTCAGCTGGTTTCCGGATGGGACCCCTCGTTTTTTCCTCAATCCGCCTGGCCGCAGACTTGGCCGCCGCCCTGACCGGCTGACGCCGACGAGACGCCGAAGAACACGTAGCTGTGGCGTGTTTCGGCCAAGAAGACTCGGTCGCTTTCTGCTTCCCTGCTAAAAGTTTAACTTTTAGTGGTTTAGTTGGAAAGCCCATTAGTTGGCAAAAAGTTAAAGTCCTAACACCCAAGCAACATGCACCAAAGAAGACACTCATGCGGGAAATGTCTTTTGTAGGACAAAAAATGGTGGTTCTCCTGTTGGTTTCACCGGAAAAAAAAAGGGTTTCCCCACAAAGATCAAGCCAGCTTCACCCAAAAGAGACAAACCACATGTTCCCGGAGTGTGTGCGTGACGCAGCTTTCGTGTGGCTTGCTTGTCTGCAAATGATCGACATGACAACAACTACTCGGACCTTCTTGGCATGGACATGATCTATCTTGCCAAACAGTGCAGAGCGGCAGAATGATAGCGACAAGATCGATGGCCATCGAACGAGCTGCTTGACTTGAACAACCGTTTGTTTGTTTGCTCCTTGGTCAACACAGTTGCTGATTTGCGGAGTCTGAAAGCCCTGCTAGACATTACTTTTGAACCTGTCCGGAAACCTCCTGGAACCTGCGCCTCCTTGGAACGAATCGGAAAATGGCTGTGCGGTGCACAGTTGCTCCAAAACAAAAAGCCTGCAAGAAAGAAAGAAAGAAAGAAAGAAAGAAAGGAAGGAAGAAATAAATAAATGCAAGCAAAGCAAAGCAAAGCAAAGCAAAGCAAAGCAAAGCAAGCAAAGCAAAGCAAAGCAAGCAAAGCAAAGCAAGGAAGCAAATAAACGAACAAACCAACAAGCAAGCAAGCAAGCAAGCAAGCAAGCAAGCAAGCAAAGCAAGCAAGCAAGCAAGCAAGCACACAAACATCTTGCAGACCTTGTCCCCCACGGGTTTCGCGCTTTTTAAATACCAAGTTCATCGACGTTCGGTGCCGGCCTGCCAGTCCTGGCCGCGGCTTTCGCCGCTGCAGCCTTGGCCTTGGCCTTTGCTTTCGCCTCCAGATCGAACGTGTCAAGCTCCGAAGCCGGAAAACCATACTCCGAGGTCCTTCGTTGAGTGGAGGATTCATTCTTCAAAAGCGTGTTTGACGTTGGAAGGGGAGCATTAAAACAAACAGGGGCAAATAAATATTTGAGTGGTGGGCCCTTGTTTGACGTTGGAAGGGGAGCAAAGATTGAAAGATTGTAGCGATTTCAACCACTAAAACACAATAAACAAACATAGTTTATTTTTATTTTATGTTATTTAAACAAATAAAAATAAAATTAAAAAAATGTTTACCAACAACAACCATGAAAGGGGGATGCCTCTGATTGGTAGAGTCCTCGAGAATCCGAAGTCGACATCATTCTAGGGGTACCTTCCCCATTCTTTCCAGGGATCCTTCTTTTCAGGAAACCATCCAAAATACCCAGGGGAAACAGATCCGGCTTTGGAAAAGAACGACGGTTGAAAATAATGGAAAAGGAATCAACCCCTAGAAAAATGGCAGTCTCAGACCTGGCCGGACCCGTTCCACAGCTCCACAGCTTGTCAGCTCAAGTGACAGTATCTCAGCATGTAGAAATAAGGCAACTCGGCCCTGCGCAGCCCAAAAGGGCTCTCAAAATGGGCGTTTCCGAATGGTGGAGGGCATTCGGACGCAACTGGGTTCCCATTCTATTTATGTACTCGCCCAGAAGAATCTGGAAACAAAAGCTTAACCTTTTGGGGCTACCAAGAATAGACCAAGTCAAGAAAGGACCTGCGAGGTCAACAGGTCAAATTCCTTTTTGGGCAAGTGAGTCACCTGAGGATGTTCAAGCCCCGGCTGGATTGAATCGGTGGGAAATCGGGAAGCCCCGCCATCTGGGTGTTTCTCAAACTGAGTGTGTCGCCTTTTGGAGGCTACCCCCTTCTCGTGGGCTTGAATAGGAAGCCAAAAGGAAACCAACCAATTTTTTTGGGTTCCTCGCCACCACAAAAGCGCTTGATGAAAGACCGCTGTTGCAGGTCCCCCTGCGGGACAAAGCAGTCAAGATACTCAGCAACCGCGCAAAGTGCCACATTTTCTTTAGCAGTGACAAAGATCTCGACATCGGCCATGTAGACTGCCGCAGCCAGTATAAGGGAAATGGCACGCGTCTTGCCAGCGCCAAAAACCCCATTGATGCCAATATCGGTGCGTCCGGTGCCGGTCCCCGCAACCAAAGCCAGTAGCAGGGACATTCCATGACCGTCTGCGTTCCCGAGTTCCTGCCGCCAGGCCTTGACAAGGCATCCCCGGAGCGAGTGGCTGGGGCAAGACCAGCTTGATTTTTATTTACCACCAAAATGGTCCAAGCCCAAAAAGTCACCAAAGTTCCTGAACTCATAAAGTGGCTGTGGCTCAAAAAATGGTGCCCAAAGCGGCAAAAACGGCCTCTGGTAAATAGAAACAAAGACCAACACCATCCAACACCAGCAATACCAGCAGTTTGCCCCAGCTGCTTAATTTTGAGCCACACCCATATCAGTCTCCACATCATTAATGGACGCTTGTCACTACCCAACGAACAAAATGAGTGAGAATAGGAACCATTTACCACCGAAATGGTCCAAACCCAAAAAGTCCCCAAAGTCAAAGTGGCTGTGGCTCAAACAACTTATGGCTGGGCTGCGGGGCCTTGACTTATGATTCTTGTAGAGTCCGCTGGTCTCCTTTCATTTTGAGCCACACCCCAGCGAGAAAATTGGAACCAAACAACTCCATTTGCTTAAGTCCCCTGGACAAAAAATATGTCGAGTAGTGAAATCGATTCCCTTTAAAACCAACAGGGGGGGAAAAACATATTCTTAACCAAATGGAAGACAAAACGCCACTCGCGCTCGGCACTCGACCCGCGCGGAGAAAAATTCTCCCGCGCCTTGGGCGAGCCGCCGCGGGCGTCCGCCTTGGCGCGGGCGCCGGCGCGGGCCTTCTCCTTGACCCAGGCGGGCACCCTGAGCCGAGGCGTGACAGGGCTCCCTATATTTCTCTTAGAACATCACCCCCGCCAAGGGACACTCACCAATCAATTGGGCCAGACAGGCGATGTTTAAAACCACCAAAAAGGGAAATCTCACGCGCTGCGTGAGCCGCATGGCGCGTGAGCCGCTCGGCGGGCGGGCCCCGGGGCCCCAAACAAAGCTCTCTCAAAGCCATGGGTTCCGTCGGTTGGGTTCCATTTCTGGCTGGGCTGGGTTGGGTTCCGTTTCGAACCTTTGGGGGGTGGGAGGTTGGCTAGGTCCTCCAGATTTGAGAGGTGAGAATAAGTTGGTACCCGATCTGTTTTTATGTAGTCTATTTGAGTAGGGGAACCCTCCCCCAGAAAAGAAACGGTAAAAGGGCACTACTGGGGGACCTGGTTGGGTTCCATTTCTAGCCTTTGGGATTTGGGACTGTAACTTTGAGCAACGGCTGGTTGGGTCCGTTGTTTTATAACCAATAGGGATTGGGACTACAAATTAATTAGTCGAAGCAATGGCCAGCACCCAGGTCCCAACAACTGCTTTGCCCATCTGGCAACTGTTGGGTTGATGTGACCACCAGCTTTTCAGCTTGGGGAACAAGGACTTGGCTCCCAAAAAGGCACACCATTGTTGACCGCGGAGTTGCATCATCAAGATTGGGTCTTTCAATTATTTGAAGGGCACCCTAGCGATCTTCGGATGCGAGCTTTGGACCAGCCCACATGAGGTTCCCTGCTTCCCTCCTTGGGGTCCCGATAGTTCCAAGACACGAACTGCGCGAATCTTGCTGCTTACTTCATCCAGACAGGAATTCCCCGACACCTTGGGCGAGCTGGTGTCCAGATCGGTGAGATTGAAAACTGGTGCAACATGGGACCTGACACAGGGGCCCCTAGCAATCGTATCTTGCGGGGTTCCGTTGTCTCAAGTCGCGCGGGAATCCCCCAGACACCTTCATGCGCGCGGTTTACGCCCTGCGAAACGCTTGAAGACCTTTCTGTGGTTCTTGTTTACGCAGGGTGCGCAACCTGAAGCAGAATTATATATTCACTATTCCATGAAGCCAACCCCTGCTCTTGCGGCAGAGTCATCGGAATGGCAACCTTCCACTATTTGCTGCTGGTGCAAGAATTTGCTCATCCACGAAGCACATCGTAATCATCAGCACGTCCTACAATACTTCCAACGCCTGAAACAGCAAAGGACCTGCAGCATGAGCTCGTTTGCCCAGGTGAGCGCGCGAGAGAAGAATGTAAGAAGAAAGCTCCAGACATCTTTCTGAACACGAGGCCGTCCTGCGTTCGTTTCTAAAAACAAAGCTAACTGAGCGGGATTTCCCGCCCGAACGAGAAACAGCTCACCATTTACAGGTCCAATATACTGAGTTGCTCTTCCGCCCTGCGCGTAAAGGTCCAACCTGATGTAGGTCTACATTTGCTTCCAAAGAGAAAGGGCGATTTGGTCGCACCAAATGTCAGCCATTGAAATCATGAACTGTTCCAACAAAACCCAAGCAATTGCCTTCGGGCGCCCCTCCTGTTTAATTTTGAGCCACACCTCAAATCTCCACCTCCCCACCCAACCTGCGAATGCTCCAAAAAGATGGGGCCACAGCCATTTGAGGTGTGGATGGGGACTCGGGGACTCGGGTGGAGTAGTGGGGGGCTTGCAACGACCTGGGAGCCCCGACTTCGGCGGCATGATCAGCGAGCAGAGCTTTGCGCTGTAAACAGCTGCGAAGGAATCCCATGCGACTCGCCAGTGGCAGCTTGGGCAACTTCTGAACCAAAGGGGGTGACGCCCACCTACTTAATGGACACCAACTGTTTGATTCAATTCCCTTGTTCAAATGATATCAGACTCCAAATTCGAACACATCGACCCGCGTTTCAGGCTTAAGTAATATCTGAATGCATCCTTCGCTTTTGTGTGGAATCCAACAGTCTTGACCAATATGGATATCCATGAGAGAGTCATTCCGCACATCTGTCAAACAAAGTCCTGACTTCTTGTTCGCCACGAAAACGATCCCCTCAGGAAGTAAGTGGGGTGAATCATAAGAATCAACTTCTGCACCTCCCCACTAAGCCTGTCCAGAGCTATGCACTAAGGCGTAACCCATTTTGGGTTTCATTGGCCACTAAAACTGTAAAGGACAAATTGAGTCGCAATGGTGCTAAAATGGTCTACCCAGAACCATGTACAGGATTAACAAGGCGGCCGCAGCTATTTATGGCTGGGATCGTCCCTTACTAACCTTCATCTACCCGGGTTTTGATTGTGGCTCAAATGCAATTTCCCTCCACCGATCGCTTTTTCAACCACGTCCCAAACTCCGTCTGTGATGTCCGGAAAGCAGGTTTTGAGGGTGCAAGTTGGCATCAAATTGCCCTTCTGGAAACAGCCCTGGCCACTTGCCCCAAATTGCACGGACGAAGATCTTTGGAAGAAGCCGGGCCCGAGTGGATGGGCCAGAACACGTCCAAACAGCGTAAATTTGCCACTAAGATGGTCTTCTCACAGGTGGCAAAGAGACCCCCCCTGTTCATAGCCCTTTGAAGACGACTGCCCAGGCTATAACCCACGCTATTACCCATGCTATTACCTATGCTATTCATAACCCATGCTATTACCCATATTGTATTTTGTTTACCCACCCCAAAGGGGAAATCACCTCTTGACCCCTCCCGAAGCGAGCGTCCAACTCCCCGCGCGTCTCGGCGCCTCCTCGCGCCACTGGGCCTCCGTGGCCGTCAGCTGATCCTGCAGCTTCTGCCTCGATCTACCGCCATCGAAGAGGGCAGCTGAAATGCCCCTGGAATGAGGGAAGGTTCTTCCCCCCCAAAAAAAACACGTATATTCTCTGAGGGTTGGTTTTTGGGGGACGAGTTATATTCCACACGAGGAATGAGGGTTGGTTTTCTTGAAGGGTTTCTTTTAAGGGGACATGGAAGGAGACATGGAGTCTGACCTCGAGCTTTAAAAAACAACAACATCCAACTGCTTGGTTTCCAGCTCAAGGTTTCTCATTCCCTGCATCTCTCGCAGCAGCAAGACAACCACAAGGGAAAAGCTGCGCTCCGTCAGACTAACTTGGAAGCTTTCAGGTTTGGCCTCCAATGGAACCAAGTCTTCCACAACTTCCATTTGGTTGAGACCGGTGGAAAAAAAAAGTCCAGTAGTGATAAATTCCCTTTAGAACCAACAAGGGAAAATACAAATATTCTTAAGCAAATCGAAGAAACAAGTCCTGGGAGCTTCCACGTTAGCCTTGCGAAGGGTAAGGGTTTAGGAATACCGGGCTCCCAACTTGTCTCCCCATTCAAGATCACACCTGGAGGGAACGCATCTAAGCTCAACATTGTGATGTTTCAACGGGCTGAAAAGAGAAATATGGCTGTGGCTAAAATAAATGTACCAAAATGACACCTTGGTAAATGGAACCTAGCTCTTTAATTTTGAGCCACACCCATATAGGACTGGTAGGAAGGGTTTAGCAAGACCCTCACCTGTAAGGGTGTAGAGAAGTCGATGACCAAAATCTAGGTTAAACCCTGAAGGGTAGCAAGGTCGCAAAGTCGGTTCATGGACAAAATCACCTTGGTATCCCAACATTTGCAAGACTTGTTCAATTACAGGTGGTGCAAGATGTTCTCCATCAAGACTAGGTCCTGCAGTAGAGAGGTTAGAATAAGGGTACCAACTTTTTCCTGTCGTCTATTTTAGCGGAACCCTCCCCCAAAAAAGAAACGGTAAAAGTTGGCACCTAGCTGCGGGACCTAGAGGAGCAGTGGTTTGGGCGTCGCTTCGGGGACCCCCAACAGACGCGGCCAAGTTGGGCTCCCGAGCTGCCACTCGCGGATGTGCTCGGCGTGCTGCCTCCTCTCCTCCTCTAGCGCCTGGGCGTCAGTCCGAAGTTCTAGGGATTCCCCATTATTTTCAACCATCCTTCTTTTCAAAAACCAGCAACCCAAAATAAGCATTAAAAGTTGGAGACCTGATTTCTAGGGGTCGATTCCTTTTCCTGTCTTTTCAACCATCATTCTTTTCAAAAACCGGATCCCTGGAAAGAATGGGGACGGTACCCCTAGAGAAGTCGACGTTTGTTTGGGGTGGTTCTCAAATTGCCCGACAGCAGCGCCAAAAAAAACTGGGCTGCCCTCAGATCCCCTGCTAAAAGTTTAACCTTTAGTGGGTTAAATGAAAACGACCACTAAACCCTCAAAGCCTAAAAGCTAAGGGGACGGCTGCGGGCCACCAAGACAATACAGGCCTACCCAAAAAACTCATACCCATCAACCTGCAAAACAGATACAGGACAACAACACTTGATACTGAAGGGTGTGTCTGGCCTGCCTTTGGGTGTCCGAGTACCAAAAAAAATACTTCCCACAAAGACATGGCTGAGTGCCCTCTGTTGTTCACTCTAAACCCGCCCCAAAGTTCGCTTCAAACAGTACCATCGACATGATCATGCTACCTGTCTGGGTACAGCTATGGCACTGACCATTCAAAAACATGACATGCCCACTCTGGCCATGGCTTCAAGCTCAAGCCAGGTAGGAAACTCTGCCTTGGGTCTTCCAAATCCCTGGCCATTGCCTTTTCTAAGGCCTCATCGAGAAACAATGGAAGGAGCGGGGGGTCGAAAAAGGGGACACCACAAACAGCGTGTCTGAGGATTTGTGGGGCCTATGTGGACGCATACCCAGTTTTTGGGGGACAGCTGGGTGCCAGCGATCATACATTTCCGCTACAGCTTAGTCATCCCCTTTGGCTCACCCACAGATCGGCTTTCCAACTTTCACCCTCTACCCATTTCAGGTTCCGACCTTTTCCCAAAAAGAACAACACCAAAAACTGTCCATGTCCCAAAAAACACGAAGAACCTCGCCTTTTGCTTCGGCCACTGCGGAGGGTGGAGAAAAAACCTGGCGGCCCGAGACGCCTGCTCCAGCTCGACGGAGGCCTCGCGGCACCGCGCCAACTCATCGGCCTGGGCTCTGAACATCACGCTCATCGACATATCGATCAATGCGAAGCATGTTGCTGTGCATATGCGGTATACATCTGCAGTATGTTTTTCACATGCACACATTGGTGTTTGTATCTCTATATATATATATATTAGACACATAGAGAGAGAGAGATACACCTGAATAGAAACCTATGTATGTTGTCTCTGTGTACATAGCGCTAGTTTGATTCTAGTTCGACATAGCTCGACAATGTTGTATCCGTCGTTTTGGAATGAACTGGTGGGGAGTTCAAAATCAATCTCTCGCCTCTCACTGATTCTGGCTCCATTCGCACACACACACACACAGCTTGGGTTCCTGTGAAGACCCTGGCACGTGGGTAAATACTTGGTCCAAAGGAACACAGCCAAACAGTGTTTCACATTCGCGGATCTTGCAGAATTGCTCACAAAAATCAGCAAGAAAACGGCTTGAAAACAGCTTGTCCCCTCCCGCAAGCAAACAACAACGAAACAAACATGCAAGCAAACAAATGAACGGACGCACAACGAAATCAATCAACACCAAGCCAAACCAACCAACACACCAGAACAAACAAACCAGACCAAGCCAAACCAAGATAACAGTCACAACAAGAAAACCAACCTACCAACACACCAAAACATAAAAATACCAGAACAAACAACCCAGACCAAACCAAACCAAGAAAACAGTCACAACACAACAAAACAAACCAACCAACCAGAACAAACAAACCAGATCAGACCAAACCGAGAAAACAGTCACAACACAACAAAACAAGCCAACAAACAAACCCAGACCAAACCAAACCAAGAGAACAGTCACAACACAACAAAAAAACAAAACAAACCAGAACAAACAAAGAACAAACAAGCCAGAACAAACAAACCAGAACAAACAAACCAGAACAAACAGCCCAGACCAAACCACACCGAGAAAACAGTCACAACACAACAATACAAACCAACAAACAAACCAGAACAAACAAACCAGACCAAACCAAACCACAAAAACTGTTATAAAAAAAAATAAACAAACCAGAACAAACAAACCAGAACAAACAAACCAGACCAAACCAAACCAAGAAAACAGTCACAACACAACAAAACAAACCAGCAAACCAACCAACCAACAAACCGACCAGACCTTTCGGTAGCCAACGTTCACTGCTGGGTGCCCCGCCCACAGGCGCCGGTGGTAGTCCAAAGCCTGCGATGTTTTTGAGCCGAAAAAAAACCTCATCGAAGGGCCGTTAGTCTTCATACTGTGGATGGTTGCGAAATCCGTTCGCACCACGAAATGAAACCATGGTTGAAACCAACACGTTTGTTGGTATTTACAAAGGGATCATCATTTCATGATGCTGTTTTAAGTTGTGCAGGATTTCGTCCATTCACAGTAGGAATCCTTGTTGCCAAAACTCAAAGAACCCAGAAATAGCATGTTCACCTTTTGGGGCCACCAGAAAAATAGCTACCAAAACGGGAAAACCGAAAAAGGTTAAGAGGTTGCCTTTGGGCAAGTGAGTAAACACCTAGTGAAGGCTGCCTACCTTTTGGAATCCTCATTGTGACTGGTACCCGCTGAGATTCCCAGAAAGGCTTCCCCAACCAATAGAGATTCAGGAAATGGACCCGTGGTTGTTCGGTGGCTTTTTTGGTTTCCCTCCAAAATCAATCGAAAGGGGGTTTCTGGAGGAAAGAGAAGATTATTTTCTTTGAGGGGTTTATGTTTTTTTTTTTTTTTTTTAACGGGGACATGTCATATCTGTTTGGCTCGGCTAATGCAAGGAATGCTGTACCGTGAAAGGCTGGGTTGTGCCATGATTTCAACCTTGGCAAAAACAAAGCTATGAACATGAAATGGGATATCCATCGTACACATATGTGTATATATATATATATATATATGTGTATATGTCCTCCATTTCCCGTATTGAAGCCTCCAAAGTGCCAGTTTCAGAGGGGAAATCCAGTGACCCCCCCTGGAATAGGCATTGCAGCAACCCACATGAAACCACCCTGCGCACATGGCGTCGCTGGCGAAACAATGGCACAACATGGCGCGAGTCTGCATTGCATAGAGCGAGGGTGATGGACCGGAAAAAAGAAGAAGAAAAAAAACACACACATGCTGTGGGTGTCCCCAATGAGATGTGCCCAGCTTCTCATGATCAAATATGGTGAGCGTGCCCAATGCCAAGCTCTTTATCATTGGAGTGTGTCGGTCTGCGAGAGGACTCGGTTTAATGTCCCACGAGAATTGCACATACACTGCAGCGTACCGATGCTGGCGATGCATGCTTTCAAATGATAACATAGTTCTTCCAACCGTCGTGGGTCTCGTGGGTCAACTTACGCAGATGTAGACAATAATTGAGACTTCGTGAAATTGCCGAGATCCGGCTGGTACCAAACGCTGCAGATGGTTTTCGGACCCAACGTTTGTTTGTAGTGAATTTAGAAAATGGAACGGCTTTTAAACCAAGGAGGCACAAATGGGCGCCGCTGGAGACTAGATGGAATGGGAAGGGTGCAGCTCGTGCCCGGTTGCCCCAAAATGGCATACCAGTGATTTTCAACTGCACATGGACCATCCCCACCCTGTGCTGGGTCCTTTCCGATCAAGTTGTTTTGCATCATGGTGCTTATGGACAAGGCTTTTCACAGTTGCCCGGCAACATCATGAATGTGGATGCTTGCGCAGGCAAGTGCGCGATCTCCCATTTCACGGTCGGAGGATTCAGCACTTGCAGCCTCGCTCTGTGCGTGCGACAAGATGATCGGTCCCGACTGTTTTGGGGTCCTCTTGAGACAAGGTCACCCCTCTAACACACCAAAGGGCAAGACATGAGACCCAAACACTTTGCGGGGTACTGGGCACAAAGTGATCCTCCAAACCCTCTATATAAATGGTGAGAGAAACAAACCACACCCGAAAACCAAATGTGGGGAAACCCAGATGTTCACCTTCAGGGGAAAAACAAGTTAAACAAATCAAAAGCCCCCTTGGCTCGCCCTGACCCCCCAGGCCACAAAACCCGACCTCCTTTAGGCCGTGCTGAATCTGCTTCTGCTGCTCCTCGCCGAGACCAACGCTGGGGGGGGGGGGTTCTTGCAAGTGATCTCCTAAGATGGTTGGCTTCCCGTTAACTTCCCTTTAGATATCAAACCAAAAAGGGGCCTACCATTTTGAGAAGCAGCCACACGGACCCCATTCCCCCCCTGAGACAAGGGCATCGGTGGCGCGGACGCTATTCGCAATCATTCCAACAACGCAATCAGCAAACATCTCGCCCAAACTTCAAAGACGCAAAAGGATGAGTGGCTTGAACAACAGCTGGATGCATGGCTTCAGGTTGTTCAATCACCAGCATAAGTTTCCGTTTCGGGGACAATCACCCGCTTGGCTTCCGCTTCCGTCTGCCTTGGGGGAAAAATGGAAGCCGCAAGAAAAAGAGAGCAAGAAGCGGAGGCAAGCGGACAAGATGCACTTTGATTGTTGCCCCGTGTGAGTTATGGTATTTCAACAAAGCGCTTTGCTCATCTTAGTTTTAGTTGCTCACACCTTGATTTGTCTGAACTGTCGTAGGGACTCCTTTATGGCGTGAAGGGTGATTATATAGGTTGCCGGCCTGCGACATCTTTCCATTCCGTTCTTTACATTGCGGTTTCACCCCTCAAGCTCAGCTCCACCCCCCTCAAAAAAGCACGTTTGATTCTGGTCCCCTTCACATGCAAACGAATATCAAGCGAGATTCAGAATCTGAATCTAGCGTAGATTCGAAAGTTTGACTCACTTCACAAGGGCAAACTGCTGGCTTTGCAAACGGAGTCTCCATGCCCCTCAAGTGGTGGTCTAGGTGGAGAGTCCCAACAAAGTGGCGGCCTTCCAATTCGTGTGACTTGAGGGTTCGCCCCAAGCCTTGGAAAGGGCTGACACAAGCTGAAGTCTGGAGAGGTGCCTTCGTTTTCCCCAAACCGAACGCCATCCAAAGGTCTTGGATTCCCACTTGTGTGTGACATTTATTTTCTTCCGTCGCTGCATTTCCAGCCCAGGTGCCTCTTGCAGCCAGTCTTGCGAAGAAGAACACACGCACAACGCGCACAGGTGGCATTTTAAGGATCCTCCCATTTCAGAGGCCCCTTGGAGCTCCCCTTGGAGCTCGAACAAGGTCAACCAGAAGGCCCAGAAGTGAAGCCCGATGGGTCTAGCTTGCAATGTGGGGTGGCTTTAAGGGGAAACCAACAATAGCACCACCATGTTTAGGGTCGCTGGCAAAATGGCAGAGACAAGCCACCGGTGTCCCAGTTTAGCTCTGACTTTGTTGAGTCAGACCCATATTTCACGAAAGTTGAATCCCCGAGACACCGAGTCGCAACCCAAGAGTCGATGTCCATCGCTTCCCCCCTGTGCAGACTTCCCTCTGCAGGCTTTCAAAAAAGGACATGAGCCGCACCCAACTGGCTCGCGAAAAAGTCATGGGGAATCCGACAAGACATAGCCACACATCTCACCCGATTCATGTAACGGGTCCTGTTTGAGGTCCAAAACCTTCCAATGAACCTCAAACCATCTCGGACTTCATGAGTGCTGTTTACCACTAAAATGGTCCAAACCAAAAAGCCTAAAGTCCATGAACTCAGGAAGTGAAGTCCATGAACATGAACTCAGGAAGTGAGATAAGACTGCCACGAACTCCATCCCTTTTGAGCCGCACACATCTCCCAATCGGATCCACCCGGCCTCCAACTCCTCGAGCTGTTGCTTCAGCTGCACAGACTGCAGCTCTTGGGAGGCCTGACAGCCCCCAGCACCCCACCTGTGTCTCACATCCCAACCCCTCAACCCATGGAATTGGACGCCTGACCAAACAGCCCACCGGAAGGTGTGTTAAAAAATTCCCCCCTAGCATCGCGGGTGGCTTGGGTCCTTTGGTGGTCTCAAATCGGGAAATGTGGAGGCGTCCTTTGGTTGCAGTTTCCCCTGCAAAGAAAAAAGCCGACGACCAAAAGTAGGCTCCATCCAGAAAAAAAGAAAACAACAACAAGATGACATGTTGGCAAGGGCTCTTGCCCCCCAAAGGTCTCAAATCACGTCAAATCCTCAAAGTTGCCAAAGCCTAAAGGTAGTTTGCAGGCCGCAGCTGCTGTGTTTCGGGGGTAGCAGTGTTATGCAGGTCATGGCTATCCAGACCAAAACAACAGGAATGTCAACATCCATTTGGTCGAGCATTGAATTCCAAGAAGTTTTTTAACAAAACTGGAACCATCGTTCGGGCCACTTGTGATCAACCAAACTGATCTGAACTAATCGCTTCCCCCAAATGCACCCCCTAGAATTCGAAGCTTCCCCAACCCCGAATCTCGGACGAATGAACTAGAATTTGCCAAAACCAAATCTAAACCAGTACATTTCCTGCCGACCCCAGCTCCAGTCGTGTTCGGGAACACTTCAGAACCAATACTAAATTAGTGACAAAGCTAATTTTACACCTATCCAAAACTAGCCAAAAACTGCCACATGACATACGTTACGCAGATCTATGCTGTTAACGATCCTTACTTGTTGCCATTTTGTAGGCCAGGCAAGGCGGCGACCTCATTTGGGCGAGGAGCGTGGCAAAACTCTTCTGATGCCCTCATGCACTATTGTTCCACCCCCATGAAACCGCAGGAACGGGGGGGTCGCATGAAAAAACTAGGGGGAAGAGATTGGTCGTACCCGCCAAAAGGCCACCCAACTCTGATTTAGAGCTATGCCAACGGAATCCACTGCAGCCTCATCATGACTACTCCCCGAGGACAAGAGTTTGCCCTCTTGCATCGCCGCAACAAATGTGGAATTCACACCCTTCCCCCCTCCCCGCCACCCTTCAAGTGAAAGAGCACACTGGAGCGGTGTCAGGTTTCACTCTAGACTCTAGCACGCTTATAATAAATATGATATTTCAATTTCCACACCTGTCACACAACATACACCCACAAATCTGACCAAATTGATCTGCTAGCGTGTTTTGTTACCCAGTTCTAAGAGGGCACAACTTTCGCCCTCCTGATGTATAAGTAACTATGAAGAACCATGAACGGCTATGCCTTTCCACCAGCTGAATGGTTCTTGGAGTTCGAAATTCATGCAGAGGTCAGGTTGTGTGCCCAAATGCAACTCTCGCAACATGTTTGAGGTTCCTTTGCCCAATCCTGCCCCAGATATCCAGCCAAAGGGGATCAAAAAGGGCGGTGTTTCAACGTTTTGTTGGCCGCATCCATTCTCCCAAAAAGCGAAAAGCGGGGCACCACCGGAGGTCTAAAACGATTCGAAATCTGCACCTTCTCCTCTGTCCATGGCGACCTGCCGCGCTCCACACTGGCGTCGAATGCCCTAAGAATTGCTTAAGGTCTGATCCTCTGCCGGGCAAAACGTGGCTCTCCCCGTTAAAATGGGGGGCCATGGGAGTGAGCCATAATGACGACTTTCGGAAAGTCACTTTCGTGGGGGAAGGGGCTCTTTTTTGGTACGGAAAGCGGCTGGACCTCAAGCTCAAGTTCCCACATGGATGCTTTTTAAGGCTCCTTTGAACATGGGGGTGGCCCCAGTTGGTGGGATGCCGGGTCACTGTTGTGGGTGTTGTTTCCCAGGATGGGTGGAATCCGGGTCTCACTTTATCTTCAGGTCCCAAGTGCCTTACAAAAGGGGTGCACCTCCGAGATGCCCAAAGGGCGAAGCTGTTCTTTCGCAGATTCCCTAGCACCTCGCTATTGCAATGGTTCCACCGTTCTACCGCTCTGTCTCAACCGTTTCAAGAGACCCACGGATTCGAGTGGGACAACTGCAACCCGGAAGCTGGTTCCTGTGGGTCGGACCGGGTCTCGGAGACCGAGTCTCGGGGTCTCGCACCCCTCAGTTTGTACCCCCTCCATCCGGTCCATCCGACATCCGTGCCCCATAAACTGGGAGGCTCACTATAACCATGGCTAAAACCCCGCTAAGAGCCAAGGTACAACTTCAGCAGGTCATTCTTGGTCATTAGGCGCTAGAACCAGGGCAAAAAAACATCTTAAAACCATGAGAGCTATCAGTTGAGCATCCAAGAATCATGAATGAACCCTGAGCGAGAACCTTGATCTTTGGTGTCCAGAGCCTTTGGCTTTCTGACCCTTGGCCTTTGGCTCGGCTCCACGGCTTGGGACATGCTGCCAATGCGCCAGACTCATTTGCTGACTCGTTGAGGGCAAGGCACTTGATCGGAATTGAGGGGTAGCTTCCATGTCCATTTTTTCCAGATCAAAATGGCAAGCTTGCCTCCTGCGCTCTGCCTGAAAAACTTCCCCCCATGGCCAAGTTCAACGTTCAACCTTGGTCGCACAAGATCATCTTTGGCCACCCCGGAAGGCGTCCCGCTCGCCCCGCTCGCCTCGCGCCGGGAGAACTGAGGGTCTTGGAATCCTCTCCTGCGCGGACTGTTCAGAGGGGAGGCCAACCAGTGGAGAGGTTAGAAGAAGGGTACCCACTTATTTCTGCAGTCTATTTTAGTAGGGGAAGCCTCCCTCCAAAAGAGTTGGTAAAAGGGCACTACTGGGGGACCTAGATTGTGAATGGAACCAAACACCTGATGGAAACCCAGTTGATGAATAGACCCCGTGCTTTGATTCGGGGGTGTCCTAGTTTAGAGCGGGGTTCGGGCCCCCCGCCCACCCCACCCCACCCCACCCCACCCCACCCCACCCCACCCCACCCCACCCCACCCCACCCCACCCCACCCCACCCCACCCCACCCCACCCCACCCCACCCCACCCCACCACACCACACCACACCACACCACACCACACCACACCACACCACACCACACCACACCACACCACACCACACCACACCACACCACACCACACCACACCACACCCACCCACCCACCCACCCACCCACCAACCTCAAGAACTTCGACGGAGGGCCCATGACTCAGTCCATTCATCAGTACAGTAACAAATTGTCTAGGGGTTAGATATGGGTTAGATTCAAATACACGAATTTCCGTTGGGGACCCTCTGGTGGACATCATCATGTCCATTGTGCTTTTGTTTGTCCACCGACCGCTTTCGACCCGAAATGCGCAGTGAGTGCACCGTTTGGTCTCCAGGTCAGCTCATCCTTGTGAGGGTCAACCTGGGCTCCTTTAAACCCACCCGCCACATGTCGCCCGGCCACCTGAAGGCCTCGATTTTGGACGCCCATTGCCACGTTCTTACCCCCCCAGTGGGCCTGAAAGGAAAGACAGCAGCTGCCAGAGATCCAACAAGCGTCCAGGCAAGCTTCAGTGGCTGGCATCGCTGTTGACCCCATATTCATCAACCCCCAGTTTATTAGTGGGGTGTCCCACTGGGTTTAAATCCCTTTTGGAATTGCCAAAACCCCGTATCAATAAGCTGGGTTTGGTCCAACCGCCCATGCCAAGGTTTTTGGTGCGGGCTCGCAGGGCTCTTTGCGTCGCTCAGGCGAAGCCATCGCGGCAAAGCTCACCCGTGCCATTCGGCGCCGCTGCTCTGCCATGGATGGAGCCCAAGCTTGTTTCCGAGACTTGTAGCGCTGATGCGGAGAAAAGTGCGCCTGTCTTTGGTCATGGAGTTTGAAGAATTTTACCTCCCTCAAGTTAAAAAAAAAAAGAAACAAATGGCCATGGGTCAAAACCCCCTTAGCCCCCAGTGAACATCCCAATCCAGCCTAAAGTGGGTGGTGAATTCACCTACCCCAAAATGGGAGAAGCCCATCAAATCCAGAAACTGGCCAATTTCCCATCAAGAAACCTTGTCTTCCGAAGCTCGTGATCCCGTTTAACGGGTCTAACGACCACCACAGCCGCATGGCGCTGTCGCGTCCTTGCGGCGTGCGAGTGCTCGCCGAGCTGATCGAGTCGTCCAGCCGCGCCTCCCAGAAACCCAGGCGAAACCGAAAGGTGTATGGTACATATCATAAATATAGCCATATGGCTGTGGCTCAAAAAACCGGGATCCCAAAATAGAACCTTGGTAGGTGGAAACATGGGGACCAAAACCTGCGGGTTGCCCCTCCTGTCTAATTTTGAGCCACACCCATATTACAATATGGTACAACAAAAAAATAATACAATATGGTACAATACAACATAGCACACTGATTGTATCTGACATTAACAAATAGAAGTCCCCACTCATTTTCTTATTCTGCTTACACATCTTAGTAGATGGGTTTCGGGTGCCCGACATGGGGAATTCGACCAAATGGGACCCTTTCTGTAGACACTTAGGGCTTGTTTTGCCTCCATTTGCTTAAGTCCCCTGAAAAAGAAGAAGAAGAACTATTTCCAGCAGTGATAGATTCCCTTTAAAACCAACAGGGGAAAGTAAAACGTAGTCTGAACCAAATGGAAGTTCGGGTGGATTTGGCGCGGAGGAGGGGGGGGAAGGAGAGGATGATGTTGGGTCTCGAGTCCAAAAATCCCAAAACCAGTGTCGTGACGCGGCTGCTTGGGGTGCTTTTTGAGAGGGGAACCCATCAAGCAAGAGGTGATTGAACAGGGATCCTTACTTGGTTGCTGTTGACCCCCTGCAAAAAGTTTAACTTTTTGGGGGTTTAGTGGAAAATACCATTATTTTCCAAAAAGTTAAAGTCTAAAGATCCAACCCAATAGCGGTAGAGCTTATACACCTGAACATTGCAACTTGTATTTTTCTTGGTTTCCCTTTCTTTGAATTTTGGTGTTGAAAAAGCAACGTGTTTCAATTGGTGACGCAAAATGGAGATCTTTCAAGGAGCCCTGTTGAAAGGACGGAATCCACTGAGCAGCTGGGGAAATAACCAATGTCCAAAGCAGGCTGCAGGTGACCTTTGGTTTGCCTTGCATGTTTCGTCCGGCACCCACCAAACCACAAAAAAATGGTAAAATCCGCTGAACAACTGGGTTCCGAAATGGGTTCCGAAATGGGTCGTGCACCGAGGTCGACCATTGGACTTTGGCAAAGGGAAGTAGAGAAACAAGGAGGGCCCTGCCATGTTGGGGAGTTCATGTGTGCATTATGATGTTCTTTCTGTCTTTTTCTGTTTTTCTCTCTCTCTCCTTTTTTTGGGGGGAAAGGGGGGAGTTCAGTTGTGGTCCTTTTGGCAGAAAGGAAACTCTGTCAAGGACCCCTCTGATCCAAGGAGGGTGTGAGTTGGGGACAAACACCGGGTCTCCCTTGTGTTGGCACATCCCAACATGGTGTCCTGAGCTCTGAGCAAAGGAAACGACCGTGCATGATCCGCCAGTCGGCCGAGTCCAAATGATGAATCCATCCTGGCACAAGCTATACTTTCATGGTCACGCCGCGTCCAGCTCATCATACAGCACAACACATTTGCTGTGGTGTTTCTGCCGCAGCGATCACCCATCGAGAACAGAATGGAAGAATGATATAAAGCTGTCGTCATTCATGCTGGGATTGTGCCAGCTCCTTTTCTTAACCATGAATCAATCTATGGACGGGGAAAGCGCGCCTAGAACTTCCTTGGCCATGGGAAAACAGGGCAACCTGTTCTGCGCGACGGCCGAAAACCCGACAAAGGAAACTGAGAGGACGCCTGGAGGAGTGGGGTCGGGATCAAGACGATCCCCTTCGCTCAGTTACGCTCTGATCCGATGTGCGGGTGTTTCTTTCAAAGGGACCCAAACAGTCGTGGTTTTGCCTATGGCTTCGCATGCCCCAAACCGGGTACCCACGCAGAAAACACGCCCTGCCGTCTTGCTTGAGGCTGCCCCTGAGAACTGCACCCGCCTGCCGTGGGGGTTCTAGTGGCTTCACCTGAGAACAGGCAACCCCAGAGGTCTCGGGGAGACCATGCTGGGAATTTTAGGAGTTTTGGGGATCCAGATGGGTGTGTCCGTTTTTTGGGGTACTCTTCTCTGGCTTAAGGTGAAAGCAAAGTTCAGTGACCAAAAATGATGGACCAAAGGGTCCCGGCCACCACACGAATTCTGGGCAGCTTTGATGGATGCACCAGTTTGATTCAGGCTTCCGCATGTCTGATTCCGTTTGTAAGTGAGGTTACCCTCCCATCCACAAATCTGAAGTAAAGGTGTGTGTGTGTGTGCCGTTGACAATCTGGTTTCTTTCCGGAAGTATCGGGAAATACCAGGCCACCAACACCAGTCCGAGTCCGCACTGTTTACGATAGTCCAATCCCATTGAAGGATTTCATAGGGGGCCTTCAGGCCTGCTCCGAAGACATCTGGGTAGAAACTTGACCCCAATCGAAGGAGACCAAACTCTTCTCTCCAAAGGGTCGCATCAACTCGAGGTGTCGTTGGTTGGCTTTGAGACGATTCTCACCCAAGAACAAAAGGAGGGTGGAACCCAAGGAAACAGAGTCTCCCGCCCTAGGCTATGGATGCTTCGCGGCCAACTGGGACTACGTTCAACCTTTAAAGGGGGCAACACGCGTCGTTTCTGGGGTCACTGAATCATCGAGTCTTCGAACCACTGCGGCGTCTGCACATCTCAATTTGGGGGCTCTCCGGTGGAGCGGATTTCTGTCCAGCAACCATTTGGGAGGGTCCTCCTCATTAAACAGTCATAGCCATTTATTCCTGCCCACTGCTCATCCTGCCCCTCCCCTCCAAACATATCGACCACCGCCTCGCACGTCTCCAAACTCTCTTCGTCGTGCTCCGGAAACCTTAGCAATCATAAACTTGCCTGGGTTGTTTCCCGTTGAGCCTCATCTAACAGGGGGACCCCAATTGTGAGATGCGTGTCCTAGCTTTTGCGAATCCTCACATATACAGAACCCAGGATCAAGAACCTATCATTGTACACCTCTGGCAAGTTGCGCAGGCCCTCAGGCGGGTGACTTAAACACTAACAAACACTAACATACTTTATCGTTCCTGCCAAGTCTCACGTGGCTGCAACACATCCGGCTCGTTCAGGATCACATTGCCGATGTTTCGAGTGGTGCCCCCCCCTCAAAAAGTGTCGTTGTTCCAGCCTCCCATCATTCACCTCTGAAAGTTCCGGAGAAAAAAAAAGCAACGCCACCCAAGGAAGCTTCATGTGAGCTTGTTGTGCTTTGCCCAGAAGTGATAAATTGCCATCCTGCCATGGAAAGCACACCTCAAGTACAAGGCACGGTAAAAGCCGCCTCGCAGAGCTCGTCAGCCTTTTGTTGTGTTTTGTTCATCGATGGAAGTCGCCAATTTTTCGTGCTCCCGTATTTGGCGAATCCCCCATTGCTTGGTTTCAACGGGAACCTAGTCAACACTCCGTGTGTCTATGGTCAAAGCTTTGTGGGAGCCCTCGCAATGGTTGTCCATAATCCCCAAACGCTCCATGACCATCCCTACCAACCCCAAGTACAGTCGGGTGAAACTGAGTGGCACAAATCCGCCATTTTGGTTTCGTCATCCCCTTTATGTGCGCACAAAACAATTGCTCCATCTACTTTCACCGTGGTGTAAAAAATATATTTTGACCATGGATTTGGGCGCGTATATTCTTTAAAGCACTTGTTGTTGTTCTTTTTGGGGGGGAGGATTTATAGGGAAACCAAAAGGAAACCAGCAATGTTGGAATCCCCCTGCCCTGTTTTGACACACGTACCCATTTGGACACAAACCCAAAGGAACTCTGCGAGACCCCCGCCCCGACCGAACTCAGGTTGCGGCGTGACCCTCTTCAGCGGCTCGGAATGAAACCGCCGCATTGGCAGTTCCTGGAGGAATAGGTATGAATTGGTATATTCAAGTGGCAGTGGCTCAAAAAATGTACCCATGGCCCCTGAGTCCGGGTGTTTGATTTGGCGTCATTTGCGTGTGGCTCAAAAACATATACGCAAGTCTTCCAAAGGAGTTCTGGGAGCTTCCATGTTAGTCTGGGAGAGTGTACCCAAAATGGCCCCTTGGTAAATGGAAACAAAGACCAAACCCTGCGCAACCCAAGCTCTTTTAAATTCTGAGCCACACCCAAGTGGCCGGACCCGTTTTTGGACAACTTACTTGGCGTTGCTCTTCCGCGGGCAACAAGTGGTTGGTGGAAGAGCTTTTTTTTTCATCTCCGGAGTGCACGACATTTTGTCCTTGCAAGATACATGGCTGGGTCCACACGATGCCTCATTGGAAGCCAGGAACGCGGGGCGTTCCTTCGGTGCGTGAGACATCTAGGTCCTCCAGATTAGAGAGGTGAGAATAAGGGTACCAACTTTTTTTCTGTAGTCGAATTTAGTAGGGGAAGCCTCCCCTCAAAAAAGTTGGTAAAAGTGCAATACTGGGGGACCTGGGCACTTATAGAAGAAACATATCAATGTCTTTAAAAGCCCGGGCAATATTGCTGGTTTTTACCCAAGAGGACATGCGAACATGGGGACACGTGTCGCAGCAACTCGCGTACGAAGAACCTCGGCATCCCTCCAACTGCTTGGAGTCCTGTCGGGGAACTCTTAGAAGAGGTGCCAGGTGGCTGTGGGTCAAAAATCGGTTCCCCAAATGGAACCCTGGCAAGTGGAAACATGGAACAGAACCTGCGCTTTCCTCGTGGTTTAACTTTGACCCCTACCCAGGTCGCAAAGCATCTCGCCCAAAACATCGGCATCACTGGGGCGTTGGCCCCATGCCTGTGAGTCACTTCCTTCAGCTCGTGTGCGTGGCCTGGCTCGGCAAAAAGCAGCCTTCCGGAAGACGCAGGTGGCCAGCAAGCGGGTCAGCCGCCGCCAGCGTTTTGAGGCACCTGAAAATGGGCGATGCCCTGGATGTGAGCTCGAGCTCCTTTGACAGGCGCGAGCCCTTTGGATCTCTTCTGGACAGAGGACCCGCTCCATGCTGGCGATGCGGGCTGATGGGGTCACCAGGGATCTAAATCCCCAACCCACGGAAAAACTGTCACCGTAAGAAGGGGAGCAACAACTCCAATCTAAAAAGATGTACAAGAAACCAACAGTCCCATGTATAGCTCATTGATGCAGGAATGTCCCAATGGTCCCCCCAAACGCCCCGCCTACCACCAACCCCCGCCTCCTCCTTTTCAGCGGCCCAGCTTGCCGGAGGCAGATCGGCATGCTCCTGAAGGAAGCATGTAGAGGGAATCGGACCCCACAAAAGCTTGCTCTTCTTTTATTGGGTGGGGGAATCTCCTTCCACTCTCGGCTGCCATAGTGCTTCGGTTTGACAGTACCCTCGGGGTTGTGTCGAAGGGAAGCTCTAACAGGAAACCTATCATCTTGGGGCCCGGACGCAACAAACAATTGAGACACCTCGATGGCTTTTGGGCGTTTTTCTGTTGCTACCTTCCATTTCCATTCTGAACCCAGGGATCCGGATCTCACCCAGGGAACCGGCCGGTTTTTGAAAAGAACGATTGAACAGAATGGAAAAGGAACCAACCCTTAGAGTTTTGCTTTGGCTTACACCATCCCAAGGTCATGGCCACTTGGGCCATGGGAACAAAACAGCACCTGCTGGTGGTTGATTCCATGGGAAACCCTTCCCCCCAACAGGGTGGGGTGTATCTTCTTGGAGGGTAATGGCGTGGTGGTGTTAAAGATGGAAACCGAAAGGAAAAACAGAATCCTCGGGGTCCCTGAAAAAATGACATACCAAACATTATATAAAGGTCACCATTGGGTGTCTGGGCAACACCCACGGCCCACATCTTGGCGCAGGGGTTGAAAGTTGGCTTCAATGGTAGCCGAACTTCACAAAGTTGTCAAATGCAACCAAAAACAAGCACCAGCTCTCAAGGATTCACCTCGGGAATTTCGGATTGACATGTTTCAGGCAATTACAATCATAACTCTCCCTATGATAATGAACTAGGTTAGTTTTATAGTTAATCTTATAGTTAATCTTATACTTGGTTGCTCTTCACTGCCTGCAAAAAAATCAACTTTTGGGGGTTTAGTGGAACCCCCCTTGATTTCAACCAAAAAGTTAAAGTCTAAAGATCCGTTGCCCAATAGCAGCTAAGTATTAAGTACTTAGAGAATCCCCCCCTTGCCTCCTTCTCTGGGAACCAAAGCTCAAGCTCGACCAGCTTGGATTCGCCTTTGTCCAACCAGAAGTACGGCGTTGTATTCTGAGTCAGCGAACCTTGGAATGCAACATGTGTTCAAAGGAAACCCCAGCGAAAGGAAAGCGTTTCAAAAAATCTGAGCAAAGGCAAAACAAAGTTGTAACCACATGTTTGTCGCTTGGTTCTAAGAAGATGTTTGTAACATTGTAGCGCTTTCTATGCCCTGTTCTCTAAACCTCCGTACTACAATGTCCTTTAGAGGGGTTTTGATCTGCAAGGCACACATGGTCAAGACTCCTCTCACTTCTTGCGTAAATGGGCCAAAAACAGTCAACTTTCTAGTTATGGCGTGGTCATAGTTCCCATGGGAACTTTCACATTGCTCTAAACCCCTGAAATGTTGATGCCCACCTATACCCAGTGATTCCATGTCCCTAGAACCAAGGGAACCCCCCTGTAAACTCCAAACGGGATTGGTGGCTTGGTAGTATGGTGGCACGGGGCTCCGAGACTCCCTCTTAAAGCAAACTAAAAAAGTGGCCGAAAAGGAGATGGCTCAGCAGGCTGCAAAGGGTTAGCGCGGCTGCTAGGAGCCGCCAGAATCCCAAAGGAGGAAAAGCTCCCCGATTCAAGAATTCAAGAGGCTGCACGGACATAACCAAGTGGGGCAAACGGAACAACTCGGTTGACCATGCCTCGTGCTTGGGAAGCTCCTCCGGCTCCTGGCCAAAAAAAACAAAAACGAGCACCGAGCACCTGTAATAGGAGCGGATCTTCAAAGTATCGGGCGTGTCTCGTTGAAGGGTCCCCTGTTTGTGGCTTCCTTCGGGCCAAAAGGAAAACCATGTTCTGAGGCGCCCCATGGCGGCCCTAACATATCACGTTGTCTCTGAATATGAAACCTCAAAGTGGAAGGATACCCTCCAACTGTCAGCCTAAAAACCCTACAGTACATCCCAAAAAATGCTCCCAATGGGATGGCTTCTGGAGCCCGTGGATCTGCAACAGTTGCACAACCTGATCTTGGCGTCCTTTCCTTTTTCCTTCAGTTCCCCCCCCCCAACAAAAATATTCCAGCGTAGACCAAACAGATTGTAAGAACACAATGATGCACTACGCGGCCTGTTCTTTTTAGAAGAGTAAGAACTCCAACAGTAAACTGTTTGGGGAAAACAACAACAAAAAACAAGAACATAAACTCTGCATTCACTTGCTTTCCCAATCTTTCCCACATCCCAATATTTTCTAAACAGGTACCTCAAGCCCTTTCCTCAAAGGGTGTTTGGACCCGAGCCGTGGGGGGAGCTGCAAAGAACACCCAGTTGTTGTCGGACGTTCCACGTGGGCGTTGACATGGTTTTGAATCCCGCTAGACATGTCGAGTTGAGGGATAGAACGTCCGCATGCTCAAGGGAATAGCGACATCACATAGACACATGCCAAAAGAAGGGGGGATGGGACAACGACATGGAAAACACCAAAGAACAACACATTCCAACATCAAATCTAGGTCCTCCAGTAGAGAGGGCAGAAAAAGGTACCCTTTTTTGTACCTGGATCTCCTGGAAGTTAAGAATTCCTACTCCAAAATTGAAAAAGTACTTTTTGGCCTGAGGACACGGGTATTTCCACTTTCGAACGGGTATTTCTACTCTTGAACGGATATTTTCACTACCATCGAAGTGTTCATAAATCAGCACTGCACATAAATGATCAAAGGCTTATTGCGTAATGTTGGCGTATTTTTTACGTACCTCCGAACGAGTCCGAACGGGTCCGAACGGGTCCGAACGGGTTCGAACGGGTTCGAACGGGTTTCGAACGGGTTTCGAACGGGTTCCGAACGGGTCCGAACGGATGCCTGAGCAGTCGGAACTACCCGAACGGGCATTTTAACACGGAGTGAAAATTATCACTCCAGCATGGAAGAAAGTACTTTTTTCTTTTTGGAGTGGGAATTATTAACTTTCAAGAGATGCAGGTAGTCTATTTTTAGTAGGGGAACCCTCCCCCAAACAAAGGGTAAAAGGGACTACTGGGGGACCTAGAAATGAAAGGAAATACCCTTTGAACAGCAGCAGAAGAGTTCCTGTCGGGTGATCGGCATGTCGTTCGCCAAGGTGCAGCACCCTCAAGAACAATGGGCGCTAATAATATCTATTCATCAACTAGGGATCTATTAATCTCGGTCAACATCGCCAACTGCAGCATAGTTGGTTCTAGCAGAAGGGTTCATCTTTTTTCGGATGCTGCGCGAATACAGTGCCTTGGTGCAAGCGATCGGATCCCGTTTTTTAGGGGACCCTGTCCAGCCCAACAACCTGTCGGCCTGTTTGTGACTCCCTACCTTCCTCTTACCTTTGTTACCTCTTGCTTTGACGGAAGCGTTTAAGTTTTCCCCAGGTTCGGCACAGCCCTTTCTTCTCTAGGTTCGGCGGCGCGGTCCCGACGCAGAAAAACCGCACAGGGTTCGCCTGTTCGGTGAAGCTTGTTTCCAAGTTCGCAGAGGATTCACTTTTTCGATGCAGCTTGGCGGCAAAAAACTACATACTCAGCAGGAGGTTCACTTTTCGAAGAAGTGCGCTTAAACGCAGAGCTCGCAGAGGGTTCACTTTTTTTAGAAGAAGCTTGGTCGCAAAAAGCTACAAACTCCGCAATTGCTTCACCTTTTCGAGAAGCCTGCTTCCAAATCCAAAGTGCAGCAAGCCTCCGGGGGTTTACTCTTTTCGATGAAGCCATGATTTAAGGTGGGTTTGGGCTTTGGGGTGGGTGTTTGGTTTAGGTTGGCTAGGTTTAGGGTTGGTTTGGTGCTGGTTTAGGTGGGCTTAGGGTCGGATTTAGGCAGGCTTGTGGTTGGTTTGGGGTTGGTTTCGGGTAGGATAGCTTTAGGGCTTAAGATGTAGTGCTGGTGTGGTATAGGCTTAGGGTAGGATTGAACTTTGCTGACTTAGAGATTGTTTAGTCCTCGTTTCTGGTGGGTTTCGGGCTGGTTTAGGTTGGGTTTAGGGCTGGTTTAGGGTTGGAGAGCTAGTTTGGGGTTGGGTTTAGTGTTGGCTTCGGGATGGTTAAATCAGGTTCGGGGGTGGTTTAGCATAGGTTAAGGGTTGGATTCGTCGCAGCCCCCAGCCAACCGTTTATCTAAGGGTTGAACAAGGTTTGCGCAGGGCTTTGTTTACGGTTGATTTTGAGGTGGCTTGCAGCAGGTTAAGCTGGGTTTCAAATTAGTATAGGGTTGCTTTAGGGTCTGGGTTAGTTTATAGGGTTGGCTTAGGGTTGCGGAATCGGCTGTGGCGTTTGACTTGGCCAGAGGCTCCCCCCATTACTGGGAAGCCCGAAGAAGATTGCAGCAAGAGTGGTTTCAACATGCTTACACAAGGGGTCACACCCTGTTAGTCTTACCAATAGTTTCCCCGACTAACTGTTCACCGCGTCATATACAACCGTGAAGCTAGTTGATGGATTCATTCCCTTGTTCCCTGCGCAGACCCCTTCTCCTCCAGGGCCCTTTGTTTTCTCCCGTACAACAGATAAGCCCTAAAAGAGCCTCGCCGCGAACGAAATGCCTCTCTTTGAAGTGCCAACCAAAACTGAAGGAAAAAGGGCATTGGATGTGCCCCCTTTTCCCAGTAACATGCAGGCCACTGCAAGCGCGGGTTTGTCAACCGGCATCCACGGCCCAAGCAGCTCGCGGACCACCCGTAAGGCCAGCCCCGTCAAAGGAAAGCAAGCAGAGGTGGAGTGAACTGCCCCAGCAATGAGAAGGGCCTGAAGCCTCACATGATGGCCGTCCACGGCCACCCCAAGCGTTTCGCGCATTCAAAATGATGTTTTTCGCACGCAGGTCCAATTTTCAACAGGCACATGTCATTGTGCGGCATCCACAACCCACCACCTCAAGGCTTAGGCTGGCTTAGAGATGCTTAAGTGCTGGTTTAATGTGGGTTTAGGGTTGGTTTGGGCTTGGTGTTGGGTGGGTTTAGGGTTGGTCGGAATTTGTTTTGGGCTTGCTTCGGGGTGGTTTTTGGCGGTTAGGGAGCGTTTAGCGACGGTTTAGGGTGGCTTGCAAACACTATCCTGGCAGCGATGCCAGCTGAAGATGTGGAAAAACAAAGCTGCGAACGCCACAAACGACCGACCGACTGGGGACCCTTCCACGACCCGCAGAAAAACACATGAGTGCCTCTCTTTGTTGATGGTATCCTCCGTTGTTCATGGTTTCAAAAGAAACCCATAATTGTCTAGGTCCTCCAGTAGAGAGGTTAGAACAAGGGTACCCTTTTTCTCTGCAGTCTATTTTTGTAGGGGAACCCTCCCCCAAAAAAGATGGTAAAAGGGCACTACTGGGGGACCTGTCTGCCATTCGCTTAAGCCCCCTGGAAAAAAATAAACATATTTCCGGTGGTGATCGGTTCCCTTTAAAACCAACATGGGAAACTGAAAAAATATTGTTAATCAAATGGAAGGAAGCCTCTCACGTTGGGGCCCGGACTCTTACTTTTGAGACACCCCAATAGCTTTTGGGCGTTTGGCTTTTGCTTCCAACACCATCCTAAGGTCATGCCCCAGTGCACCTGTTTCTGGTGGTTGATTCCATCGGAAACCCTTCCCCCCAGCAGGGTGTGGTGTGTCTTCTTTGATGGTAATGGCTTGGTGGTGTTAAAGCGAAAGGAAAACCAGAATCTTCGGGGTCCCTGCAAAAATGACATACCAAACATTATATAAAGGTCACCCAAATGCTGTCTCCCCAACTGAGTCCCTATCTCTCGCTCCACCTCTCCACCTCCCGGCGTTTCTTTTTGTTTCGTCCTGCTCCGATTCAGACTCGCTCTCGGCCGGGGCGGGCAACAGGGCCAAGTCCTGGCGCGGACTTGGCCTGTTTTAGTTTTGTTTTTGTTTCTTATCTTTCTCGGATGGCTTGTTTGTCTTGCTTTTATGTGTTTTTGTTTTTTCCTTTTTGAAAGCAATACTTGTTTGGTTTAAACGAAAACCACAAGAATAACTATAGAGTTGTTTTTTGTTGTTGTTTTCACTACCTGTTTTTGTTATTTTTGCTTTTGCTCTTTTTTGAAGAGGGGGGTAACACCCACTCTCCCGCTAATGTGGCAGCTGACAAGGGGAACTGATCTTCCAGGTACCCTCCCACAGGTGCCATGTTAGTGGGAAGGGTACTTGTTTGGTGGTTTTAAAGGAACAAGCACAAGAACTATTGCCTTGTTTGTTCCTCTTCTTTTCTTTTTTGGTTTCTTCTTCTCTTTTTGGGGGGTCTCCCAACGAAAGACACACCCATTTGGTGGATTGCACCGTACCTTCGCCATTTTGGTCAAGGAACGCGTGAAAATGTACCTGATAAGGGTTTGGAAAGCCCAAGCATCCATGTGGATGCTTTCTCAACATGGACCCCGGTTTTGTGCCGGGTGAAGGGAACCACCTTGAGAACCCCCTCCTACAAAACCCAATGGATTTCGATGGGAAAGAAATGGCACTCCTTGGTGGATTTTGCATGGGCCCACCCCTCCAAAAGAAGGAGCAATGGAGAAACAAAAACTGGCCCAACACTTGCTGTTTGAGGCCTTTCCAAAATCCCCGCCTTGGGTTCCTGCCTGTCAACGTTGACTTCGCTACTCCCTAAACCCAGGTCGCGCAATGTGCTTCAACCCCAAGCCTGAGTTTGAGCTCCACTTATTGTTGGGGGCGGTCAAACAAACAGGCTGTTGGGCCTAGCCAAAGGACCCTCCTGAAATGCCTGATTACTATAGTGGTCCGGATGAATCCGAATTTTGCGTTACAGGTTGAACTGTAACTGTACCGATCGGACGTCTCTGGCAGGAACTCCGAGAAGTTGTGTCTGACAACAGACAACAAAACCGTTCACCAACCCCCACCCGTCCTTTTTTTTGAACATATTTCCAGTAGTGATAGATTCCCTTTAAAACCAACAGGGGGAAAACATATTCTTAACCGAATGGAAGCCAACTGTCCACCCTACAGGTTTGCTCAACCATGATTCGCTTCTCAAGCGGATTGGCACAAAAAGGGTTCAGACTGTTTACCACTAAAAACGGCTTGCCCGTATAACCCATGTCTTCCTCAGCCACAGCGAATATTCCTTGTGCAACCCAAACAAACCTGAAACTAGTCTAAACCCAATCCAATCCAAACCACTCTGACAAATCCAAACCACCAACGGTGGAAGGGAAACCAAGAAAGCTCTAAACTGCCAAAAAACTGAGCTCACTTCCTGAGTGAAATTGGGCCAAAACGTGTCCAAACTGGTGGTTTACCGCCAAAATGGTAACCCAAAAAGTGACTAAAGTCCATGAACTCAGGGAGTGAGACCCGGTCTGAAGCACCACATGGTGAAAAACCATGAGCTTGGCTCCAAGGTTGGTCAAACAAGGCTTGCTTGCGTGGTTGAAGCTCTAAACCGCCAAGCACCAGAAAAAAATCACCAAGCCCAAAGAGGCATCAAACCAATCCAAAACTGAATCCAGTCCCAACCAATGGATTACTTGATAGTAAAACAAAACAAACTGAGCCCTAAACAAAAACACCACGAGCCCATGTTGATCATCTGCTTTTAAAAAAAACACCGCCCGAACCGGTCGACTCAAACCGGTCGACCGAAGCCGCCGCCTCCGCCTCGGCGGCAACGGCCGCCTCGGCGGCCTGGGCGGCGCCCAGCGGCTCCAAGTCCTGCGGCCCGCAGCCGACGCTCGTTGCTGCGGTGGTTGGAAACGCGCGCTGCGCCTTCGGGCCGGGGAGGGGAGGCGGGGTGTCTGAATTTTCCCCGGAACAACAAACAAAATTAAGAAATGTTTGTTTTCTTACCCCAACAGCTGGCCTCTGGTTGGTCTCCCTCAAGTTTGTTTGATCTTTTTTGGGGGGTGTCCGAGTTTGAGGGCCTGCATCTTTGGGGTCCTGGCACTCCTCAAGCTCTGCTTTCAGGGAGGGTGGAGGGTTTCAGTGCTGATCCCCCTGGGCTGCCATCGTAACCTGGGCTAAACGTAACCTGGGCTGCCATCAGATCCCCCGCTAAAAGTGAATAACTTTGGTGGGTTAAATGGAAACTACCACCAAACACTGAAAGGCTAAAATGCTAAGAGGATGGCTGGGAGCCACCACGTAACAACACTGATTTCTACGCCAAGCATCGCTTATGTTAACCTGTGGACATCTTCAAGGGAAGGTTACAAGGTCATGGAACATTGGGGGGCATAGGCTTGGGGGCTCATGTCTAGGTCCTCCAGTAGAGAAGTTAGAATAAGGGTACCCGTTTCTTGCTGTTTTTTTTTTTTTTTTCTGTAGTCTATTTTAGTAAGGGAACCCTCCCCCAGGGCACTATTGGGGGACCTAGCAAACTGTGGACGGGATGTGTGAAGCGCTACTGGGATACACCCCTCCCACTGGTGCGAAGTCCATCCACAGTTCTCTCTTGGCCAAAGCTAGAAACGCCTCCGCCATCCTTCTTTGAGATCCCTGGCTGCGCCCCAGTGTTGGCGAATGCTTTTTGAAAGTGAAGCACGCGCTCGTTCAAGGCCCGCCCCAACACTTCTGAGCATAGGGGCCCTTTTTGGAAAATAGATGGCCCTGGTAGATGATTTTTCACCACCAGGTAAACCAGGGCCGTCTAGTTGTTGGAGCAAACCAACCAAAAAGGACGCCTATGCTTCTGACACGTCGTGTTCATCTTACTGGTGCTCAGGAACCTTGGGACCCCGAGACTCAAGAACCACAAGTTGAACGGGAGGATGTTTGGGGTCATTCCCCTGATCACCAGCCAAGTCCTCCTTTTCCCTCGGCGCAAAAACTAGGTCCTCCAGAATTTGAGAGGCTAGAATAACTTGGTACCCGATCTTTTTCTCTGTCGTCTATTTTCGTAGGGGAACCCTCCCAACCAAAAAAGGGGTTAAGAAGGGCACCAAGCTGGGGGACCTAGAAAACGCTGCCCCCCGTTGTTGACTGTTTTTCTCTTTTTCTTTTGTTCCTTCATTTTTTTTGGGCGGGGTCCTTGAACATCTCCAGCTCCGGCTCCTGCGCTCAGGCGGGCGACAAGAGGAAAAAGGCCAAGTCAGGCCGGGGCCCTTCATTTCTAGAGGTAGGGGTACCTTCCAGTTCCATTTCGAGGGATCCGAATCTTGTCAGGAAACCATGAAAAACCCAGGTCGGAAACAGATCCGGTCTTTGAAAAGAACGAGGGTCGAAAAGAATGGAAAAGGAATCAACCCGTCAAGAGGTGCACCTACTAGTGGCTTGACTGGAACTTACTGGAATGACCATGCCCGTGTTTTTGTTGCTTGGAACCATGGCAAAAGTAGGAATGAGAAGAAGTACGGCAAACACATCTGACAGAGTCATGTTCCTTTGAAAGCAAAGGGGAAAATGCATGTCGGCAAACGGTAGACAAGTGGTTGGTTCTAAAGGCCGAGAAAGATCAGCGGGCCCTTTCGCCGCCACCAAGCCAAACCCAGTTGCTGTTAGCTATGTTCCTTTTGGTTTTGAAAGGGTGGCTCCCTTGGTTGCCTACTATACAGGTGAATGGATCCACTGGGAAAGGATATAAGCAGCCAAAATGGCCAGTTGTACATCCCCCCACCCCCCACCCACCCCCACAACCCCCCAACCCCCCCCCCCAACCCCGTCCTGCCAGCAGTTTTTTTGGGTAGTGGAAACAAGCTCGAACCAACCGGAGCTTCGGACCCGCAATGCGCGGGCTCCTTTTTTGAGGCAACGAGGTCCTCCAGATTTGAGAGTATTTTAGTAGGGGAATTCTCCCCAAAAAAGGGGTTAAGAAGGGCACTTAGCCCAGTTTGGGGCTTCCGAATTTCTCCAAGGAGCCTATTCCGAAAAGAAACCTAGGTCCTCCAGTAGAGAGGTTAGAATAAGGCTACCCTTTTTTCTGTCGTCTATTTTAGTAGGGAAACCCTGGCCCAAAAAATGATGAAATGGCACTACTGGGGGACTTAGCCAAAGGAACCAACTTTTCCGGAAACAAAGGTGTTCGACAAAAGTTTGAAACAAAAGTTTCGGGTGGGAGCGCCGGGACCACGCAGTTCTTGGAATAGCGGCACTTCTAGGAAGTTATTCTATGATTGTTTATTTATCTATTTGTTTACGAGCTTCACGGCAGCTTTAGCTGAAGGCCACAGGCCCTACCGAATGTTCGGGATTCATCCGTTTCAGAGTTAGCCAAGCGAGACCGTCTCACCTTGGTAAACACAGTTCCAGAGGCAAAGGATCCGATCACAACAGGGAAATCATACACAAGATTGCGCAATGTGCGAAGGAACATTTGCCTGCAGCGTTTGAGCGAGCAACAAGACAGAAAAAAGGAAGGAAGACAAGGCAACGAACGAGAAGGAGCAAAGAAAGCGGGCAAAGAGAAGAACGGCCATGAAAGCGTGGGAGAAGCAGAGCAGGAAGAAGAACGAAGAAGAGAAGAGGCGGGGGAGCAAGGCGCAGAAGACAAGAGACGGACAAGAGCACCCCCTTCCATTCATGATTGTTTTACTGCGTTTACACAGTTCTACCCCGTTGTACACTCCACTACAGCCGCAAAGCGACAATAACCTTCTCCAGCAAAGTGACATCCTCAAAACTCCGAGCCCTAAAAGTATCTTGAGAACCCCTCAAAGTCTTGGTTGACGTTGCAAGTGGAGCAACGTCAATTTAAACAAACATATAAAAACTGTTTCCCAACAACAAACATGAAGTGGGCAGGTCTCAAACCAAGGACCCCCCCAAGAAAATGATGGTGGTGGCTCTTTTGGTTTCCCAAGCCTTAGAAAGGTCAAGACCTTAAGCAAAAACAATCGCAAACATTGCAATCTCCCAGGCTTCACTCCTGGGCCTTCTGGGCCTTCTAGTATTCGATCCGTGAATTAGCCTCAAAAGAGGGGCGCTTTTGAAACTGCCACTTTGGGAGGCCCCCAAGAAAGGACTTGGAGGAAACCCTATCAAATACAAACCCTATCAAAAACCACAAAAAGGAAAATGAACCCTATCAAAAACCATCAAAAATGAAATGAAGGAAACCCTATCAACAACCACAAAAAGGAAAATGAAGGAAACCCTATCAACAACCACCAAAGATGAAATGGAGGAAACTCTATCAACAACAACGCGCGCTTTTTTGGGGGCCCCAGAAGGCTCTTTACTGGAGCCAAAAACATCCATCGCGGCTCGCGATACGTTCGGCTCCTGCCGGGCCGGCGCCAGCGCCTGGCGCCAAACAGCTCGGATCCCCTTCACCAGTCGAAGCCGAAACCTGGGTCAACCTGAAATCAACATCGAAATTGGGGGGCCCAACGGTTTCCTGGGTTTCCGAAGTAGGAAAAAATCAAAACCTGGAAAGGGTCCAGGTAACAATAAACCTGGTACGAAACCTGGTACAAAACCTGATACAATAATGGTTCAAGAACCACGCTTCAAGAATTGAGCAGCTATTTATGGTGGGGAGCGTCCCTTACTAACCTTCATCTACCCAGGTTTTGAGCAAGTGACTCACCTGAAATCAATACCTGGAAACCCCGGAAATGTAACCCTTCAGAGCCATGACCGACCATGAAAAACGAGGTCTTGGGCCTAGGGACAAAAAGGAAGAACACATCATGCAGCCAGTCGATGTGCTCATCCGCTACCAGTCACCAACCAGTCGGCACACTTCGCAGCCCCTTGGAGATTTGGGCGAAAAATGATGCGGCTGCGCTGAGGATTACGTCGCAAGGCTCCAACCGCCCACGTTAAACGGAAAGCAACACGAACCCACAAAAGGAATGCTTCAAGGTACACGAAAAGGAATACCACGGGCAGTCCGCGGTCCACACCGCACTCAGCCTGATCATTTGCTCGAAAAGAAGTGCCCCCTCGGATTCCCAACTACCCTTCAGAAGTTTCCACCTCAACGGGTTAGCAGCTAGCAAGCGGGTGGCAAAACTAAGTTTAACGACGCGGATGAATAAGAATGCAACTAATAGTTGCGCTTCTTGGTCTGGCACTCTCGGGGTCCATTTGCGGAGAAAGTTTGGCAATTTGTCCCGTGCACTAAGCCCAAAACACTTGAACATATAAGTTCATCTTGTTCGTTGCCATTGATGTTGTACTCCCCAAAAGTTGAACAGGGTTCAGCAGTTCAATGTTCTGTCCAAGGGAACATGTTGGGCTGTCTTGAAGGGAAATCGAACAAAAAGCTCTGATTTGCAGGGTACCCATCTTTGACACCTACCCAACCTTGTTCCTTTTCGAGGGTACCAATTGATTGATGCCTTTAAACTGAAACCAAAAGGAACACCCCCATTTTGGGCGGTCAAAGCCAAAACAAAACATACAAACCTCTCTTCTTCTTTTTTTTTTGGGGGGGGGTCAAACCTAAAAACAGTCTTTCTCCCCCATTTTGGGGGGTTAAACCTAAATAAAACGACATACCTAGTTGTCTTTCTCGGCCCAGGGCGTGGGTTTCTGGTCCCAAGCTCTCCGACCCACTCTGCCTGTCGAGGTGGAGCACGCCGCGGGGAATCCTGGCGGTTTCTTGGGCTTCTCTTTGGAGAAGCCAACCTGGAAAGGGTCCCAGGTAACAAGAACACACCTCGGTTGCGAAATCTGCTCCTCTGCTAACTGTGAATAACTTTTAGTGGTTTAATACGGAAAACCCATTAGTTGGCAAAAAGGTAAAGTCCCAACATCCAAGCACAATGCACCAAAGACAGCCACATTTGATCCGCTGGCTTTTAGCAACCCTGCATTAGATCGGAGGTTGTTGTGTGATGAAGCTTTTGAGGGTCAGTCTCAACATCGCATTCTTTCTTTGCTCAAGAAAACTAACCACCTTGGTGGTTCCTTAGGCAAGCTCAAGCTGCCAAACGTGAACACCAACATGTCAAGAGGAATCCAATTCTCAGTCAATGCTGAAATGTACCATGTGAGCCTTGGACAAAAAGTACTGGTTCCCCCAGGAGGGCAAGGGAAGATTGGGCGGGCCTTGGGTTTTGTGCGGAAAGTTGGGGTGGGGCCTCCTTCTCATCCCCTCCAAACCGACAAAGGACTACCTATGTTTAGCCGGTCGGCTCCAAAATGGACCCGGCAACTGTTCTCCCGGTTCTGCGACGCGTCTGAATTGTCCCAAGCCCATCTAGCGGCAACCAATAAGGCATTGAAAAATGGACGATCGGCCCCGAAGAAAGAAGGTTTTGCGGACTGCCCAGAAGCCCAGTGAGCATGGAAAAAAAAACAAGCAGCAAAGCACCGCCTGCTTGAGGGCATGGCTTGTGGAGTACTTGAAAACCTCATTTAGACATGATTATGACATAGGAGTACGCTAATTGAATAGGATTTTCGCAGGGAACCCCCATCAGCGGTTGGAGAGAGGTTAGAATAAGGGTACCAACTTTTTTCTGTACTCTATTTTAGAAGGGGAACACTCCCCCAAAAAACGGATATAAAGGGGCACTGGGGGACCTAGAAATGGTGTCCACCAAAGGGCCGCCCGCAGCGCCCGAGCCACTCCGCGCCTCGGCCTTCTGGGGGGAGTTCACCGCAAGCGGCTCCAAGAGCAAGGGAGAGTCCTGTCCGTGGTTCTTTGAATGCATCCACTGTTTTTGAATATCGCATTGCTGATGGCGAACTCATATAATTGTTCCCATGCTTGAATGCTCCACGCGCAAGCCGCAAGTGGCAGGTAAGTCATTGTCACTTCTGAACCATAAATATGTCCTATGCATAATGGTGTATACTTGTGCATGTAGTTGTATATGTGCGTATGCCTTGATGCTCTATTGTCTCAAGCCAAGCAAAACAATCATCGCCAGCGTGTTGGACAAACATGGGTGCGTCGAACCCCTTTGCTTGGTATGACAAAACAAAAACATAAGGATGCCAACTATCATTCCCCCCCCCGACTTTGGGACAAGCCCAGATGCCCTTTACAAGGCCAAGCGCGGGATCCCCCGAAACGGGCGGTCTGTCTCGGTTTTCGTTAAAAACAACCCGAACAAAGGAGTTGCCTCGAAAGAAATAATTCATCGGGCGGAAGCTCCGACTGACCAATCGCGGTCGCTTACGCGGGCATTCCTTATGTTGGATTGGCTCTTGGTCGCAAAGGGGTAAGTGCCTCCACTGAGAACCTCCCTCTCCCTAACTTGTCTATCCAAAAAGCCAGGACCGTTCTCTTTCCAAGCCACACCTTTTTTCTCAATCAGAAACTGCAAATCCCAAACCTAGTCATGACCATTCAAGCGCCAAGGAACTAAGCTTCCGCGAAAATCCACGTATCCCCCAGCCTTTCTTTTCCCGGTTCATGCCCCGCCTGGCTTGAAATCGGCAATGGCTCGAAAGGCCGCGGGTCCTTGCGAAATCGCTTGCGCAGGCCACACCTTTTGAGGCGACATGGATGGTTGCGAAATCCAGAAATCGCAGACCTAAGAAACCATAGCCCACATGGGGGTCCTCCAAAAGGAGTATCCTCTACAAATGCTTTGGCGATGAATGTACAGAGGAGCGATCCACCCATGTAGGTTGTCAAAGGAGTACTAAACAGATCAACAGGGAGAAAGGACAGGTGGAATCCACATCCAAACCGTTTCCGAGAGCAACAAACAAATATCTGCGCGAACTTGTTGTGGTGGGCACCTGTTCTTTTTCTGTGTCTATTTTTGGAGGGCCTCCCTTTTTGGGATTGGGTTAAAAGGCCGCCACGAGGAAAAAGACCCATCTGCAGGGCGGGAACCCCGCCGGATTCGGACGACTCGTCCTTGACTTCGGACCGCGGCTTCGCCTGGCGTTCCACCGAAAAAGGACTCGCACCCTCGAACCGGGCACATGGAAAATAGATTTGGTCCTTTTCGGGAAAAACCACTTCTTGACTTTTGTTCTTTTTTTGGGGGGGGCGGGGGGGGGGGCGGGGGCGGGAAGGGGACCTGCGAAATAGGCGGCAGTTGGTCCTTTTTCTTTTTTTCCCTTGGGGGGGGGACCTGCAAAATATACGACATTTGGAGAGTTTTTCGGGGGGACCTCCATTCTTTGGGCGGTGTTGCTTTGGGTTTTGCTTTGAAACCACAAAGAAGAGGGGTGCCCTCAAAAGAAGACACACCCAAATGGAAGGGGCTGAACAAATCAACAAATATATCATCCTCCCATGCTCTTTTGGTGGACTTTCGGGGGAACTAAAGCAACGTGCTGGATGGCTCTCTCTCTTTGGGCTGCCTGTGGGAAACATGGGAACTTCACGACTTATAGCTGAAAAGGTGGATCCCACATTCCCTGACTTGGCCCAACAGAAAGCATGTGCTCAGTTATGTTTCATGCAATCAATGTTAATAATATACATGGCGTTCGGAGGAACCCCCTGCAAAGAGTGAGGTCTTGATCTCTGACAGGAGCCAGTGTCCATGCCGAATGACCCCAAAACCAAGTCTATTTACAGTCGAAAGCCCTTACATTTAGGGTCTTGGGTTCAGGATACAAAAAACAGCCGAACATGTCCGACTGTCCCACCCCCCTGCCGAATATGATGAAGCAAGAGTGGGTTCATCCCGACCTTTCACCCTTCATTGCAGTGACAATCCTATGTTGGTGTGTGTTTGTGTTTGATTGATTGTTTGCTTGCTTGCTTGCTTGCTTGCTTGCTTGTGTGTTTGATTTGGTTGGTTGGTTGGTTGTTGGTTTGTTTGTCTGTTTGTCTTGTGTGTTATGAGGACAAAACAAGATATAATCCAACGCATATGGGTATGATTCGGGGTATGATTCGCTGAAAGCAGCAGCAGCAGCAGCAGCAGGAGGAGGAGGAGGAGGAGTAGTATAGTAGTAGTAGTAGTAGTAGTAGTAGTAGTAGTAGTAGCAGTAGTAGTAGTAGTAGTAGTAGTAGTAGTAGTATCTCCGTGGCAATATTCATTGTAAGGGAGACGTAGTAGTAGCGATAGTAATCGTAGTAGCAGAGGAGTAGTGGTGCTGGTAGTAGTACTGAGTAGGAGTGCAGGAGTAGTAGTAGTAGTTGTTGTTGTTGGGTAGTAGTAGTGAGTAGGAGTACAGGAGTAGTAGTAGTAGTAGTAGTAGTAGTAGTAGTAGTAGTAGCAGCAGTAGCAGTAGCAGTAGCAGTAGCAGTAGCAGCGGCAGTAGAAGCAGCACCTGTGTAGGGCGGAAGCTTTGAAAAGACTCGGCACGAGCCTTGGCAAGGGAAGCTCATTGTGCGGGTATGAACGGGTATGATTCGCGGGTATAATTCGCCTAGTTGAAACATGACACTGGTTACAAACTCAGAATGATGAATGTAGTAGTAGTGGTGGTAGTAGCAGTAGTAGCAGTAGTGATGGTAGCAGTCTTGGTAGTAGTAGTAGCAGTTGCAGTAGTAGTGGTAGCAGCTGTAGCAGAAGCAGCAGCGGCTGTAGTGGTGCGGAAGCTCTGTAAAAGACTTGGCACTACCATTCGCAAGGGAAGCTCATTGCATTGTCCGGGTATGATTCGGGTATGATTCGCGGGTATGATTCGGCCAGTTGCAAAACGGAACTAATTAAATACTTGAATATGGTAGTAGTGGTGGTAGTAATGGCGGTAGTAATGGCAGTAGTAGTAGTAGTAGTAGTCGTAGTAGTAGTAGAAGTAGTAGTAGTCGTAGTAGTAGTAGTAGTAGTAGTAGTAGTAGTAGTAGTAGTAGTAGTAGTAGTAGTAGTAGTAGTAAGGGTAGCAGCAGAAGCAGAAGTAGAAGCAGTAGCAGTAGCAGCGGCAGTAGCGGTGGTGTCGGCAGTGGTAGTAGTAGTCGTCGTAGCGGTAGTAGCAGTCGTAGTAGCGGTAGTAGTAGTATAGTAGTAGTAGTAGTAGTAGTAGTAGTAGTAGTGGTAGCAGTAGTAGTAGTAGTAGTAGTAGTAGTAGTAGTAGTAGGAGTAGTAGTATTAGTAGTAGATAGCGCAACAACACAAACGGTAGAAAAAAAGTAGCATCTTGCAGCGTACGTTTTAAGGGGTATGATTCGGGGTTATGATTCGGGGAGGTCCCGCCTTCTGCCTTTTGAAGCAACTCAACACAACAACAAAAAAAACAAACCCATATGTGCAACAGGGAAGAAGAGTCAGATTCCGTGAACTAGGCCAAAGGGAGCCGTATCCAACGGGTTTTGCTTCAGTGGGTATTTGCTACTGGTCGGACGACTTCGTTTGGCGGACATCACTTGCCTGGGTGCGTTTACATGAGCGCATTGATTTTGATTGGCCCACTTTCTCCGTTCCTAGGCTGTAGAACAATGAGTCCTACGGGAACAAACGGGAAAGCAAACAAACAAACGGGAAAGCAACAAACAAACAAACAAACAAACAAACAATCAACCAAACAAACAAACAAACAAACAAACAAGCAAACAAACAAACAAACCTACGGTTGGTCAACATTTACTAGCTCCACCCTTTGAGGATGTCGTTAAATCCTGGATGATCCTGGGCAAATTACAAGTCCTGAACTCAAAATGTCAAGAGTCTTCCTCGGTGCACTCGATTTCACGCGGTGAGCTCTGCACAACCTTTCGGCCCTTTGGCCCATTACCCATGTCAGGGTTCTAACCCAATGGGCTCCTTTCGGATGCTGCACACATTGTCCTTTTGCGCAAGCGATTGGAGCCCAAATATTGGACCCCGTGTTTCCGGACTCAGCTTGCCTAAGTCCGCCAGTAGAGAGCTTAGAATAAGGGTACCTGACTTTTTCTGTCGTCGGTTTTAGTAGGGGAACCCAACACCCCAAACAAGTTGGTAGAGAACGGCACCTAGCTGGGGGACCTAGCCAAATCTTGGACCCCGTGTCTTCCGGATTCACCCTGTACATTGTGTTTTCCACCTGCCAAGCCTCCATTTGCTTAAGCCCCCTGGAAAACATGAATATAATTTCCAGTAGTGATAGATTCCCTTTAAAACCAACAGGGGAATTAAACAAATATTCTTAACCAAATGGAAGCAAGGGGGAGGGGGGCTCACCGAGGCATCAGGCGACTCGTCGGCTCCCGCCTGGCTCACCAGCAGCTCGAAACGATCCGCGTCCTGAAATTCGACCAAAGCCACGGCTTTTCAAAGGCTGGGTCTGGGAGGGAGCATGTCTCTAGGGGTACCTTCTAGGATTCTAGGAACCAGAATTGAGTGGCCATAGATCGATCGGGGTACCTGCCATTTCCATTCTGAACCCAGGCATCCGGATCTTTCTACAAACCACCCAAAACCCTGGTTGGAAACAGCTGGTCTTTGAAAAGAGCGACGGTTGAAAAGAATGGACAAGGAATCAACCCGTAGAATCTCTGGCAAAGGTCGACTCCCAAACCGGAAATCAGGAACTCGCCCCCCTGGTAAAGGACTTCATCATGAGCTTGCGTTATTATTCGGTGGGCTTGTTGTAGTTTCCTGGCCACACCAAAGGAGACATGAGCCACAACCAAAACCCGGTACTAAAATGGTCTACCCAGAACCATGTAAAGAAGCTATTTATGGCAAGGGGATTCTCCCTTGCTAACCTTCATCTACCCGAATCGTTTTTGAGCAAGTGGCTCACACGGCCGCAAGGAAAGCAACTCGCACCCTGCCAACATCCTTCGCCTTTGGCGGCGAGCGTAGGGGCGAGTCCTGTCGCGCGACAGGGAGACTTCGGGTCAGGGAAACCCCTGGAGTTTTTGGTGCGCGGGTCTGAGGCTTGCTTTACACCCTGGGATTACACCCTTGGGAAATGACCCAGAATGCTTCAAAATAGCACGGTCTTATCCGGAAATGTGCCGACATGGAGACAATACCCAGTGGGTGTATTCCCAGGGTGTAATACAAAAACCCTTAGAATGGGGAAGTCAAACAAAGTACAAAGGCTGACTGAAGCCTATGCTCGCTTCTTGAAAAAGCACACCACGGTACAGATTGAACAAAGCCGCTCTGATCTCCCAAGCAGGCATGTGCAAAACGTGGTCTTTCTGACATTTGAGGACACGGGTTTGTTCCTTCAAAGGCTATGTAATTACCCTTTTCAAGCCATGGATACGGATGCTTCTCCCCACATATTGCAAGTAAACCGACCCTGAACCATGGCGAACTACAGGGTTTCCGACGTACCCTCCCTTCACATTTGGGGAATCAACCGTATCAGCCCCTTCCGACAAAAACAGCACAAAAGGTGCGGTCCTCACGCTCACTGTCAGAGAGGAAACCTCAGCAGCTGGGTAGCATACTTGGTCCAAGCATGTTGTAGCTACCTGTAGCTTGACAGCGGAAAGATGCCATAATAAAATCCTGGTATTAAAGAGGCCTACCCAAAATCTATGTGAAGAATTAAGAGGGTCGCACCAACCCCGTGGAGACTCCTAGTGAATGATGAGTTGCATATTAGTGTCTGTACCTGCTTTTGGGTTGTATTGAAGGGAAACCAAGAGAAACCGCACATTTTGTTATTCCCTCATTTGGAGACAAACCCAACTCCACGTGCTTCCAAGAAACCACAAACAGTGTCCCTGTACCTGCCGCCGCGTCGAGGTAAGGTTTCATGGCTCAATGGCATTGCACATGTCACCCGTTTCCCCAACACCAAATAACAAGGGACAAGGATCCCTATATTCGCATCTTAAACATCACCCCCAAAGCTCGCTTTGAGTGGGCCCAACAAGTGATGTCTGAAACCACCAAAAGAGAATTAAGTTGGGAGCCCAGAATGACACGGGCGTTCAAAGGCAACGGCCAAACTCTGCCAACTCGACCGGGTCTTTTGCTCTCAGGGCCCCGCTGTTGGCAGGCCTTAGTGACACTCACGAGCGAAGACTGGACGGTCTAAATTTGGTCAGACTCCAAACAAACAGTCTGACATTTACACAAACTCCAAAAGAACGCAACCACTTGTGCGGAGTACTCCCAGACCTGCCGATGGCCATGGCAAAAACAGGGCGACGCTTTTCGTGCAGTTAAACTTTGAAGGGACCCCCGCCCGCCCCCCCCCCCCCCCTCAATATCACTTGAACAATTGGTCCTTGAGCAATACTTCCTGGAATCAAACATCGGCAGGGCAAGTCAAAACGAAGGGTTGGCCAATCCGTGAAACTGCCAAGGAGGCCCCTTCCGTCAACTAAGGGACGGATCAGGGAGCTCTCATGCGCACTACTCTGGGGTAGTCCGGATTTAATCCAGAGTTAACATTCACATTGGCAACAGGGAACCATTGATCTGCTACTTTTCTCGGCGTCTACCTTTCAATAAACTAGGTCCTCCAGAAGAGAGGATAGACTAAGGGTACCCTTCTTTCTGTCGTCTAGTTTAGTAGGGGAACCCTCTCCGAAAAAAAGAAACAATAAAAGGGCACTACTGGGGGACCTAGTAAAGGTGTTCTCTTCATGCGTTTCTTAAGACACCAGCCCAACCTGGAACCCCCAAAGGCTGCTTTGTTTGTGTCAAAAGGCTTCGCTCGAGAAACAAAACAAGGCGGCATGGCCAAATGTGTTGTTCTTCACTGTTTTTCAATATGTTATAGACAAACTACTGGTTTTCTATGGCCAAATAAGGGCAAACAAGGCAAATGAAAAAAAAACAACCTCACACAAACAAAAGGCCTTTCGGGGCTCCAGTTCCCCTTGAAACAAAGCGGTCTCCTTGAAAGCAGCATCAGGTACACTCCGGATGAACATCTAGGTCCTCCAGATTTGAGAGGTTCGAATAAGTTGGTACCCCATCCTTTTTCGGTTTTGTCTATTTTAGTAGGGGCCCCGAATTTCCCCCCAAAAGTGGGTTAAAGGTCACTGGACCTAGTGGTTGAAACCGCAGTGCGCAGTTCAAAAGAGCCCCCTCAGATCCCCTCAGGGATCTAGCCAAGAAGATATGCAAAACGCACAAGAAAGAATCGGATGAACATCTAGGTCCTCCAGTAGAAAGGTTAGAATAAGGGTACCAACTTTTTCTGTCGTCTATTTTAGTAGGGGCTTCCCCTCCCAACCAAAAAAGGGGCTAAGAGAAGGGCACCAATTGCCGGACCTAGATACGAAGCCACTGGCGAGTCCCGAGTGGTTGCCCGCGCCTTTGGGCCCCGCTGGCCTCTCCGTTCCTGGCGCAGCAACCTTTTGCAACCATCTGCAGTTGAGACGCAATCCCGCCTGAGGAGCCCTCCTCGCGCAATCCTTGCCAAAGTTAAGGCTGACCACGGTAAGGGGGACTTACACCCTTGCTTGATGCCTGTCGTCTCAACCGACTGCAAGTCCCCTAACATTTTGTACGATGCGTCGCTGTGCAGCTGCAGTACTAGGTCTATGACTCTAGGCTCAGCTTGCAATTGCTGAAGGGCTGCCACTGCCCCGTGGAGCAATTCAAGGTAACCAGGGTAACCTTGGTTGACGGTGGAAGGGGATCAGTTTTTTTTGTTTAGCAGTTAAGTGGGGATGTTAAGTGGGTTTGGATTTCAACCACTCAATCCCACAACAAGCAAACATGTGAAATGTTTCCCAACAACAACCATGTAACCCCACCATGCCGCAAAACACCTAGACAAAGCCACTGGAAAAAGAAGCTGTATTTGTGCGCGGCACAGGCAACAGTTGCCATACCGGAAAGCAACAGATTGCCATCACATAACCACACTGACACACAAGGATCAAAAAGGCCTTAACTAAAAGTAGATAAAGCAACCGGGTAATCTGTGGCAAGGCAAAAGGCACTGGATGACCCCAAGGTCACAAGGTCGATTGCCGTTCGACAACTAAGGCAACTCACGTCACGGCGTTCCCCAAAATGGCACCTTGGGACATGGACACATTTTGCAACAAAGGCGAAGACCTGCAGTTTGCCCCAGCTGTTGAATTGAATATGATACTAATATACTAATCTACAAGTCCATATGATAAGTCCCGCGCAAATGGCCAGGTTCAGGGACCAAAAGAATGCCGACGGAGTGGGGACATGTTTTTTTGTCAGGGTAGCCGCATGACAACTAAGAAAGGCTTAAACTTTTTGTGGACGCCGCTAAATCAGGACAACCCAGAAAAGACACAAATCACATGAAAGCTAGTTCTGGAAACCATGAAACATAGCGTCAGGATCATTCCCCATAAGTCTGCTCGATGCGGTCAACTGGCCTCAAATAATACCAGATCTGTCATTCCCTTAACTGCTTTACTACTTTGAAGGGGAACACCTTCACAGACAGTGGCCATAACCCACAACCATGACGTCACCCAAGAGACCCACGAAAGGATTCAATCTTGCTACCAAGAATTGGATTTGCAAATGCCATCATTGGGCAAGCTTTTTTGGGGGGTTCTCAAAAAATAGGGGGGTGTCCATGTTTGGATAGTTTTAAAGGAAAGCAAAGGGGAAAACCACCTACCTGGAGGGATCGGTCCCCAATTTTCAGAAACACCCATGAACTTGGGCAAACTAGAACTTCCATTTGCTGAAGCCCACTGGAAAAAAAACAAAAACATAACACCCAGTCATACATTCCCTATGAAACCAACAGGGGAATCAAAAAGAAATCCTGAGCAAATCTAGGCCCTCCAGTAGAGTAGAGAGGTTAGAATAAGGCTCCCAACTTTCTTTCTGTCGTGTATTTTAGGGGCAACCCTCCCCCAAAAAGGGGTTAAGAAGGGCACCTAGCTGGGGAACCTAGGAAGGGTTTCGATAGGGAATCATCATTCCAGGGTTTCTTCGGTGGTGCAGGTTCGTCCAGCATAAAACCAACAGGATGGAAAATCCAAAACAATTCTTAAGGGCCCCCTTTTTGGATGGTTTCAAAGGAAACCAAAGAGGAAACCACCTACCTGGAGGATGTTCCCAAGCAAACGCAGCAGTGATAAATTCCCCCCACCAAAAACAATCAGGTGAAAATCGAAAAATACAAAAAATGTTCCCAAGCAAATCGAATGAGACAAAGCAAAAATCCACCGCCAGCCCTTCCTGGCCCCCGTCCAGGCCTGGACTGCAGCGGCAGCAGCGGCCTCAAGTCCTCGCGGCGTGGTTCCAATTGGAGGCGGCGCGTTCTGAGAAAACCGCCAGGGAAATCCAAAGGAAATGAGCCAAATACCCAGAGAAAACACGGGGGGTGGGGATTTCCTGGAGATGGTAGAGTGTTTTGTCTTTGACAAAAAGGGAAATCTTGGTTGACGTTAGAAGGGGAGCAACAATTTGAATTTTAGCAGTTAAGTGGGTTTGGGTTTCAACCACTCAACCGCAACAAGAAAAAAACATGTAAAATGCTTCCCAACAACAACCATGAAATGAGCCACATACCCAGAAGGAGAAAAAAAAACAAGAAAAAAACAAGGGGGTGGGGTGGGCTGACTTTCTGTAGGATTTCCTGCAAATGATAGAGTGTTGTGTTTTTGACAAAAATGAAACACTACCCAGCTTCTAAGAAACCAGGTGGAGGGGAGACCAGGTCATATGAAAGCCACTTCGGAGCAGCTGAAGGCTGCAGATCTGGAGGATTCCCTTAAATATCTTGTTCTAACACAGCCCAGGTCCTCCAGATTTGAGAGGTTAGAATAAGTCGGTACCCAATTTTTTTGCAGGTCATTTTAGTAGGGGAACCCTCCCCCAAAAAAGTTGGTAAAAGGCACTACTGGGAGACCTAGTAGTTAAAACTGCAGTGCGCAGTTCAAAACAGCCCCCTCAGGGATCTGGCCAAGAAGAGATGCAAAACGCACAAGAAATAAGCGACGATTTCCACGCTCGCACACCACACATCGAGAAATCGATTTAGAAAACAATCGGAGGGGGGGGGGGGACGCGCGTGGTGTAAAAGTTGACTCTGGGAATCTAGTTGCAACCCTTTTTATAGGAACCCAAGACCTGTTTTATTTCAGATCTTTGCTGGTCGAAAGCACTGTAGGGTCTTGGGTCCCTAGGGTTCCTTTTGAACCAATCCTCACAAAGTTGGAGCCCTGCTTCATGCAGGCACTTGTTCGGACCAACCGTCTGGCCTTCATCGTTGGAGACGGGTCCTTGCGCGGCCGGATAAATGAGGGGGGGGCTCTACTTCCAAACACTTGACACGACTTAAGTAGCCCACGGGAAAACAAACAAACTCAACTTGGGCCTTTGGCCTTGGTTTAAATGACAAAGAAATCTACCCACCACAAGTCGACTCAGATGGAACCCGTCCTAAACTGACCCCAAAGCTAAAGCGTAACACCCCAAAGAGCAGGACCCAACCCACTTGAAGCGGAAGCAACAGCTGACAAGTAGAGGGGATGCCGAAAACCCGGATCACTTAGCGGGAACTTCGCCCAAATATCAAAATATGTGAGGTCATTCCCATGATTCATACTAGCGCAAGCAAGTGCCCAGGTGGCAGTTGAATCTGTGTCCAGGCTGTGTGGCAAAGCCTTATCGCGTTGGCCGCGCCAGCCTAACTACGTCGTCTTGGGTGATTCGCAGGTTGGCGCTGTGTCCTGCAACCGTCTATCACGTGTTGGATTGGACCACTGTGGGTTCTCTTGGGTCAAGAGAATGTTGCTGGCCTAGGAGCGATCTCAGCGGGAACATCCGATTTGGGCAGTGCTATTATCCCAGAACGTCGCGAGGGCGGTTTCATGCTATGGTGGGTGCGCGTGGCGGGCAGCGAGCGCTGCGCTGCCCACGTCCAAACTTTCCCTCGTCAGCTTGCACTGGCAACTCCGAAGAAGGTCCAGAGCCATGTCCAAACTTTCCCTAACATACAAGGGCAGCGGCATGTTGAACTCCAACCGGAGTTGCCCCGATGAAGTTTGCGGACGGGCGACTGCGATGAACGGAAGCGATCGTGCTGCACCGGTTGCCCCATCCAGACTGTTCCCTCCTGCCTCAAAGCTATCCTTTGCCGATTCAGGGCAACTAATTGTTTAAGTGAGAGGTCCAACCAAACAGCCGCCAAGATCATTCACCAACCCCGTTTTTGGGGCTCCCCTAAGGGGATTCCTTCATGGGACGCAACCCAAGGCTCGTGAGGTAGGTTTCCCCGAAATCTGGCCCTCAACTGCAGCAGGGTGGGTCTTTTTGCCACCTTGGGGGTAAGTCAATACCTCCAACAGGAATCCAACATGTGTCTTGGCGGGAAACAGTTTCACAGGCAGGGTCCCAGTTGCCCAGGCTTCCGCACCGAGAAAAAGGACGGGGAGAAAGTCCTCTGAGCAACTGGGGTTCCTCTCTTTATATCTTTCGCAAAGGACACTCGTCCAACAAGGTAGTTTAACTGGGCCCATTCAAAGTGACATCCTCTCAAAATGACACCCTGATCATGTTGCGATTGTGTGTGTGTGTGGGAGGAATTCCCTTTTTCAAACAATAAACACATAAACCCCCCTCCCCCTCCCCTCCCCCCCCCTCACCAAAAAAGGAAGTGCGTTGTACACCGCCCACGCCGAAGCTGTGACTCGAAGCGCTGCTTCGCCTCGTCCGAGGAGAACATGGAGCTCATCTTCGGAGCCTCCGGCCGGGGGGGAAAGTCGGGTAGACACTCAGCTGCCTCCAAGTGAATCACCTAGGTCCTCCAGATTTGAATAAGGGCAGCGGCATGTTGAACTCCAACCGGAGTTGCCCCCATGAATCATGGGGGCTGGGAGGGGGAGGGAGCCGAAATAAGCCCTTATTACGGCCTTATTTGGGGGCTCATTCAAACTGCCTCCCCCTCCCTCTCCCCCTCATCCCCTGAGACTCGAATTGAATCACTGTTCCAGCAGCATTTATGGGGTCAGGATCCCCAATTGGAAACACCCGCCTTTTTGAGGACCCAAAAACCCTAGGGTCTGCCCGGGATGAGGGCAAAAATCACAAACCCGACTCCCAGTATGGTTGAGCACTTCGTTAGCTTTGGTGCGTTGGCAATCTCTGCGTAGAGCCTGTCAAAGGAAGTTGCGTAACCCGCACGTGTTGGAGCAGTCGGATCGTGAGCGAACAGCTGTTGGATGTGGCGTGGTAGCCGGGCCAAAGAGGTGACATGTGCGTCCAGTGCGGAGCTCGAAGATCCCTGGAGCATTGCCACCATCTTTCAAGTGCCGGGAGAACTTGGGTGCCATCACGGGCCAGAAGACCTTCGCTCGACAAAAGGACTTGGGTTTGCGTGTACCGATCGATCGCAGCTCGTGTACTGTTAGGTACTTTGAAGTTACCAAATCTCGGCACAAATATAGGAATACACTCCAACTAGGTCCTCCAGATTTGAGAGGTTAGAATAAGTTGGTACCTACTTCTTTTTCAGGACGTTGATTTTAGTAGGGGAACCCTCCCCCCAAAAAAGGGTTAAGAAGGGCACTACTGGGGGACCTAGCCAAGATGCCCAGTGGAAAAGCACATGGGAAAAAAAAAGAATCGGCATCCTTTTTGGTTGGTTGAGTTTCAAGACTATTAGAGAACTACTTCTCAGACCCTTATGTTACTTTGACCCTCGGTTCTGGCGTCACTACATCCTCAGACGATGCCAAAAAACCCTCAAAGTTCTGTCTCTCCCAACTCCTGTTTTGGACCAGCTCTCTTTAGGCTTCCTCTTTGGATGGATAAGAGGCCGCCAAAAAAGAACAAACATGTTCTTAGCCCTCATAGAGTGGCCGGCCAACAAACTGTGGACCAACAGAAGCTTGGTGAATGGATTTCCTTTGATTTTCCCACTACCTCCCGTTCAAATTGCCATGGAACCCATCTCTGGTGGGTCCATTATAAAGGAAGTCTCTCTTCCAGGACCCGTCAGTCAGGTTCCATAAGTGGACAGGAGGGGATGTTTCCGCTTTAAAGACGATATTTATACATATACATATATATATATATATGTGTATACAATATATATATATATTGACCCTGGCTCTCCCTGGTTCGACGACAATGAGCCACGGGAATTCGACCACTTGAGTGGTGGGAAACAGGACCGGCGAAATGGCCTATCTTAGGAGCAGAACATGTCCCAAAGTAGAAAGTTGCGTGCTTTATGCTCTATGACGTCTGGGCGTCAATCTGCGGGCCTAAACATGCGGTAAGCATATGTCTGATCCCAAGAAAGAGTCTGGGAACCTTACACAAACACCAAGCTCCTTGGGGTTTTGCTGTTAAACAAATTTGATGTATGGTCTACCTCGAGAATCCCAGCGTGGGGAACCAGGATTCAAAACCCGCTCTTCTATTGATGGTGTGTGTCCCCACTCAAAAGTAATTCTTCACTTTTGGGCGGAAAGCACTCTCGCCGTCCATCTGCAAGGTTCGTAAATGCGAGGTTTCCTTTACGTTGCATGGGAACCTTTGGGTTGGCCCAATAGAAATCTATGCTCCTAAAATGATTGAACACCAGCTTGTTGCTAGGTGCTCACATTGTGTCTCTGCACAGTGACGAAACGGGTGGAAACATGACAGCCCACGGCCCATTTCTATAATGCACCTTTCAAGCACAGACTACAACTGTTCAAGGTAGGCAGCATGGTGAACGCAACACCTGTATGTGATGCTAATGTGGTTGGTTCCCATCCCGAATGCCTTGTGGCAGCAGATTATTGAAGGGTATGGCAGAAAAAGTACTGAAGAACTGAAAACCATTTCCACGCAAACAACCTCTCTCTGCATTTCTGCTGAACCTTTTCAGACAAAATCGCTCTCCAAGTCGCGAACTCAAGAACTCATTTGGGTGGCTCTCTTCTGGTCCCCTTTTGGAGGGTTCCCTCAAAACCAAGGCCCATTTTGAGAGTTCCAATACGGGTGTGAATATTTTAGCTGAAGACCTTGGACATGACTGGACTACATGTCCACCAGATTGGACCAGCATTGGAATATTTGGAGGGCTGAGAAGGTTTTGGACCGTGTGGCTGAGGTCCCGAGATTCTTATGGTTGGGCTGAAAGGAGACCAAAGGAACACAAAAATATCTTTATCTTGGGAAGAAGAGGAAGAACACCGTCTCATATTTTGGGCCCTCTCCTATTTTCACAAATGAGGCAGGAAACAGATCACCTCTTGGGGCCAATCACTTATCCTACGCGCCACGCCTGGCGCCGTCCGTCCGGGCTCGACCTTGGATAGAAGATATGCCGAGCCCTGGCTCCACTTCCCTCTAACTTCCTTCAAAACAAAATTATCTGATTTCCAGTTCCCTGACTTCCCTCTGACTTCCCTCTGACTTCCACTGCCCTTGAGGGGAACTTGAAAAATGAGACTTTTCCAAGGGCCCGGGCCTGGTCGGGACAACAACACCAGGCCCGTCAGGCACCCAGGCGTCCCGGAAAAAATCGGCCAATGGCAGTGGTGGATCTAGAGAAGTACCTCATGAGGATGGCTTTTGGGGGGTAAAAAAGGGTCTGAGTACCTCCTCAGAAGGTACTTGGACCCTCTAGTGGAACCCGTTTTCAACTAAGCCGGCGTCACATGACGCCTGCAATCTGTGTCCGGACTTTCGTGAGCTGAACGGTAGGCTTTTTGCTGTCAAAGCAACATTATCATTGTAGTTCTGACCGTGCAGGGAGCAGGTGAGGCCGCTTGGCGGAAGTTAAAAAAATATCAGAACTATAGTTATCGTCCCCTTTCTCGTTTTGCTCCCTCTTTCCCTTTCTCTTGCTCTTCTTGCTCTTTATCTTCCTTCTCTTTCACTGTCTCTTCTTTCCTCTTTTCTTTCCGACTCTCTTTCCCTCTCTCTTCTTTACCTTCTCCTTTTTCGATCTGTCTCTCCTCTCCTCTCGTTCTTCTTCCAATGCGTGTCTGTCGATAAAATGCTGTGTGTAGATCACATACTTGTCCTTCTCTTTCTGTTTCTCCTTCTCTTGTCCGATTTATGTATCTATCTCTCTGTCTGTCTGTCTATCTACCTATCGAGATCCATCTGTCTATTTTGATCTCGAGATCGCTCCATCCATTCATCCATCCATCCGTCCGTCCATCTATCTAACTATCCACGTGTCTGTCTGTCGAGATCTCTTATCTAACCTGGCTAGCCTACCTGGCTGTTCGTCTTTCTGTCTGGCCATTTCGCAAGATCTATAAGTCTATAAGTTGATCTATCTATCTATCGAACAATCTCGCATCTTCGTCTCGATTCGTCTATCTAGCGATCTATCTATTTATCCATCTAGACCTAGCGGTCTGTGCATCTCTCACCGCATCTATCCATCAGCGATCCAAAAATCCCGAGCCCGACGCGCACCTTGCAAAAGTGCTGCGCCTGCCAAGCAAACTAGTCCGTGCCATTGAGCCCCTCTTCGGGACCGCTCCGTTCTCACGATGCCTCCGTCAGGCATCGTGAGCGAGGTAGTTTGCGCACATGCGGAAGAGCCGAACTCACGCACGGGCCTGCCTCCTCATTTGCTGGCTGTTTCCTAGCTTTTTCACGCGCGTGGCATTTATTCTTGAAGATCGTATGCGTGCTGCGTTTGCATGCATTCTTGGAGAGAGCTACCTCATTTAGTTGACTACTTCATACATCTTTGCTGTTCAACGGGAACTCAAGGACATTCAACATATCCTAAGAAGAAAATCCCGGGTGCAAGGCACAGGTTGGTCAAATGGGGTTCAAACAGGCAGCCTGCCTCCCTTCAACCGGCCGGTTACAGAAACTGTTGCTTCAACATTCGCTGTGTTCAAACTGGGCCAACTTTGGGGATCGAATGTTGCTCGTCGCCTGGCGGACACCAAAGGGCTCCCCCCCAAGGTGTAGAACCCTTTCTTTTGTTCTTTTTCGGGCGCCCTTGGCGTGTAGAAATAAGTCCTCCAAGGAGGGCCTGTTCAATCAACCCCGACGGCAGATGGGGCCAAGATGGCCCATTTGTTTAAAGATCTTCGGGGTGACCCCATGAAATCCCAGCGGGGCCCATTTTTTCCGGTCTTCGGGGTGAACAAAAACCCATGGCGTCCCAGCGAGGGAACCGAAAGGCAGAGGCTTTGGATCTCTCGCTGTCCGGCTCTCGCTGGGCTCCGAGCGCGAAGTTGGGAGTCTCCTTGGCGTGAGGGGATCGGATCAGGGGAGTCTCCGTGCCGGCCGTTTGGGGCCACCGGACCGCTCGTACTTGGAAAGGGGATGAACCTGGGTGCCCCTTTTCAGATCCACTACTTACCCCTTAAAACTCCAAGGATTGGGGAAGTTAACCTTTTACAGACATATAGCCCATGTTACCCCAAAAAGTTGAGAAAAGTTGCGTTTTTAAGAGGCAAGACCAAAAACGGCCAACTCTTCGTGGAACAATTTTTGGACACCCGGCCCAGGAAGAGACGGTCTGAGCTAAGGAACCGGAGGGATGCGGCACTAGCCATCTACTTCGCACAACTCTTAACTATTTCGGCTAAGACACCTGACAGATATGGCTACCACTTGCCAGAGCATGGCTTTATTTATATGGCAGGGGAATCCCCCAAACCGGGGACAGTATCCATCAGGGGGTCAAGTGAAGAATAGCGACCAGTGTGTTTGCTGACTCTGGACCCTGGTTTTATGTAGTAAGCCTTCAAACATAGCGACATTTCTACTCACTGCCTGAGTGGACTGGCAAGAAAGTCCCAACTATGTGTTTACCACCAAAATGGTCCGAAAAAAGTTGAAGTCCAGGAACTCAGGGAGGGAGTCTAAAGAAATTCCAGAAAACCTGCGCTGGTCGGACATGTCTAAAACAACTTCAAAAAACCTACACTGACTCACCTCCTGAGTGGATTGGCAAAAACAATATCCACACTTGCTATTTGCCACTGAAAGTGTCTTCCTAAAAATGTATACAGTCCAGGAACTCGGGGGGCGAGCTGATTGCCTCAGCCCCGGGCAGGTGTGAGCATCCCCGGGCTGTCCATATCCGCCTGGGCGACGCAACCGGGGGAGTTCATGCGCCACCGGGGGAGTTCATGCACCCTCCCGATGGAGACGGAGAGAGTTCCAATTTCTTCAGTGGAAGTGGTGTGAGAGCGGAAGAATCTCGGGGTAACTTTCTCCATTCTTTCCAGGGATCCTTCTTTCTGCAAAACCACCAAAACCCTGGGAAATGGCTGCTTTTTGACAAGAACGATGGCTGAAAAGAATGGGGAATCAACCCCTAGAAAGAAGGTAACAAGAAAGAGATAACTAGGAAATCAAGTATTTGTCATGTAGTTATTCAGCAATGATTCTGAATCATTAGTGAATCGAGATACTTCACAGACAAACGTGAAATAAGGCGGGCCCAAGCAAGGCACCTTCACACCCTTGTATTTGGTTGAGGTCGCTATATTTGCCCAGGCATGATTGAAGAAGGGACTCGACAATTGGTGCACAAACAAAAACTTTGGCTCCGCACCAAATTATCTTTCGAGTTTCGCTCATTCACGAGAAAGCCTACGGCAGTTCCCAAGTTCCAAGCGCCGACTGTCTGACAAACACACAGTCGCAAGGTCAGGACAAAAAATGGTTGAAGAAAGCAACTAGGTCCTCCAGAGAGGTCAGAATAAGGGTACCTGATTTTTTTCTGTAGTCTTTTTTAGTAGGGGAACCCTCCCCCAATAAAGGGTAGAAGCTCTAGAGCTCTCAAATCAAGCGGTTCTACCCCTTTCCGAGCTTTTGGTCGAAACCTGTAGTCCTGTTTCTTGAAGCTCCAAGGTCAACTCCGCAGAAAGGAGTGTCATTGCGGCCAGATACGAAGGGTTCTTTGGCACCGGGGCGGTGACATCCTCGAATGTCTTTGACTCAAAATACCTCGCTTCAGGCCCATACTGGTGGACGACATCCTGCACCTCTTTGAAACCATGGAAAAACAAGTGCTATTACTAGGTCCTCCAGTAGAGAGGTTAGAATAAGAGTACCCTTGTTTTTCTGCAGTCTATCTTAGTAGGGGGAACCCTCCCTAGATTATTTGCTGGTATTTACAAGGGAATCATCTTTCCAGGTCCAGGCGGTGCAGGACATTTTGTCCATTCACAGCAGCTCAGAACCAGTAGACACTTCCGTTCGATTGGCCGCTCGCCTGCGCGAAGAAATCCTCCTCCACGCGATGAGACCTCAGAACACCAACTGCTTGCCGGCGTCGTCTAACCCCAGACCACCAGTGGATTTCCATGTTGCTGGGAAATGGGAAACCGGCATTTTGTGTTGGGTGTCTTTTCTTTTGAAGGCACACCCCTCTTTTGGCGGTTTTCAAGAGAAACCAACAAGAGAACCGAATGCAAATTTTGGGGCTCGGGTCCTGGACCCACTGCCCCCTCCCTTCAGCGGCCCGGCATGGACTTCTTCCGCGCCGGCGCGTCTCGGAACTCCATGCCCTCGAAAGCAACGCGCTCAGAACTTCTGGGGAGCCCAGGAGCTGCCCATTTTTAGTTGTTTTTTCGGTCTAGAGTTTTTAGTTAAAACAAATGACATTTGAGGGGGGCTAGCTGAGTCGTAGAAAGATGCCCAGTGGTTTTCGAGGGGAAATAAAGACGAGGCTTTCCCAATTTTGAGGGTCCCTCCTTTTGCTAGGTCCTCCAGATTTGAGAGGATAGAATAAAAATACCAACTTTTGCCGTGTTTTAGTCCAGGAACCCTCCCAACCCAAAAAAGTTGGGAGAGAAGGGCACCTAGCTGGGGGACCTAGCTCCAAGATGCCCAGTGGATTTCCAGAAACAAAATTTTACTCAGCACCCTTGTTGCTTGAGTTTCAAGGAATCGGAATCCTTCCAGGGAAAAAAAAGGAGGAAAGGGCGGAATGCATCTACTGGGCAACTGGGCACTACTAGAGAACTACTTCTCAATTTGGAGGGTCCCTCTTGGCTGTGGGTCAAGAATAGGTACCCAAAATAGAACCACTGGTCAATGGAAACATGGACTACACACCTGTGGTCCCCTGGTTGGCTGGATGGGTTGGGGAAGGATCGGCACCCCTTCTTTTGGTTGAGTTTAACAGGGGAAGCCTTACCCAAAAAATCGACAAAAGGGAACCCCGGGCAACGAAGGCTTCTCCCAAGGATAGCACCTCTGGGAGACCTGGATGGCTTTCGGTTTCCGGCCATGTGTGAGTTGCCCTAGTGGCGAGCTTCACCACAGTCGGGTTCTGGCGAACTTCTGGAAGCTTCAACTATCAGTCGTCAGAACAGGATGAACTTTCCAGAAAGCAAGTCCGTGCGGCCATATGGAATTTCTCGCAGCCCAGATGCGGCCAGAATAACGATGGGATGAGCTACGTGCAAGGGACGTGCCCCAAACCTAAATCCCCTCTAAACTGAGGATTTAACCTATTGTGTCTGTCAGTTCCGATGGTGCTTTCATATCACTTTGAGAAGGTGCTGCAAGAAATGTGTGTGTTAGTCGCAAGGCGAAACGAAGACACCAGGGTAAGCTGAGTTTGGCCAGACTGACGGTATACCACTGCAAGCGAGCAAGCGAGCGAGCAAGCAAGCAAGCATGCAAGCAAGCAAAGAAGCAAACCGAACATAAATTCACTCAGACAAAGTAACAAACACGAATCAGACACACACACACATACAGAGACACAAACAAATAAACATAACAGCCAGCTGCATAGAAACGGTCAACATGCAACAACTCCTTTCAGTCCTCGGCTTTCAAACACGGCTTATTCCTCCCCAGGTTCTGACAAACCCTTGGCTAGGTCCTCCAGCGGAGAGGTTAGAATGGGTAATTACCCTTGTTTTCTGTCGTCTATTTTAGTAGGGGAACCCTCCTAGGAAAAAAGGGGTTGAGAAGGGCACCTAGCTGGAGGACCTAGCTGGTGACAGCCCGACCCGTACATCGCCCAAGCGTCAATGTCATCATCCATCCGAATAACGCTGCTGCGCCGCAGATCCTTCAGGCATGCGTTGGGACCGTCTGCAATAGGCCCAATACAGTCCTATCCAAAACCGATAGCCAACCTAAGCGATAAGGGCCTGCCCGACGCCGAGTAATACCTTCCGCTCATATAACTGGGCAAAAGCCCGCCCTCAAAAGAACCAAGAAACATCCTTCACAGAACGGCAAAAACAACGACCCTCCAACCACGTTTCACTAACCGGAAAGGCTTGCACAAGGACCTTCTGCCGCTCATAATCTGGATTTTGTTTAACGCCCCCCCCCTTTGGCCCAAAACCTTTTTAACAATGATGTCTTTGGGGGAAGTCCGCACGTTAAAAATCACACATTTTCTGACTCTGTTCTAAAAAAACTACCCCACAAAAACAAACCCTTTCGCCCAAAACGTCGAACCGTTTTGGAGATGTTATGGGGCCCATGGGGCCCCTAGGCTTCGATTTCGACCGGAGCTCGACCGGTTCCTGCGAGACCATCTCCACCGGGAGGCTCCGTGTCCCAGGCTGGGAGCTGACCTCAGGTCGGCTCAGACCGGGGCCTTTGGCTCGACTGCAGATGTGGAACTGATGCAGAAAAACGACAAAATAAGCTGCTGGTTTAGGGAAACAAGTCAGTGGCTGATCATTGGGATTCCTCGACAGAAAACAAATCAGCAACTTGTAGAGGTCCATTTCAGTGGCTGATCATGGGATTCCTCAGGGTGGCTATACCATAGAAAGACTGGGATAGTTTGCTGGGAAAATGGGGCGTCTCGCCAAGGAGTCCTTGCTTGTTAGCTTCATTTTTTTTTATATTTTTTTGGGGGGGCGGCTACCTTTTTTTTCGGGTTGGTAGTCTATGCTTTTTGTTTGGCTACCCTTTTTGAGCTGGTAGTACTTGCTCTTTTTTGGCTACTCCAAAAGGGAGTCTTTGCTTTTCCTTTTGGCTACTATTTTTGGGGTTGGTTGGGGAAACCAAAGGGAAAAGTACCGGGTCCGAGTCCTAATTGAAGAAACGCCCATATGTCCGTCCACTTTTCTACCAGTTTCCTTGGGGGTACATCCCCATCTACAAAGTTCCCTTGAAAGGTTGGTAGACTTGGTGGAGCAAGTGACCATCACCAAAATTGTGTCGTAATTGTGCCTACTTTCATCCAACTGGCCGAAAAGGGGGGGCATTTTCCAAATCCGCTGCAAATGATTAGAAGGCAACCGAATTAGGGTCCATTCCCAGAACGAGATTCCTCGGGAACTTGTTTTGAGGTTCCATACGAATTTGCAGGGGAGGCCGCGATTTCATTTGCCCAGGCTCAGTTTCAGCCAAACAGTTGTAGGTCAAAGGCTCCAAGCAATCAGCCGCCAAGACTTCGTCTTCTTGGACTTTTGCCCTAAGAATCTTGGGACCTCACACAAGCGGAGATCCCTGAGCCCCCCGATGGAGGGTCCAATCATGTTTATGTCAGCGTCTTGAGGACATGTCTACATTCTGATCCATATTCACCGGGCCTTCAATTGCAACAGGTCAAGAAAGGTCCCAACAACCCCCCCGCTACGTTTTAATTTTCCTACAGGGGCTTGATTGCACCCCTAGAAAAAACAATGTTTTTTCGAGTTCTTGAATCATTGCACCCCTAATTGAATAATAACTTTTCTGAACATCACAGGGGGGCAAACCCCCCCAAACCCCACCAAAAGCCTCAGCACCCTCAAAGAGCAAAACGGGCCGCAGCCGCAGCGTTTGTACCCCTTTCCTCGCATCGGAGGAGGGCTTGCCAGACGTTTTAGCTGCAAGACCCATGTCGAGCATGTGAGCCAGCTGCTTAGATTTATTCTAGGTCGTCTTTGCTTCTAGGCAGGTCCATGTTATATCATCTGCTCTGAAATGCTTGTTCGTTTTCGAGCCCACATTATTCTGACGGGGAGTAAGGCAGAATAACCTGAAAAGGAGGTTGCCACCTCACATCACATCATAGTAGAAATGAACTAGTCTAACAAACCAATATCAACTTTTACCAAAGCCGGATTTCCCTTGGGTTTAGCTTTATAATCAACCAACAATAATCAGGTTGATGTTTAACCCCCTGCAAAAGCTGGAACTGTTCGTTACGTGCAAACAATGCATGGTCCAAGAATCCAAGAAGTTCAAAGACCTCGGGGTAAATAATGGAACCCCCATACCGTCACAAAAGACGGAGAGCGATTTCTTGATCCCTTGCTCGAAGTCCAACTGTTGGTGTGATGTGTCATAGCTCCACTCTTGAATTGGACATGGTTGCAGTTCACCACTTACACATGGTTGTTCTAGGCCTCCCTTCCTGGGATATGTCATAATTCCACCTTTGATACAGATTATATCTTTGTTTCTTGAGGTAGTTGCTCTAGGATGTCGTCTAAAAGTCAAGAGTACGGCGAAAGTCGCGAAGGAGCGGGAGCCGCACAAAAATGTCTACACTGTGCACAATGCAGACGCTAGTTGCTGGGTTTCCTTCATTTCTCTTTTTAGATCCTCCAGAGGTGAAGAGCTTCATGCTGGCTCACATGGTGAATTCCCTCACCGGGGGGCTCGCAGCGCCCGCAGCGCCCGCTAGGCCAGTTGCTTTGAAGGCGGTGAAGCTAGAGTGGAGTGGCTGGAAATGGTTGAAACATGTTGGCTCTACTGATTCGTTGATTCGGGTGTCCGTC